>OX155973.1:24269476-24622624 GCA_944548615.1 Micropterix aruncella
TCAAAGAGAGGTGATATCCCATGGCCCCCATGTAGTCCGGACTTAACGCCTCCTGACTTTTTTTTGTGGGGGTACCTTAAACACAAAGTCTACAGCAATAATCCAAGAAACATCGACGAGCTCAAGCAGAATATCCGTGGTGAAATGGCAGCAATCACACCAGCATTACTGAACAAAGTTTTCAATAATTTCCGTTTGCGGTTAGAGGAGTGCCGTCGTAGAGAGGGTCATCATTTAGATGATGTTATTTTTAAAAAATAAACTTCAGTTCTTACTTAACAATTCCTCAGTTTTATTTTAACTATACCTGTTGTATTTATTTTTTTAATGATGTTATTTTTAAAAAATAAACTTCAGTTCTTACTTAACAATTCCTCAGTTTTATTTTAACTATACCTGTTGTATTTATTTTTTTATATTTTTTTTAAATATGCACGTTCTATTGCGCCACCCTGTACAACTAGGGTTGTCGACTACAGCGGGCGAACCCGTCACCTCAGGAAGTTTTACCGATTAGTCTTTCTGTCTCCCTGGAGTGAGCGCAGAAGACTTGAGGACAAAACAGTCCACCGTCTAGCTACGCCACAAGCCCGAAAGAGGCCAACGCCTTAACCGCGAGATAGCCAGGAGTGTTACCCGGCGGGCCTACACTCACGCCCTTACTTCCAATTGTGACCAGATTACTCCGGTGTCTCGACTGGTTACGAGTTCGAGGTCGCTTGCGCGGTCCTATCCCTTTAGAAACGGTGAAACGGTGTTTACCGAATCTATCGCGGACCACAGCGTCCTATGCCCGGCTGTTCACCCAGGATCGGGTAGCCGATAGTCGTTTCAAGAGCAGTGGCCGTAAGGTCCGCAACCACCCCCGCTCTATAGGAAACAGTACTGCTTCCAGACTCTACCGACTGTTAGTCAGAGTGCACAGTCGATTGGCTCACGCCGCACGGTGCGCAGACCGTCCAGGAGCGCCAGAATGTAGATTCCCAGGGGAAACTAACCATAAGGCCAGAGTCCTACCCAGGCTCGCACTTCATGCGTGGAGGCCGTCGGATGGGTGCTGACCCGTGAGTGTGACCAACCCTGAACAGAATGGGTCTTCGTGGCCAACTCAGCAAGGGCCTATTAACTCCCCCCCCTTAATCAAATATTAACGCCGTCTGTTGGAGCTTAACCCTCCTAAAAAAGGTACAACCGATATGTATGTATACAGGGTGTTATTACAGCACTGGCTTCTTTTCTGTGTGTGAATCAGTACAACGTAGTAAGTAACTTTTAATAAAAAATTTTGAAAAAAACCAAAAAAAAATTTTTTTTTTTGGAAAAAAAATATTTTTTGTTTTTTTAATTTGAAAATTTGAAGAAGTTGACTGTTAAATAAAGGTTTGAGTAGCGTTTGAGCGTGCTGCGCCATCTAGCGGTAGGTAATAGGTCGTAAATAAACAATATCAGCGACATTTTACCAACCGCTGGATAGCGCATTGTGATCATAGCTTTTCATAATATTTTAAAAAAAAATTAAAAAAACAAATTAAAAAAAAAATAAAAAAAAAAGTTTATTTTTTAGTTTTTTCCAAGAAAAGTTATCAAAAGTTGCTTACTACGTTGTACTGATTCACCCACAGAAAAAAAGCCCGTGCTGTAATAACACCCCTTATAATATATATATATAAAAAAATACATAAACCACAAATATTTCTTTAAAAAAACGTAAAAAGTAATTTTAAATACATTAGTTCACATGCTGTAACGGCGCAGTCGTGTTTTTTATTCTTTTTAATATATTTATTGTTCTCTCAGTGTATACGCGCCAGTTTTAGGCCAATTAAAAAAATGTTTCCTACAAACTTATTTTAACAATCGAATGATTTTGATATAACATTTGTGTGGCCTTTTTCAGGGTAAAAACACGGGTTGCTGGTCCTTTGTTGGCTATTTGAATCGAGGCGTTCAGGAGCTGAACTTGCAGCCGCGCAGGTTTGGATCCAACTGCATATGGCACGGCATCATCATCCACGAGTTCCTCCACGCCCTCGGCGTCTACCACATGCAGAGCAACTACAACCGCGACGACTGGGTTCGCATCGTGTGGGCCAACATCGCCCCAGGTCAGTAGCGCATAATAGTACAAGTCCTCTAATTATGTAGGGGTATAATCCAGTGTTTTTCAAATAGTGGGTCGCGACCCTTTGGGTGGTCGCGAAGAGAGTCCCGGGGGTTGCAGGCTATCTAAAAATAAAAATCGAAAATATTACAACATATTTAGGTATATAATATGTATCTTTACAGAAATCTCATATATAAAAAGAGAAGTTCCGATTCATTCACTGAATGACTCATCAACGCCCAGTCCTAACCCTTAGACCTAGAAAGCTAAAATTTTGCACAGAGGTTCCTTTTAGGACGTAGGCGCTCACTAAGGGCGGATTTTTCGAAATTCAACCCCTAAAGGGGTGAAAAGGGATTCCAAAGTTTGTATGGAAAATCGATATAGATGTACTTTTTAATTCGAAACTTTTAAGATTACTCTTATAAACAAATAAACAAATAGGTGTTTTATGGTTTTTCATAATTCGGCCCCTAAAGGGGTAAAACGGGGGTTTAAAGTTTGTATGGATAAACGATTTTAGATGGACTTTTTATTTCGAAAGTTTGTAAGATTACTCTAATAAATAAATAAGGAAACACGTGTTTCATATTTTTTAATAAATTCAACCCCTAAAGGGGTGAAAAAGGGTTTAAAAGTTTGTATGGAAAATCGATATAGATGTACTTTTTAATTCGAAACTTTTTATGATTACTCTTATAAACAAATAAACAAATAGGTGTTTTATGGTATTTCAAAATCCCGCCCCTAAAGGGGTAAAACGGGGGTGGGGGGGTTTAAAGTTTGTATGAATAAACGATTTTAGATGGACTTTTTATTGCGAAAGTTTGTAAGATTACTGTACCTAATAAATAAATAAGGAGACACGTGTTTCATATTTTTTTTAAAATTCAACCCCTAAAGGGATGAAAAAGGGTTTCGCTTTTTCATCCCTTTTATTATCTTTTATTCTCTTTTATTATCTTATATACCTTTTATTATCTTTATTTCATATATTTTATTTCATCCTTTTTTAAATTCTACCCCTAAAGGGGTGAAACAGGGTTCCAAACTTTGTATGAATAAACAATATTAGATGTGCTTTTTTCTTCAAAACTTCAAAAAATTACTCTAATAAAAAAGTAAGAAAATACGTCTTTCGTGGTTTTTCAAAATTCAACCCCTAAAGTGGTGAAAAGGGGTTTTACAATTCGTATGGAGACACGATATAGATGGTCTTTTTAATTTAAAAATTTGGAAGATTACTCTGTTAAACAAATAATAAAATAGGTGTTTCATGTTTTTTTTATATTCTACCCATAATGGGGTGAAACAGGGTTCCAAACTTTGTATGAATAAACAATATTAGATGTGATTTTTATTTCGAAACTTTGAAGGATTACTCTAATAACAAATAAGAAAATACGTCTTTCGTGGTTTTTCAAAATTCAACTCCTAAAGGAGTGAAATACAATTTGTATGGAGAAACAATATAGATGGACGTTTTAATTCGAAACTTTGTAAGATTACTCTAAAAAATAAATAGGCAAATAAGTGTTTTATGTTTTATCAATATTCAAGCCCTAAAGGGGTAAAACGGTGTATACTTTTATTTTGTTGGATAAACGATATTAGATTGACTTTTTAATTCAAAACTTTGTAAGATTTTTCTAATAAACTAATAAGCAAATAAGTGTTTTATGTTTTTTCAACATTCAAACCCTAAAGGAGTGAAACGGTGTTTCAAAATTTGTTTAGATAAACAACATTAGATGGACTTTTTAATTCAAAACAGTGTACGATTTTGAAACTTTGTACGATTACTCTAATATACAAATAAGCAAATAGGTCTTTCGTGTTTTTTAAAAATTCAACCCCTAAAGGGGTGGAAAGGGGTTTCAAAGTTTGTATGGAAAAACGACATTAGATGAACTTTGTAGGATTACTCTAATAAACATTCAAGCAAATAAAATATGTGTTCGTATTTTTTTTTAAATTCCACCCCTAAAGGCGTAAAAAAGGGGTTTTTAGTTTGTATTGAGAAACGATATTAGATGGACTTTTTATTTTTAAACTTTGTAGGATTACTCTAATAAACAAATAATCAAATACGTCTTTCGTGTTTTCTCACAATTCAACCCCTAAAGACGTGAAAAGGGGTTTAAAATTTGCATGGAGAAACGATATTAGATGGATATTTTAGGAATACTCTAATAAACATCTTGGCAAATACGTATTTCGTATTTACTTTAATTCAACCCCTAATGGGGCGAAAATGCGTTTAAATGATATTAAACCAATAAGCAAATGCATGTTTCATATTTTTCAAAAATTTACCACTTAGGGGGTGAGAAGGGGTAAATAAACCTAAAAATCAAAATAAAATCTGAGTCGCGTGCGACGGTTTCCGGACGATAGAACCTCATTATAAATGCATCATTTGTCTCGATAACATGCGTAGCGCAAGCACCGCTATCGTCACATCTTCACGCCTTGATTCTTCTTCGCCTTCACTTAGTTGATCATCATGAAGTACATATTATTTTATTTTATTTTATTTTTACTTTATTTTATAGCAAACTTACAGATAGTAAATATATGAAACTAGTATTTTAAAATCATATTCAAACGAAACTAATTTACTATCATATGAATAGTTTGCAATGCTTGCATTACAAATTAACAAAAATAACATGAACACGTTGATAGTAGAGAAAAAAAATAATAAAGCTAATAATAATATAAGGGTAAGAAAAGTAATAATTAAATAAGTTGTAAATATGGCTATTTGGATATAGCAAAATAGAAGTATGGGTTATTGGATAATAATATTTATTATACATAATATGATATAATACAATAGTATGTTATAATAAAAAAATAATACAATAATCATATAATACAGTACATTAGGAAGGAAGTTAGTGAACTCTTAAGAAGTAGGACATATGATCGAGTCTTTTATTAAATTAATGGAGTCATAAAATATGTCTAAGCCTTTACACGATTTGTCAAAAACGCGACACATTCTGGTAAGAGGTCTATTCGACCCGATGTTGTTATTGCAAGCGACAACCGAAAATGTTTGAGAGCTCCTCGTTAGTCGCGGTGGCACACGAAATTGAACTCTTTCTAGACTAGCTGGGCTGTCTAGTCGATTGTGCAAAAGCTTATGGAGACACGTTACATCAGTTATAGTCCTACGTGTTTTTAAGTCTATTAGGTTGAAGTGAGAAAGCCTCTCTACATAACCTTTCAGAGTATTTCTTAGGCCACATTTGTTCGACAGCATACGTGTGAATTTCTTTTGGACTCGTTCAATTCTATCGCTGAGAACATTGTAAAGCGGATTCCAGATCACTGATCCATACTCCAGGACCGATCTAATCAATGATGAATAGACGGATATTAGAGATTTTGGATGTCGAAATGGCTTCATTGTTCTGAAGACAAAACCAAGAAGTTTACTTGCTTTTTCGACAATCCCATTGAAGTGGTGATGAAATGAATACTTTTCATCGAAGATAACTCCAAGGTCTCTGATGTGCTCGACTCTATTAAGAGTAATGCTATTGATAGAGTAGTTGTGTATTAAAATATTTCGGTTCCGGCTAAATGATATGAAATGGAATTTCTCGACATTGAGCTGCATATCATTGCGCGCACCACACGCTCAATGTATTCAGGTCATTTTGAATTTTGTCGCTGTCTGAAGGACAGGAGATTCGACTAAAAATATTGAGGTCATCCGCATAAAACAAATGTGGGCACTCTAATTCATCGCAAAGGTCATTTACATAAATGAGAAAAAGCAATGGTCCAAATTTGAACCTTGCGGTACACCAGAAGTTATTGCAGCCGGTGCAGACTTAAAACCATTTACAGTAACGAGTTGGGATCGATTAGACATGTATGATTCCAGCCATCTTAGTAAATTGCCATTTATTCCGAAAGTCTCAAGTTTTGCTATTAGTCTTTTGTGATTTACTTTGTCGAACGCTTTACTAAAATCTGTATACACAGCATCAACTTGTGTACGACTGTCGAGTGATGAGCATATATAGTCGCTGTATTCCAAGAGGTTTGAAATCACGGACCTATTGGTCATGAAGCCATGCTGGGTCTGACTGAGAGACAGTTTCGTGTGTTTATAGAGATGATCGCGTACGAGGGATTCAAATATTTTGGAGAAACTTGACAATATGCTTATCGGTCTATAGTTCTTTACTTGACCAGAATCGCCGCCTTTATGAATAGGCACGATGACATATTGACAGGAGTACAGAGAAGGACGTTGGATATTTTTATATATTAGACCGTTACATCTTCACGCCTATCTACTTAGTTGATTATCATGAAGTACATTGACAGGAGTACAGACAAGGATACCTTTATATATAGCACGCAAAAACTTACCATTTAATTGGAAAAAGTGATCAATCTTACCCCAAATTTAACGCGAGCGAAGCCGCGGGCAACAGGTAGTCTCTATATAATATGCAAACATTTACAGCTTCGATAGAGAAACATATTTAACCCAAACAATCATTTCAAATTCCTCGGCAGAAAAATCACCCATCAGGGAAAAGACGTCTCGGGCGATCATGTTATAGAGCATTTCAAAAGTTGCCTGGCGAAAATAGATGCCTTGCTAATTTCTGGCCCTCGTAAGGCCTGGATCTATGACAATTATCTAACGTCACATTTGTCATGGCCCTTTCTTATTTACGATTTTACCAAAACCCAACTGTCCCGTCTAGATGCACTGGTGACAGCTAGTTTAAAATCCTGGCTGTCCTTAGCCAAACCAGCTGACCCCTCGACTCTCTTCAGGTCCAAACAAAATTTTGGGCTAGCGCTTAAACTGCCCTCTCTGCTCTACGCCAACTCCAGAATAACCAAAAATTCGATTCTGTGCAATTCCAAAGATCCGGCAATATCGAAGCACGTAATAAGTGGCTGTAGTGATTCAAATGAACTACAAGCCCGCGTAGACTTCCACAAAAGGTTCCTTACTGGAATCAGCCAGAATGGCACTGGTCTGGGGTATGGCAGTACAACCACGAGCGACGTGGACTTGAAGAAGTCTCTTTTGCGGGGAGATTACGACAGCAAGAGTATGGCTCATGCTATTGGCCTTCAATGCCAGAATGATTGGACAACAATTGGTGACTTTTGCATTCCGCCTCCAATGCACTGGAAGGTAATGCTCTATGACTGGACGCCATAGATGCTTAAATTTTATTTGAATGCCTTTCAGCATACACTTCCAGACCCCAGTAACCTCGCTCGTTGGAGCTTTGCCGAGGATAGTTCTTGTCCCCTCTGTAGCAATACCCCTTGCACAGCTAGGCACATTCTAGCTGGCTGCAAGGTGGCCTTAGATCAAGGACGGTACACTTACCGCCATGACAAAGTTCTCGCTGTTATTCGCGAGGTAATTAGTCTCTCAGTGGCTCGTGCCAACAAGGGTTTGACAGTATCCTCCAAACCCCCAATACAGTTTGTGCGGGATGGCTCTAAAGGCAAAAAACATTTAACTACAAAACCTTTCTCAATAATCGAGAAAGCTACAGATTGGATTCTGGAGGTTGATTCGGTCTCTAAGCAGTATAAATTCCCTGAAAGTCTCGGATGCACAGCCCTCCGTCCAGATATAACTCTTTACTCTCTATCTCGGAAGGTGGCTCCTATCGTAGAATTAACTGTTCCATGGGAATCAAATATCCCAAAAGACCACGAGTACAAATTAAATAAATACCATGATCTTGCAAATGCCGTAACCCGGAACGGCTTCACTGTTCACCTTCACGCGGTGGAAGTTGGCGCTCGTGGCCTGCCAGCTAAATCTCTATTTCACCTCTTTAAAGATCTTGGCCTTTCCAGAAAAATAATCAACTCTTTCTTAGAAAAATTATCTAAAACTGCGATTTGCGCATCTCAAATTCTATGGCTTCGAAGGGGGAGTGAATGGGTGGCGAGGTGAACGCTCACATGTGGCAAGACAGCTGTCCTAAACCTACCACAGCCGGTTCGTAAGTCCGGAATCCACTGCTCACCCCCCAGAAGTGTAAAAAAAATAGTATTATGATGGGCCCGACTCCGGTCGGTGAATTCCATGGCAGCTCCGTTTGTATTTATTATTATCTGTTTTTTGTTATTCTTTTACAAAACTTGACTTGAGGTATAAAATAGAAAAATCCTTATCTGCTCTGTCAGCAGAGCAGCATTGGACGCTCTGGCTAAAGCCACCACATAATTTTCTGTGGTCTGGAACTGTATACACGAGCTCAACAAATTGGGAAAAGCCAACAAAAACACCTTAATATGGATACCGGGCCATCAAGGCATACCCGGCAACGAAGAGGCCTACTGGAGGCACACTGGAGGCGACCTTGGGGTTACCTTCGCTATAGGTAAGAAAATCATCAGGGACTGCTTGGTGCAGGAACATCGGGAATCCTGGAAACAGAGCAAAGGACGTCGCCAGGCAAAGACCACGATGGAGCAACCACTTCAAAAGAAAACTAAGGCCCTACTTGTCATGAGCAAGAACAATCTTAGAACCACTATCGGTCTCCTCACCGGACATACGACCCTTAGAGCACATCTATTCAACCTTGGCTTGGCCGAGAGCAATGACTGCCGAATATGTGGCGTGCAGACCTGAAGACAGCATACACATCGTTGGTCGCTGCCCAGGCCTCGCCGCAAAAAAATATTCTGTCATTCGTGACTCTCAAAACGCTAATAGATGGCGCTGAAGGAAAGGAATAGATAGTGCTGAATCAAAATAAATCAAAATTATAGCTTTTACAGTACAGTCAAATCACGAAATTTTATATTTTCATTAGTAATGCAATAAATGCGATTGGATATACTTTTGAATACCTCAGATAAGACTTTTAGTTTCTTTCCAAATGAAGTCGGAAATACGGCATTTTTCTATCAAGGCGATTGATAATAATAATAAAACGTAATGCCTTGAACGGTCATGCTTTCCTTGTTTTCAAGATTTGAGTTTCCTTTTAAATCAACAGGAACTCAGCACAACTTCAACATATACAGCAGCAACGTCGTTTCAACTTTTGGTACTGATTATGACTACGGCAGTGTGATGCACTACAGCGCCTGGTCTTTCAGCACTAACGGACAACGGACCATTGAACCCCTCAGAGTAAGTAATTTTGTACAAAACTTTTCATCGATTCATCAAATATTGCAACAGAGAATGGACTAGACATCTCATTGCTTCGTCAAACTTCAAAAATCCGAATTTCACAATTTTTGTATGTCCACTTTTATTTAATACTAGATTACCCGACAGACGTTGTCCTGTCCAAATTTTAATTACTTTGTTTGTGATCCTTTTGTGATTTTGTGAAAAGCTATTGAAATATGTAAACATAGTAAAAATTCGGTTGTGTCTTCCCAAGACTTTCCCGGCAATCAGACAACCCCACATCGCCAAACCCCTTAAGATCCCAATCCCCCCAACCCCTCCCCCGAACCTCCCCTATCCCCCATCCCCCTTCTAAACTCCAACCCCCCCCCCCCCGAAACTCCACCCACATCCAGAAACAACATAAAGTAGAAAAATGTGATTTTTTAAAATTTAGGCTGGAATGCGTTACCTATTCCAGATTTTTTTCAAGATCTTCCGGTTTTTTTCAATTAAATAGATTCGATTGAAATATTTTCATCCCGGGAGCATAGCGATCAAAACAAAAAAGAAGCAACCCAATATGTCGTTCCTATTCAAAAAAAAAAGACTTACGGATATCCATCGTCCTAATCGTGAGTAGGAAAAAAGCAATTTTATTTTTTTCCGAGTTTTCCAATTTTCCTATCTGTTTAAACCTTATTTGGACCATTACGAACATTAAAAAAAATAGTTAAATCGGTTTAGTCATTCAATCTAATATGCGGTTACCAACGAACATCATTTCATTTTTGTTTATATAGATTAATTTACTATATTAGATAAATGAAAAATGTAACATTTTGGTAATTCGAAAGAGAAGCAGGAACAAATATATATATTTTTTTGTTTTCATACAGCTTAGCAAACTATCCTACATTGCACATCTTTATTATCCCCTCGCTATAATCATCGCACCATTCCGAAACTGTAAAAATCTTATAAATAAGCGAGATATAGGCGTTTTAAAAACGTCAAACACCTATATGACGGTAGGTTAATTAAGTTAGTTTTATTTCAAACACTTCATAAACACCATACGCACCATGGCATTAGGTTAGGTTAGTTTTACTTTGCCGGTCACCAACGTAAACGCGCATTTTTTTGAGATGAAGAAGGAAATGTCTATTTGGAGCCCCCCTGAGACGATTAAGACTATTTCCAGATGAAAGTCTGTATGTGTCTTGGGGTCTTGTCTTAGGAAAGTCTTGGGATCTCATGGGCCCTGTTGAAGTTGGCCTTTAATATTCATATGTTCAGGGTCGGTCAAACTCACGGGTCAACACCCATCCGGCGACCTCCACGTATGAAGTGCGAGCCCGGATAGGAATCTGGCCTGCGGGCCAGTTTCCCCTAGGAGTCAATCTTCTGGCGCTCCTGGACGGTTTGCGCATCGGGCGGCGTCAGGCAATCGACTGTGCACTCCGCCGAATAACCTGGGGAGTCTTGAAACGTACGTTTTTTAGGCAGCGGGGTGGTTGTCGACCTGACGTTATCCATCCTTAGAAACGATCCCTTGGCCACCCGATCCCGCGTGATATTAATGGGCAAAGTGCGCCTCCGTCCGCGATAAATTCGAACTGAATCACCACTAACGTCAGGTAGAGGCCGCGCAAAAGACTTCGAATCTGTGCCCGGTCTGGAGATTGGAGAAATACGTCCAAATCTGATAGTAAGGAAGCGAGGTTTGCCCTCTCTGTGTCCTCTTTCCAGTGTTTCGCGCTAAGCCGTTGGACTCTTACGCACTTTTGGCATAGTTTGACAGTGTATTGGACTGTCCACTAAATCTTTTACGTTCACTCCTGGGAGACGGCATGGCTCGATGTCGTTGTAACTCCTTAGGGTGACGGGTTCGCCCGTTGATTACAACATCGACGGTTGACGATTACGACAACTCTCGGTGTCAACGTCCGCCTACAATCGACTCTATCGTTCGACTCCTAAAATTGTTCGAACAAAAGTCGTCGACTCGGCTATAAGCTATAGTCGCCCAACGCTACCTAAAATAAATGTAACACTAATTATCATGACGAATATTTTAAATTTATGTTTTATTTAACAGCCTTGGACCGGTGAAATGGGATCAAATACTGATTGGGCTGCTTCGGATATCCTGAAGATGAACCGCATGCACAACTGCCCTGGGCACACGCAGTGGTAACACATTAAGCCAAATCTTACAACAAATTATTCTTTCTGATAATTAATTCAATCATTTTTTCCTACTCGCATATTTAGTTATCGCCAAATAATAGGTACAAATATCCACTTCTAAATTGAAAGAACAAAAAACAAAATAAATGTGCTAACGTTGATTTTTTATATACAAAATAAATTCTCTTCGGTTTACAATGTAATTTTTTATTTGCAACTAATTATGTAATTTTATGAATTGTATTTCAATTATATATTAGCGCAATGGACAATATTATTAAAAAAGTTGATTGAAATTGTTTTTTATTCGTAAATATGACAATAATCGGTTATTTCTATAACTATTCGATTCGAGTATGAGGGCAGTATCGTCGGCGTAGGATAGTATATCTGCACCAACGTCCATTTCACAAAGCCCATTTGTGTAGAGTGAGAGGGGAGTCGGTCCAGGAGTGCTTCCTTGTGGGAGCTAATGGGCCCATGATGAGGTGGCCACGATGACCCATGTGTTCAGGGTCGGTCACACTCACGGGTCAACACCCATCCGATGGCCTCCACGCATGGGGTGCGAACCTGGGTAGGACACTGGGTCAACCAGTCTCCCCTGGGAATCAAACCTCTGGCGCTCCTGGACGGTCTGCGCACCGAGCGGCGCAAGCCAATCGACTGTGCTCTCCGACTAACAATCGGGGGAGTCTGGGAACTGTATTGTTTCCTATAGAGCGGGGGTGGTTGTCTACCTTACGGCGACTGCTCTTGAAATGACCATTGGCCATCCGATCCCGGTTCAGAGTCGGGCAAAGGACGCCTTGGTCCGCGATAGATTCGGTGCACACCGTTTCACCGCTTCGTAAGGGAGAGGACGGCGCAAGCGACCTCGAACTCGGAACCAATCGAGAGACCGGAGAAATCTGGTCACAATTGGAAGTGAGGGCGCGAGTATCTCGAGCCCGCCGAGTTTATTCCTGGCTCACTCGCGGTAAGGCGTTGGACTCTCACGGGTTGTGACGTAGCTGGACGTAGGATTGTACTGTCCAAAGTCTTCTACGTTCACCGCAGGGCGACAGAACGACTAATCGTTAAAACGTCCTGTGGTGACGGGCTCGCCCGTTGTAGTCGACACCGCAAGATGTGGGACCCCATGACTATTGTGGAGACTATTACTGGGGGAATCGCCTGCCCGGGTACGCTGTTTTCGGGATCCAATACAGCTGCGAAACCAGTTTAGTTCGATACCTGTAATACCATATTTCCCAAGTTTCATTGGGAGCATTTCATGGGATACTGTGTCGGGGGCTTGCGCGGGGTCAGGAAGTACAGTAATACACTTTTTGTTGGCGTCTACATACCTAGTGATATGCTCCGACATTTTTAGTACTGCATCTTGTGTTCCCATTTTTGGATCTGAAGCCGTATTGGTTTTCGGATGACATATGATTGGTTTCTATGTGATTACAGAGTTGTGTAAGTACTATTTATTCCAAAATTTTTGCTAAAACATTAGGTACTAATATCGGTCGATAATTTGAGGGATCAAACTTCGGTCCATATCTGTCACCTGATACTTGATAAGAAATATGTTTCGGTTGATTATGTTCAAAATCTTTATTTAATATTAGTTCTTTATTTATATACACATTTACATATTTATATTAACCATAAAATTTATAAGAATGAATGAGCGATCGGAATGAATGAGAAAAAAAAGAAAAAAAAAAGAAAGTGAAGTCACTATGATTAAAGTGAAGTACTAACTATAATATAATAAGTGAATACTATCACCCCAGAACAGATATACAATCTAGTGGGGTGATAAAATCCACACAAATGTTATCTTATCTGCTTCGCAAATTCAATTGTATTGTATTGGATAATTTTATAAAATAAAAATTAATATTTATAAAATAAAAAATAAATATAATTTTATAAAATAAAAAAAAATTAATAAACATTTAAAAAGGATAAACTAAAATAAACACAAATACGTATATGTGTGTTTTAAAATTAGAGGTATTTCAATTTAATTTACTTGTTCGAAAGTCACGCCGTTTCATATATACATATGTTTGTATATGTGCATATAAATAAATACAAACGGAGCTGCCATGGAATTCACCGACCGGAGTCGGGCCCATCATAATACTATTTTTTTTACACTTCTGGGGGGTGAGCAGTGGATTCCGGACTTACGAACCGGCTGTGGTAGGTTTAGGACAGCTGTCTTGCCACATGTGAGCGTTCACCTTACCACCCATTCACTCCCCCTTCGAAGCCATAGAATTTGAGATGCGCAAATCGCAGTTTTAGATAATTTTTCTAAGAAAGAGTTGATTATTTTTCTGGAAAGGCCAAGATCTTTAAAGAGGTGAAATAGAGATTTAGCTGGCAGGCCACGAGCGCCAACTTCCACCGCGTGAAGGTGAACAGTGAAGCCGTTCCGGGTTACGGCATTTGCAAGATCATGGTATTTATTTAATTTGTACTCGTGGTCTTTTGGGATATTTGATTCCCATGGAACAGTTAATTCTACAATAAGAGCCACCTTCCGAGATAGAGAGTAAAGAGTTATATCTGGACGGAGGGCTGTGCATCCGAGACTTTCAGGGAATTTATACTGCTTAGAGACCGAATCAACCTCCAGAATCCAATCTGTAGCTTTCTCGATTATTGAGAAAGGTTTTGTAGTTAAATGTTTTTTGCCTTTAGAGCCATCCCGCACAAACTGTATTGGGGGTTTGGAGGATACTGTCAAACCCTTGTTGGCACGAGCCACTGAGAGACTAATTACCTCGCGAATAACAGCGAGAACTTTGTCATGGCGGTAAGTGTACCGTCCTTGATCTAAGGCCACCTTGCAGCCAGCTAGAATGTGTCTAGCTGTGCAAGGGGTATTGCTACAGGGGGGACAAGAACTATCCTCGGCAAAGCTCCAACGAGCGAGGTTACTGGGGTCTGGAAGTGTATGCTGAAAGGCATTCAAATAAAATTTCAGCATCTCTGGCGTCCAATCATAGAGCATTACCTTCCAGTGCATTGGAGGCGGAATGCAAAAGTCCCCAATTGTTGTCCAATCATTCTGGCATTGAAGGCCAATAGCATGAGCCATACTCTTGCTGTCGTAATCTCCCCGCAAAAGAGACTTCTTCAAGTCCACGTCGCTCGTGGTTGTACTGCCATACCCCAGTGCCATTCTGGCTGATTCCAGTAAGGAACTTTTTGTGGAAGTCTACGCGGGCTTGTAGATCATTTGAATCACTACGGCCACTTATTACGTGCTTCGATATTGCCGGATCTTTGGAATTGCACAGAATCGAATTTTTGGTTATTCTGGAGTTGGCGTAGAGCAGAGAGGGCAGTTTTAAGCGCTAGCCCAAATTTTGTTTGGACCTGAAGAGAGTCGAGGGGTCAGCTGGTTTGGCTAAGGACAGCCAGGATTTTAAACTAGCTGTCACCAGCGCATCTAGACGGGACGGTTGGGTTTTGGTAAAATCGTAAATAAGAAAGGGCCATGACAAATGTGACGTTAGATAATTGTCATAGATCCAGGCCTTACGAGGGCCAGAAATTAGCAAGGCATCTATTTTCGCCAGGCAACTTTTGAAATGCTCTATAACATGATCGCCCGAGACGTCTTTTCCCTGATGGGTGATTTTTCTGCCGAGGAATTTGAAATGATTGTTTGGGTCTATAAGGGAGATATTAGAGCCCTTATAGACCAATTTGGGGTCATAGGATGTAAATTTTGTGCCCATGCGGGCGAGTCCAAGGCAAAAACATTTGGAGGGCTTCACTTTTATACAGCCTGACCAGTCGCAGAAAAGCTCCACTTTCTGTACGGTACACTGTACGGTACACTGTAGGTTTAATGGATAATCCACAGTACAGTGTACCGTCGAAAGTGGTACTCATCCAAGAATACATCTCGTTTAAACAATAAGCATTTCCCAGTCCAGTCCGGGAAAACCTTCCAGCTATGTAAGTGGCTTTTATTATTTTTATTTTTTCATCAAAGTGTCATCCTTTAAACGAATTCTTTAAAAAAAGATTTTACAAAAAACCAATCAAATATTAACAATATTATACAATTTTATCTTATGTTTTGAACTCTTGTAAATATCATATAGCCTTAAGTATAAACTTCTCGACCAGAAATTACGATTTATATCTTATTTCATGGGAACGAGCAAATGAAGTATTTTATTTTTATTTTCATTTAATAGCTGGCTGATAGCGAGCCCAGCAATCGTATATCGTCCTTTTAAAGAGTGGATATATTCGAATTTCAAATCGAATTTTCGAAATGTCATTCCGCATTTAAGAGACGATTGATTGTGATTTTTTTCATTGTTTTTTGCTTAAATTTGTCTTTAATAAAGACATTTTATTTTGGTTTGCAAAAGGATACGCTTTGTTTTTGAGATGTGGATGAAGGGTGATCGTTCGCTAGCGATAAAGGGATCCCATTAAACCTACAGTGTACCGTCGAAAGTGGTACTCATCCAAGAATACATCTCGTTTAAACAATAAGCATTTCCCAGTCCAGTCCGGGAAAACCTTCCAGCTATGTAAGTGGCTTTTATTATTTTTATTTTTTCATCAAAGTGTCATCCTTTAAACGAATTCTTTATATATATATATATATATATATATATATATATATATATATATATATATATATATATATATATATATATATATATATATATATATATATATATATATATATATATATATATATATATATATATATATATATATATATATATATATATATATATATATATATATATATATATATAGACTGTGTGTGTGTGTGTGTGGTGGAGGTGCAGGTGGTCACCTATCACTCATTAGATGTACATGTATGATTTCAAATCCGTACGGACAATCCACAAAAAAACCTGCGATAAATGAATTACAAGTAGGATTTGTTTTTTGAAAAAATGTAGATAACAAGTATAATCTGATTATTAATTGAGATAATCTAGATATATAAAAGTGGAGTACACGTATGAAAATTAGTCGCGTGTCTTCAGGAAATATGTTACCATTGTTGTTGGTTGTATCGCTAGTGGCAGCTGCTTTCGGCAGCGTGCCGTACGTTCGCACGAGAGAGGAGATTGCAGGGTTTAAAGAGTTCTTGGATAGAGCTGTACCATCAGGTATAATATATTATTATATATAGTTCATTTTGACGTTAAAATGTCGTTTCGCTCGTTACGGTGGTCGCCGGTCGAGCTTTCTTGGGTGACAAAATACAAAATCACATTGGAATCGCTAATACCTACGGGACGAATAATGCGGATCAACAAAGGCTATATCATATTTGTACGTCTTTGTTGCGCAGGGTTTTTACATTTTGTTTTATCTACAGCAGAGGTTCCCATACTTTCTTGACCCGTAGACCCCTTGATGTTTTCCGTAGACCCCTGCCTGAATTGTCCTGTACTTACTAACATTAAAAGTTTTTTGACAGCTGGAACAGTACTGATCGCCTACATAGGGTTTTTGGTAATGTGGACAGTTGTGAAAAAAAATATGTACAATTTTTATTTGTTCATTTCTAAGCGTCCACGACCTTGAAATACGAAACATTTGGGAAAGCCGCATAAGTGCACATGTAGCACATCTCGCTTGCTCATTCATGTGGCGCGTTTATACTACTCGCTCGCACGGATACCCATTGAAGCGCAATTTTTCCACATATCTCATTCGCACCTTCCCTCGTTAGTCATGTGCGCTGGCCTGTTCTACTAGGCGCTGGACTAGTGATGCAATTTGAGTTGAGTGTTGATTTAATTCCGTGATACTTGTGAGGCGCGCGGTTGTTTATTGCTATTATTATAATTTTAAAGTACTATGCTAGGTATATACAAAATCTGTTTAAGAAGTGATACGACATTAACGGATGGCCTGAATGCTTAGATGGAGTCCACTACCTGCCTAGATGGAGTCCACTAACGTGGACCCCCATTTACATATCGTGCACCCTGATTTTTTTTCTCGCTGACATGGACCCCTTGCGAATCGAAATCGACCCCTGGGGGTCCATATATACCACTTTGGGAATCACTGATCTACAGTATTAAATTAATTTCAAATAAATCTGTAAATAGCAAGAATCCTAAATTCACATTTTAAAATTTAATGTTTCAGGTATTCTCAAGTTTGACAAAGCGATACAATGTCTAGTCCAGTCTTTATGACATGGATTCCTAAAGTTATTTTTATCACGACCCCCTGCTGACAAAGAAAATGTCCATGTCCTATTATAAATAAAAAATATGAAAATAAAAATCACATTGGTTTAATGTATTGCTTGTATAAAAATACACCAGTGGTAAAAAAAAACAAATCAATCAATGAGTCACAGCGTAAGTCACCAGCAATATAGAGCTTGCTTCTATACCTTGTTTTAAAGCGACATGATACCTGGGAACGACCATATCTGAGAAATTTTAGTTTTATGAGTTTTTTGAAAAATATAAGCATCAATTTAAAAAAAGTTTCTAAGTGAATCCCTCGATAAGGAAGCAATTTATAATTTGGACTCAAAAAAGTTGCTCATTGCCTTGGACATTAAGGCTTTAAACTGACTTCGAAAACTTTCAGGCGCGTGTGCTCCTACAATGTAAGCGGTGAGTGTGTTTTATTATAATTTCATTATATTGACTGGTTAATTTTCCAGGGCAGCACTTAGCCACATTTTTTATTTAGGCCCTAAATTAATTACAATTAATTAAAACGTGAGAGCGCTCTGAGAGTTACGCTAAATATGCTTTGCCATTAACACCCCTATACCACCATTGCGGAAAGACAGTTATTCTGTGCTAGCGCTGCGATTGACTGTTCAGTATGCGTCTGGTTCCCGGCGCTAGAGGACTTGGAATCTGCGCTTGACGCTTGGTCAACGCTGGATTTTTATTGGTCCAACCCTACAAAATTGACTACGCCTATTTTTTCATGTGTCCGCCTATTTCGGATATTTTTCTGAGGTCTCATGTCGCCTTAAGCGCTGGCGAAGCACTAGTGGGACCTAAAGTGAGGCATTAAAAATAGTCACCGGAATACAAGCAACAATCGATATTCAGTTGAAAATTACTGCGATCGCACGATGCGAATCGTAGATATGCTCGCAATTAAATAAAACACAAATCAGAGAAAAGAATTCAATAAGCCTAAAAATTTCAAACAGCAGCATCGGAAACAAAACGAAACTAGTAAATAGGTATATCAGAAAGAATAAAAAAACACGACTGCCGTTACAGAAAGTGAACTATTGTATTTATAATTATTATTATTACGTTTTTTTTGTGAAATGTTTGTGATTTATGTATTTATCCAAATAGGTAGGTAGATGTATATGTATTTACGGATTGTACTCAATCAGACCTTTAGGGTGTAGTTTTAGATGACAGATTAAGCTTTCGGGCACATATTGCAGCTATTGCCGAAAAATCTAGTAGAATGCTTGGCTTCATAATTCGCGCATCGAAACCATTCACCGACCCATTAATATTGAAGGTATTATATAACGCGTTTGTTCGATCTCACCTTGAGTTTGCTTCTCCAATATGGTCTCCCTGTTATCAGGTACACATTAACAGACTGCAAAATATCGAAAATAAGTTCGTTCGATACTTAAATTTCAAGACAAAAAGTTATTGTAATACTACTAATGAGGCGGCCTTACTATTTAAAATAAATTCACTATGTTATCGGCGCAACTTGAATGATGCTCTGTGCCTCTATAAAATAATGAATGGTATATTCGATTGCTCTGACCTGGTGGGAGCGATCAATATTAACAATGAGGACCACACGCCAATTTGATCTGTTTCGATTGCCGCGTTTTAAAACTAATGCATCAAGGAATGGAGTACTCACACGCTGCTTTGAGCTTTATATTACCCATTTAAATGGTATTGATATGTTTAATAATTCCATAATCACTTACAAATACTCCGCAAATCAAACCCTAACCGATATAATAAGCTGACTATTCGTTTTTAGCTATTTTTATTGATTATTATTATTATTATTATATTTTATATACGCCACTACTATTATCATACATGATCACACTACACACTTACACGCTCAACACACTCCCACAAACACATACACACACACCCTGCATACTAAACTCTTATATAGCTCTAAAATTGAAGGTACATTAGTTTTATAAAGTAGTTTTTTAAAAAAACGTAATATATGTAATTTTAATGAAATCCGTAACCGGTTTTATTTGTTGTAAATCTGCTGTGTGATTTCTTAATAAAGAATTGAAAAAATTGAATTAATGTAACACTAAACACGATATGTTTATGTTAATAAACATAACATAACACTTTAATCTGTACATAACACTGTACATAACACTTTAATCTGTCTAACTGAAATTAATATCAAAGAGGAGAAAATTCAATTTTGTAGTCTACCATATTATCAAATGTACTACAATACTCGTAAGAACCGCAGAGGAGGCGGTGTTTTACTATACGTAAACAAAAAATCATAGCTATACACACTTAAAATATTAAAATGACGAGATGAAAACATTCGAAGGAATGACGGGAAAAATAACACTCAGTAATAGATATGAACTGATAATAAACTGTATAAACAGACCACCGAACAATAAAAATAAGCCAAATTTTATAATCGAATCTAACAATATCTTAAATACACATAGACACACAAAAAAACATACTTTGGATGGGGGACATTAATATTGATCTCAGAAAAAATGAACAGCTGACCCAAAATTACTTCTTCTTCTTCTTTTTTGTTTGATGGCTCCACCCAAAGAGGGTGATTTCTGCCAAGTGTGCCGTTGAAATAGCAGGAAACTTTTTTGTGTTAGTGGACGTCACTGAAACAATTAAGACATCACTCCGTCGGGAACACAAAATCGAATAATAATAGATATAGTGAAATACATATATACGTTTAACACACAAACACTCTATGGAGGAACATTCATTAATAATTAATAAAGGGACATACTGTTGAGTTTAATAAATTTACAGATGATTTTGTAGACATTGGGGGTGTTGAGAGATAATAAAAAGTCTATACTAATAGGGAGCTGAATTTTGAGATTTAAGAGGTCCGAAATGAAGTTAGGATAGTTATGTAATAACAATGGGACAATTAAAGAAGAGATGGTCCAGAGTGCAAAACGCATGACCGCAGTCGCACTGAGGAGAAGGGAGGACATGTATTCGGTTGAGGTGAGCGGGAGTGCAGCAATGACCGATGCGCATCCTGCAGAGGGTGGAGATTTCCTTACGGGTGAAAGGTAGGTGGTGGAACCAGGGTTTGGTCCTTATTTCTGTTTGGATTTGAGAGTATCTCTTACCTTCCAAAATTACTTCAATATGTTATCATTCTATGGATTGACTCAATGTATAGCTGGTACTAAGCGCGAGGCAGTAGTTATGGACAAGATAACTAGTTCCTGTATAGATCATAATATATTAGTAAGAATAATTAAATCTGAACTAAGATCAGCTATAATAACAACTAAAATATCAGACCACTATATTACGTGCCTAGAGATTTTGCAGGAAACTTATTTTAATAAAAACATACACTCTGCACAAAATACATCATTAGATGGTCTTAAATTATGGAAGGTCTCCCAGATCATAATGATCCACAAATATGGAAAACCTCCACACGAAAAAACATCCTATAGACACATCAGCTTGCTGCCAGTATTATCTAAGATGCTTGAAAAGGTGACTAAGCAGACTTTGGCCATCTTTACAAGAACGGGGAATAATTCCAGACCACCAGTTCGGCTTCAGGAGAAAGCATGGAACGGTTGAACAGGTGCATAGAGTCTGTGCCACTGTAAGAAAATCCTTAGAAGGCAAAGAATACTGCTCGACAGCCTTTCTGGACATACAACAAGCATTCGACAAGGTGTGGCACAAAGGCCTGCTATACAAAATCAAATTAAATCTTCCGCACAGTTTCTTCTGTATCCTCTGGAATCATATCTCACAGATAGAACATTCTATGTTAAAGAAGGTGGAGATACTTCACAATTATATGACATAAGAGCCGGGGTGCCACAGGGATCTGTCCTGGGGCCTGCCCTGTACACTCTACACAGCCGATTTACCGACTACAACTGGCGTTACTACGGCGACCTTTGCTGATGACACTGCCGTATTAGCATGCCATAAAGACCCAAAGAAAGCATCAGATGCACTTCAAATGGGACTTCAAGTATTACACAACTGGCTGCAGAAATGGAGAATCAGGGCTAGCGCCGCCAAATCAGTCCATTTAACCTTTACCCTCCGCCAAGGAAACTGTCCACCGGTCAAACTTGGAGATAGTATACTGCCGCACAGAGATTGCGTAAGATACCTGGGACTGCACCTTGATCGACGCATGACATGGAAAGACCATATAAAAATAAAAAGAGACGAGATTGCAACCCGACATAAAAAAACTCTACTGGATGTTAGGGAGAAACTCCAGGCTATCATTGGACAACAAACTCCTTATATACAAGGCCATTCTAAGACCGATATGGACGTACGGTATCCAACTCTGGGGCAGCGCTAGCGACTCAAATATTAATGTCATACAGAGACTACAGAACAAGATCTTGAGATCAATAGCAAATGTACCGTGGTATATTACCAACAATGAACTACATCAAAACCTGTCTGTGAGCACAGTAAAGGAGGAAATCCGAAACACATCAGAGATATATAAGCAGCGGCTAATTAATCATCCTAAGAAATTAGCACGCCAGCTGATGACACAGAACTACGCAAAACGACTGAAGCGACACAACATCCTAGAGCTGCAAGACAGACAGTAGCTCTAGGCCTTAAGGATGAGTGGATGCTCTCGCTGGGGAGCACATTCTGCAAGAGATTAAGCTATGTCACCACATCGACTCATAGTCCTTCGACTGATTGCCGATAAACCAGGAACAAAAAAAAAAAAAAAGATGGTCTTAAAACTACTTCAAGAGACAAAACTGATCTCCACTAGTAAACGACTGTACCACTTCTGCAGCTCTTTATGGTGCTATTAGATGTACATTTACACAAATATATTAAAAGTAAAATATTTTTTAAAAACCTAAATTAAAACGAATACAAAAACCATGGATAAATGTTGAGGATAAAGCTCATAGGAGAGCGCGATACACTCTTTAGGAAATGTAAAAAACTCGTCAAAAAATGTATACCTGAAAAACCAATATAAATACCTCCGCAATAATATCGCCGCTAAAATCAGATTACCTAAAAAATTATATTTCAGGCAAAACATAGAGGCTGAAAACGACCAAAAAATTGGCGTATTATTAATACACTTTTGGGAAAAATACCTAAAAATATAGACGACACAATAATGCGGTATATAGGACGAAGTAAATGGAAAATGAAATAGCAAATGACTTCGTAAAGCACTTCTCCGAAGTGAATAACGTATCGCCGTGTAACACGATCTTACAAATCGGCAATTTTAATCGATCAGTATTGAACAGCGCTGTAATAGCGCTTACCAACTGGGTTGGACGGTTACGGGGCTCGCGGAGAGCGACAGTTCGCCTACAATCGTATCATCTCGGACGCAATCGAAAGCGAATGCGCAGTACTGCGAAACTGCCTCGATAGTGGGGATGGCTCCGGACGAGATGGTAGCGACATCACAAACGCCAGTCCAAATTGATAAAGCGAAAGCGTGCGACGTATCTCTCTATATTCCGCCTAGTAAACCAAAGGACATCAAACGAATATTACGATCTTTCAGTAGCAACAGGAAAAACATCAGAATTACGGATATAAAAAAACGTCACCACAGAAATCAGTCCAGTACTAAGTCATTTAATTAATCTCTGTATAAAGACGGGACAATTTCCAGATGCCTTAAAGATTTCTTTAATAAGACCCATCTAGAAGAAGGGAAACCTTCTGGAAACATTGTAGTAATTACAGGCCTATATCCATATTATCCGCTATACACAAAGTTATCGAAGTCTACATCGGAGATAAAATACAAAAATACTTCCAAAATCACGACATAATCGCGGAAATCAACACGGCTTTCTAAAAGGCAGAAGCGGTACTGGGCTGCTATCTAAATTTTGAAATAATGTAAACACAGCTCTAAATGACAAGAAACATGTGATCATGCTAGTAATGGACTTTTCTCGTGCATTTGATACCTTAAAACACAGCCAGTTTCCGAAAGTCTATGAAGTCTATAAGGTGAAATGTATCGAGACTGCTAACAAACTACCTAAGCAACAGACACATGGTAATTAAAATGAATAACAAATTTAATAGTGAGGAGATAGTACGAGCAGGTACTGCTCAGGGAAGTATTCGTACAGCATGTACACAAACGGGATCAGCGGATGTACTTCCGACTGCCAAATGTATACCTACACCCTATCCAAGACGCACCGACATCAAGGCGTATAAGGAACTTCTCGCAGGTAAAATAGAAAGCAACACAAAAACACACAGACCAAACAACACAGTAGAGTTAGAGGAACAGGTAAAGTGACTCACAAAAAAACATAATTGACTGCTACGAAAACACATGCCCACTATCGACACCATCAACTACTGGAAAATGCAATAACAGTAGCTGGTGGGGTCCAGAGTTGGAACGCCTAAGAACAAAAATGAGGAAACAGCTAAACAGAGCTACGAACACAAAATCTGATGAAGACTGGGACAAATACAAAACAACCAAATCAGAATACAAAAAGAGAATAAGACACAGAAGATCAGCCTCATGGAGGAACTTCTGCGACAATATATCAACAATTACCCAAGCAAATAGAACAAGGAAGATCATGGCCGATCAACCAAAACAATTACTGGGCACTCTGAGAAGGAAAGACAACAGCACTACCAGTAACCCGGCTGAGACCGAAAGTCTACTGGTAGAAACGCACTTCCCAGGTTGCAGAGTAGTTGACAAACAAGAATGGGACGTACAAACAGATAACTATCATCCGACCGAAAACGAGTGGAAGATAGCGGAGCATATAACGGAACGGACCAAAACAGCCTGGGCAACGAACAGTTTCAACAACTTCAAATCACCAGGACTAGGTAGATGGAATATACCCAGCCCTCCTAAAATGGGGAGGAGACAAACTTATCGAACAACTAGCAAGCATACTATGTAGCTGCATCGCCTTTAGATACATTCCACAGAAATGGAGAGAAGTAAAGGTGATCTTTCTACCAGAACCAGGGAAAACTGATTACACAGACCCGAAATCTTTCAGACCCATTAGCCTTACCTCCTTCATGCTAAAAACACTAGAAAAACTATGTGATAGAGAACTGAAGGACACAGCACTTGAAAACATAGGTACCTATTCACCCGAACCAACACGCATACACACAAGGCAAATCGACAGATTCAGCACTGCATGCCGTTGTAAACAACATAGAAACTGCACTAGCAAGGAAAAACTCCTGCCTAGGCACCTTCGTCGACATAGAAGGAGCGTTCGACAAGACAAATTTCAGTAGCATTCAACAAGCTCTAAACAGACATCAAACCGAACCATTGATTACAGAATGGATAATGAACATGCTAAGAAAGAGAATCATCAGGCTATCTGAAAACCAAAATCACCAGGCGCTCGTGATGAGAGGATGCCCACAAGGAGGTGTACTCTCGCCACTTCTATGGAACCTGGTAGTAAACGACCTGATAACAAAACTAAACAACAATCATTTCCTAACAATAGGATATGCAAATGATCTAGTAATAATGATCAACGGACTAGTAACAAGCACATTGTGCGACCTTACACAAACAGCTTTGAAAATAGTAGAGAAATGGTGCAAGGAGAATGACCTATCGGTAAATCCAAAAAAGACCGACACCATTCTCTTCACACATAAACGGAAATTGGGTACATACAAAATGCCAACCTTGTTTGGATCCAGACTAACGCTTTCTAAAGAAGTAAAGTACCTAGGAATAACTTTGGACGAAAAACTAAACTGGAATAAACACCTACATAACAAATTAAACAAAGCAACAGTCGCCTTCTGGCAATGCCGAAGAATGGTGGGCAAGAAATGGGGACTAGCCCCACACATTATACTGTGGCTGTACAAAATGATAATAATACCAATGATAAGCTACGGAGCTGTAGTATGGTGGCCCCGCACCCAACTTACTACTGCAATCAACAAATTACAGAAAGTGCAAAGGCTAGCATGTATAGCAGCGACCGGCTGCATGAGAACAACTCCGACAGCGGCGCTGGAAATCATGCTAGGGCTTCTACCACTACACTTACATATACAAAAAGAAGCAGCCGCAACGGCTACTCGTCTAAAGAATCTAAACTTATGGACCAAATATAAAACACCGCATACGAATATATATGATAATATACTGTCAAGTTTTCCAATGCTGGATGCGGCAATCGACAGAATACCCAAAACTATGATCTTCTGGAAAGAATATGCCATATCATTAACAGAAGACTCAAAAGAAGCACTGAATCAAACGGACCTAAGAATCTACACAGATGGATCAAAAACCAACAAAGGTACAGGATGTGGTGTCTTCTCGGAAGACCTAAATATTTATTATTTATTTATTTATTTAGGTACATAGGATTAGGTATACAGTTCATTCATAGGTCATGTAATATTATAATAATTATATAAATTATTTAATAATTAATATAGGGAGGTTTAACACATCTTACATGACCTTTACTGCCAATAGCACATCTAACTAGGCGATAATTTGGCCCGTCTCTAGATGTGCATAATTTTATGCAATTTTAAGAAATGAAGTGTTTTTTTTTAAATAAATTATTTGGACCCACCACCTGTATATACACATAAATATACCAATTTTATAAAAAATATAGCTATGTAATAAATATATACATTTATAGTTGTAATTTAATAAAATTTAAATTAAGAAAAATAGATAAGTGATACTAAATAAATTGTCGTGCGTTGCAAAGAAGTTGATCAGATTTTACATATCCCTTGTTAAGTAGCCATCTATTAAGGTTTGCTTTAAATATTTTTATGTTAGGATAATTTTTCATGCCTTCACTAAGGGAATTATATAATTTTGGGGCTATGTAGAATATATGTCTCTGGGCAAATGTTGTCTTGACTGACGGAATTATATAATTGATACTCGCGGACATTCTTGTGTTCAGATTGTTTTGAGTTCGGGCATGGTCATATACACATCTCCAAACCACTCGGAGCACACAACACAGTATTCCAAGCAGAATGTATGGGAATAATAGAAGCTTGTAACGCAGTGAAACAACGACCGCTAAAACACGAAAACATATGTATTCTATCGGACAGCAGGTCAGTGCTACAGGCACTGGAAAGCGATAGATTTACATCCGGGCTCATATACGAATGCCATCAAAGCGAGGTATGCGGAAAAGGCAATAAGGTGACACTGCAATGGATCAAGGGACACAGTAACTCAAGAGGAAAAGATGTTGCGGATGAACTAGCCCGTAAGGGCTCAGACACACCGGCATACGGACCCGAACCTATCGTACCCCTACCATACTCGCACATAAACAACCAACTTGACAACCAGTACAAACAACTACATCAAACACACTGGAAAGAGATAGACACCTGCAGACAAACCAAAGAAATAGTAATGGAATACAACCACAAACTTACCAAAACACTTCTAAGGACAAAAAGGCCCCAACTACGCAAACTAGTGGGACTGATAACAGGACACAACACACTAAACAAACACCTCTTCAAAATGGGCGGAACGAATAGCCCTATGTGCAGAGCATGCATGGAGGCGGAAGAAACCACAAAACACATTCTGCTAGATTGTAAACAGGTAGAAGTATACAGGACAAAACACCTTGGGACCCCAGGCACCCTGCGCGAGGCGGCAGGAAACCTGAAAGCCCTGCTGGCTTTCGTCGAGGAGCTAGGGTGGGTGGAATAGCGCTACCCCCGTTACACGCAAAATAGGCACACTGGATGTCGACTTGCGGAGGAACGCCCAGTATAACTAACTAACTAACTAACTACCTACACCTTCTTAATTAAAAACCAGCAAAGCCGATTGTGACGTTTTCATTTAAAATACTAGTTAGTTACTTAACGCGCCCGGGCCGGGTTGGGTCACGTCTCTCCAAAAATATACGGTCTGGATGGTATTGTTGTTTGTCTCTTGTAGGTCCTGTCATGTGATAGGGTTTACCGCAATATCAAACCCTCGCTCAATGGTATTGACTCTAAAACTGTTAAAACGGTGGATCACAGCAGCATTCTCCTTAACTCTTTAGGCCTCGGCCCCTCAGCCGATTGAGGGGCCCCTACTCCAGTCTCTCGATTGAGGGGCCCCTCGGCCCCTCAATCGAGAGACTGGAGTAATCTAGTCACAATTGGAAGTAAGGGCGTCAGTGTAGGCCCGCCAGGTAACACTCCTGGCTATATCGCGGTTAAGGCGTTGGCCTCTTACGGGCTTGTGGCGTAGCTAGACGGTGGACTGTTTTGTCCTCAAGTCTTCTGCGCTCACTCCAGGGAGATAGAAAGACTAATCGTTAAAACTTCCTGAGGTCGCCTGCTGTAGTCGACAACCCTAGTTGACGTTATACATATTGGCTGTTATTCCCATTGGTAAACGTGCGAAAAGCAAGCGTTTTGTGATATTTTCAATTTACTCAATTACTCTCAAACGAGCCAGGATGTAAAAATACAAATACGATAAGTGAAATGTTCATGAAGAAAGTATATAATATATACATATTTATAAGTGTGTATACAATAGAGATGTGTACTAGATTGGGTGTAATCAAGAATTGAAAATCAGACAAGCAAGCAAGAGAGGCAGCGAATACATCCAATTTTCTTTCAACAGCAATAGTGGCGCGTAGGAATGTCGAGAAGAACCCCAAAGCATTCCTAAATGAGAACAGCGGCCTTTACCAGGGCGATATCCTGCTGACCGACGAGCAGAAGGCAACGATCTTGGAAGACTTCGCGACTGGCGGTTCAGCCAGCACCAAGAATGGCCTCATCGACAGTTCGACCCTGTGGCCTGATAATACCCTCGTCTACGATTATGCTGATCAACATTTTGGTAAGTCGATTAAAACTGCGTTTGTCTTTTGTCGAGCTTCCTTTTGTCGTTTTGCCTAACTCCTTTAGCTCTGTCAGAATAGAGCCGTACATATCAGATCGTCTGATCAGATGATATTACACGTGTCGAACACGTGCCTCGACCATTTCTTTTTACACGACTACCCAAAACGAGTGTTATGTGTTCAGGATTCATCTATGTTTTCCGTTTCTTTATGCCACCATAACTTCTAAACGCTTGAACCGATTTAGAAGTCGCCGCTAACATTTCAAATGTTACTACCTATTTCTGGGTATACCTTTTCTACCCCCTTCCAGCCATCCCCCTCTCCCCCCCCCCCCCCCCTTCCCCCATGTAGCCTATGTTACTCACCGTTCCTTTAGCTATGTATCTCTATTCAAAAATCGCATTGTTTATTGGTCCTTTTCAACTTCCGCATTTATAACATTTTCATGGCGATCGGTTGTACAGTATACACGTTGATGTGCAGCAGTGCCATCTGGTGTCATGGCGATCAGTTGGATAAAGAAGTAAGTGTGCTTTGTTGCAACAAAGTGGATAGCGCAAAAATATTATCCGGTCTAAATACCTATGTATACCAATTTCGATGGCGATCGGTTGAACAATATAGTGGATGTGCTGCAGCGCCATCTAGGGACGAGTTGCAACAAAGGGGATAGCATATAAACCTTCTTCATGAAAAAATACGTAGGTACTTATGTATATGTGCCAACTTTCATGGTGATCGGTCAAACGATATCGAAATATCGTAAGTAGGGAGTAATCTCTGGATCTACTGAACCGATTTTGAAAATTATTTTATTATTAGAAAGCCACGGTAGTTTTGAGTGTCGTAGGCTATATATTTAATCCGAAAAATGAAAAGACTTTTTCGTGGCAGTCGGATTTGCAAAGTAAGTCGGAGAAAAAACGGTCGAAGGAAAACGTTTCTTACGAACGCTGCCTTAACGATGAGAGATATATGATTGAGTTCTAGAGAAAAGTTGTAGAGATTGATAATACCTACAAAAAAGTCAGCGACAGCATATGTCTAACTTTTATATTTAAGTCACAAAATGTTGTTTTTTTTTATTAAAAAAATAATTTAAATCGTTAGGTTATGTTTATTGGTTATATTATCAAAAATTATGAATTCTTATCAAAATAAGAAAATGTATCGTCTCAAGTGTTTAAAACAAAAGACTTTTCCCTTTTACTGCATATAATTTACTTTTTACTGCATAAATGGTTAAAGAGATAATACGACATAGGTATGGAACCGCGACCGTATCTCGGGTTGGAACTCCTGAAAGACAATATGTTTTGGTACGAAATAATAAAATAAATCTAATATAGTATACAGAGAAGTTTTGAACAATTAAAATAAATATTATTTATTCAATCATAATCATTTCATTCACTCATTTGAAACCCGGTAATATAGCCAAATTGGCATACAAATACATACATACATATGCAGTAAAAATATAACCCTCCTTTTGGCAGAGAGGAAATAAATCATAGCACTCAGTACTAACCGAACTACACTCATAATTTCATCACTAGTAAAAATGTTTACCGCCCAACGAAGTGGGAACGGGTCACCTAGTATTTATATGTATCATATGGGCCGGCCGAAACGGTTACGCACGAATCTGTCAAACGACGCAAAGTGTCTATAAGCACTGTTGGCGCACGACGGGTTAATATAATAGTGTGCACTTTATTTTGTACCAAACTGTTACAAAACAGATTCTATTTTCAAGTCGCATTTTTCTCATTTGTTCGTTTTTCTCATTTCTCATTTGTTCACACGCTAATTTGTTCATGTCCCACCCGGGACATGAACAAATTAGCTGTTTTTTATTAATTGTGAAGATGAAGTTAGTATATTTGTTTACATCATTGTAATTAAACATCTAATGGATATGAAAATGTCTCATTTTAATAAATATATGAAATAAATTCATAGAGTTTTCGTCAAACATTTCTTATAAGTAAATGTATGTCTCAGGGTTGGCAAAAACCCGGGTTTTTTTCAAAAAATATCTGCCCACTGGGTTATTTCGGGTTTTTTCGTGGATTTTCGGGCTTTTTTGGGGAATTTCGGGTTTTTTCGGAATTAATGAGAATTTTAAATTAATATATTTTAATTTTACATTTTATTTTATTTTATTACCATTTTATTGCATTTTTTCTCCCAAACCAAATCTATTTACTACTGAATAAAGTTGTAACACTACCATGAAAGGAATTTCCCCGAAAATCGTTATTGGCAGTTGTCCGGGAGATCCCCTTTATTTTCACAACAGGATAAGAATTAACACTAACAACCGCTAGTGGCGCTGTTTCGGCGCAAAAATATTGAGAAGTAGTGCCGGCAGCGTTTCAGCGCGAAAGTATTGAGTAGTAGTGCAAACGATTTTAGAACTAAATAGTGTATATTGAAGTGTGTATAAGGGTCTTTATCGCTTGAATAGTATTGTAATAGTTTTGTAATAAATAAAGTTGAGTATTCTACCGTGTTTTTGCACTGCTGCCTATCCACGTAACAATATTATCCATAAGTTATCTTATAAATAATGCCAAAAGTAGTGGGCATTACACTTGTCCGGCCAGTTCTGCATCAATTGAGACTTCTCAACATTTGTAATGGTCTGGAGTAAATTACGGAACAGACTGGGTGTGTCAAAATACATCCTTTTTTTTTCTTTTTGATAAAATATAATATAAATGCTATATCCGTTCATTGATTTAATTATTATAAACAAGTATTCTTTCAAAAACCCACATTCGTCAAAAACCCTCGGGTTTTTTCAGGTGGGTTTTACCCAATTTAACCCATTGGGTTTTTTCGGGTTGGGGAAAATCAAGCCAATCCTGGTATGTCTATATTTTGTCTCACCCGTGACAGAAGAATATTTCAGTTTTATCACCGAATTAAATGAATTAGGGTTAATGGTATATTGCTTAATTATCTATTTAAGTTAGAATTTGTGGTTCTCTTCAAAAAGAAATTACAAAATTTCATTTTGTGTACCTACCATTTTAAGACACATAAGACACAATTTACTATGTAAATGCCCCACAGGTGACGATGGAATACCCCGTATATTAGACAAGTTGGTACTTCGCCCAACATATCAGTCAACAAAAGAAGTAGATTCTAGAAACCCATAACTGCAAACACCTTTAATATTACACGCGTCAACCTACATTGAATTCTATATAATTTCGACAATTAATGCAGACACAGCCGATGACTAATATCATTTCTTCTGATCGATTCAAATCAACACACTTATTTCCCCCACGCGCAGAACATTGCATCATACACACCGTATAAAAAGCCATACATTCGATCAATTATTTATCATCCTCTAGTGAGCACTCATCGCGTCTATACCTCGCTCATCATCATCATCCTCTAGTGGACGGCTACCGCGATCACTCATCATCATCATCATCCTCTGGCCAGTCAGCCACACAAGCCACACTCTTCATCATCTTCGAGTCTACAACCGCCGCGCTTATACCTCGTTATCATCATCATCAAGCAGTCATTCTAATATCCGCGATATCAATCTTCAATACTCAGCCGCGATCATCATCTTCATTCACACTACACACACCGCGACTTATCAATCGAGGCGTTACAACTGGCAAGCATCGAATACCTTCTGGAATAAATTACTTCAACTTCAACAAGACGACTTTTACTACGGAGAAAACCCATTGATGAGCTCCACTTCTCACTCACGAGCAATTGGAGTCTAGTGAGGGGTCCCTCACAGACGTTTGCCTGTTCTAATATCTAATGCCTTTAACTTTACAGATGCATCAGAGGTTGCCATAATCGAGAGAGCCTTGGCTGAAATATCAAGTCGGTCCTGCGTTAGATTCAGGAGAAGAACCGTCGCCGATACGAGTTATGTGCTAGTGACGGTAAGATTTATGTACTTTTTGGATTTAATAAAATATGACTATGACTATGACATGCCATAGGATTTACAAGATTTATTGAGACAAATCGTGCCTCTCGTCAAATATGCCACAACGCAAATGTTCATGATCATTAATCTTGTGGCGGATTGATCTTCAGCAAATGCCTGTATGACTCGACGATTCCTTGCTGCACTGTTACTCTGCACCATGTCTCTCCATCCAGTCTATAACCGCTGAGCGCCAGCTCTGGACATCTTCTAAAGGCGTTACTCCTACAGTGGCGGCACGCGCGTAGCCGTAATATACGTTTACTAGAATGTTACTTTCAGCTACCTCATTTTCGTTTTATCGTTTAATTTTATAAAAACCAAACATCATTTTCAACAAAAATAATAATATTTTGAATTTAATATTTAATATGTAGATTACGAGTCCGTAACCAGTCGGGTGGACGAAAGTATTTTAATGGTTAAATCCAGGCGGAGAAATCCTGCTAAAACCGGTAGCCAGGGGTGAGACTACCTTTGCGGCTGGGTTACCTTCCTAGTGCCTCGCCGTAAAGCATGGTCTCAGTCGGGTTTGTTGGCTTTGCTGGACGGTAGGTTGGTATTGTCCCTAAGTCTTCTACTCTCACCTCACGGGAGACAGAATGATCACTATCGTTAAAACTTCCTGGGGTGATAAATATGGATCCTTGTGGAATTGAGGGAAGTCCTCAAATATTATCATATGAAGTTGAAAATTTACCTGTCGGTTCAGTTTCGATGCCAACGCATTTTTTATGGTAAGCATAACCTGATTTACACCCAGGGCTCCCGATTAGGGGACTCCTCAACGGTCAACAGCACAGACACGAAATTTTGTATACATATTCAATAATGATAGCCCGTTCTAAGTTTCACTATGACAAAGCTGCTGCACCCAGGCAGCTGCACTTATTTTAAAAAATGGAGGTGGTTTTTTTTGTAAAAAAATTGTCTTTTATAACATTTTGGATTTAAGAATACATTTTTTTCTATTCTTTATGTATTTTTTTTTCTATTCATAATACCTGTACTTGCATATTAAATGCTTATTTAAATATGTTGTTTATGTAGTTACAAAAAATGTAATGGTTACATATTTAATTTTATGTTTATATTACATCTCAATGGATGGGTCTTAACTCTTAATATTGATTTGTACATGAAATGAAATAAATAAATAAATACAAATATACCATTCTTTCTGGACTACCGTTAGACGACTCACACATTTTAGCTTGCAGTGACGCCATTAATAATGGTAAATCAACGTGATAATTATGTTGAGATCCAGTGTAATTTTATTTTTTATTTTATTTTATTTCTGGAAACATACAGCGCATACAATTGAAACGTGTGCATAAACATAATGTAGAAAAAGAGAAAAACATTACGCCGATAATCGTTTCCTATGAAATTAACAAATTTCCGCATATTACACATTTGGATTTCGGCATATTAAACTTAAAAATTAATAGTAAAATAAACTAAGTACTTAAATAGAAAATTAAAATAGAAAACCGATGGGAGAGGTAGGGAATTGGAAGTGATTAAGGAGAAGGAGTTAGACGATGGTATGTGTATATGTATATAGATATAAATAAAGATATAAATAGGTCTTATAGTGGGTATATAGATACAGATATTTATTGATGTTTATAGATATTTTTAGATAAATAATAAATATTTATAAATATTTGTAGTAGCTACTGATATGTTGCATGAAAATTATATAACTAAGAAAGATAGATGTTAACAAGCTCGTTAGGTGCAATTGATTTAAATAATTCTTTAACGAACGTCGGTTGGTTGAGGTTGAAAATGTCGATGGTGGAGAAACGAGAGTCGTACGTGCACATTATCCTATAAGCGATGGAATTTTTGCCGTAGTTGGTATTGGCACGAGAGACCTCAAAAGTGCGTGAATTACGAATTAATCGCGGAGGAACGAAAACACGTAAGTTTTCAACAAGGTATGGACTATCTATGGTATTGTGGATAACTTTGTGTAACAGTACAATATCAGCCACAGTGCGTCGGTCTTCTAGAGCTTGAATACCGAAGTGGTCCAGTCTGCTCTCGTACGTAGGAAGACCGAAGCGTCCACGATAATTGATGTGTTTTAAAAAACGCCTTTGGATACATTCTATCCTGCTTCTGTAGACCGAATATTGCGGATTCCAAATTGAGGACGCAAATTCCACGGTACTGCGAACGTAAGCGAAATATAACATCTTCAGGACATTTATATTGGAGAAAGGTCTTGAGATACGGGTCACAAATCCTAGTGTTCTCAAAGCTCGGCTAACCATACTTTCTATATGCTGATCGAAAAGCAACTTGTGATCAATTTGTACTCCGAGGTCGCGAATACATTTTACATTAGGGATCACTTCACCATTAATGTGATAACTGAACTGCACCAAGTCTCTCTTACGGCTGAAGCTTATACTGTTACATTTAGTAGCATTTAGAGAGAGTTTATTAAGTACACAGTAGTGTGACAGGCGGTCGATATCCTCCTGTAACCGGAGGCAGTCTGCCACGTCAGTCACCTCAGCATAGATTTTCAGGTCATCCGCGTATAAAATGTGACGACCAGCTGTGAAACAAGAACTAATATCGTAAAGATAGGCGTTGAAGAGCAGAGGACCCAAGTGTGAACCCTGCGGTACCCCGGACGGAATTGATGCAAAGTTCGACCTGAATCCTCCAACAACCACAGCTTGGTGACGGTTAGCTACGTACGATGATATCCACCTGTATAGATCTCCGTGGACTCCTAGTCTCTTTAGCTTACTTAAGAGAATAGGATGGTTAACACGGTCGAACGCCTTCGCAAAGTCGGTGTAGATGGCGTCCACTTGCTTCCGTTTGTCCATCGCACTTAAGGTAAAATTGGTAAATTCCGCCAGATTGGAAACTACCGACCGTTGCTTTAGGAACCCATGTTGCTGTATAGGCAGACATGGCGCGATGTAAGAGTATAGCTGTGAATAGACGACCTTTTCAAACAGCTTACTCAGGACTGAAAGTATAGAGACTGGCCTATAGTTGTCAACGATGTTTTTGCAGCCTTTCTTGTGTATTGGAACAATAAGTGCTTCCTTCCATTTCGCTGGGAAGACACCTTGGGAGAGAGACGATCGAAAAATTAGGCAGAGGGGACTCTTAATTTGGACAGCACAGTTCCTTATGAATATTGGCGGAATTAAATCACTTCCGGCACTCTTGCGCACGTCCAAATCTCGTATGCATTTGAAGACTGATTCCTCAGTGAAATCGATAGAGCTTATGCATCCAGGGATAACCTGTTCATGTGTCGTATCATATGTAGATTGGGAAATGGGCCCTTTTGACGGGTTGTCTTCTAAGTAAACAGACTGAAAGTAGCTACTAAAAATTTCGCATATTTGAGGTCCCTCAGTTGCAACAATATCTTCGTAATTCATGCATTGAGGAAGGCTGCCGCCCTTACGAATACGTTTAATAAATGACCAAAAATGTTTAGGGTTCTGAACTATCTTATTCTCGCTAACAGATATAAAACTGCGATAGCATTGTTTTTGAAGGAGTTTGTGCCTCCTTCGTAGTAGAGCGAACGTATCGTAATCGCGGGGATTGCCAAAACGTTTCCACTTTTTGTGAAACTTGGTTTTCTCTTTAAGGACTTTTATTAAAGCAGGAGAAAACCAGGTCGGGTGTGGTTTTTTAAGAGTCTTGATATAGGGGACATATTTTTCGATTGCATTGTTTATGACAGTATAAAAATTGGTTACGGCCGTGTCTATAGGGATATCATTAATCAACTCAGACCAATTTATTTTCGATAAGTAATCATTTATCTGAAAATAGTCGGCGGTGTTAAATTTGTAGACTAAGCGTGGTGATTCTCTTAACGGAGCCGATAGAGCGTTATGGATTTCTACGTTTAGAGAAGGATGGTGCGAATCCTCCGGAACAAGAGGATCTTCGTCACGGGTAACACATGTCTCAACGTTTGACAGGACGAGATCAAGCCAACGGCCCTTCTCGTTAGCAACCCCATTGTATTGGTCAAGCCCAGCGAATGTAATGTAGTCAACAAATGAGGCACTAACTAGGTCCAGTCCTCCCGTGTGTTGCATAACGGAGCTATCCTTCGAACTTTCCCATTTAATATTCGGAAGGTTGAAGTCTCCAAGAACTAGGAATGTGTCATCAGGGTGCCGTTCCCTCAGAGAAATGCACGTTTCTAAAAAGGTGTCGATGTGATTTTGGTGACTTTTGCCTCCGGGTATGTAAACGCACGCGATGTGAAGGTCACATTTGGATGCAAGGAGATGCCCGGACACCGTCATCCAGAGGCACTCAGGTAATACACCCTCGGGCCACCAGTCAGGTCGGGCGCGTGGACGCAGGCCTTTCTTAGCTGCAATCATAACTCCGCCGCCTCGGCCAAGTCCTGTAGTCTCTTTGTTCCTGTCGAATCTGTAAAGCTCGTACCTTTGATCTACCAATTCACCGTCAAGTATACCACTTGTTAACCAGCTCTCGGTGATTGCTATTATGTCAAAGTCGCGCGAAAGAACATTCTGTGCAAATAAGTCGGTCTTTGTACGAAGTCCGCGTACGTTCGCGTAGAAGATTTTTATGTTACTCTCCATGATGAATTATATAATAATAATAATAATATGTATATAACAACCTGTATATTGAGCTACTGGTAATACATATGAAAATATTACCTTGAATTGGATAATTTACGTGATTTGATAGATAAGTGTAAATAAAATATGCGGATGTGGATGTGAGGATCGGAATGCTATTTTTATGGGGTCTATTGTTATGGGGTATGCTGTTAATATCATATCATTGATTAGTGATTCTGATATATATATTTGTGTGGACTTTTCGCAGGGTCAACCGTCTGGCTGCTGGGCCCATATTGGCTATTTAAATGGCGTTCAGGCCTTGAACTTGCAGCCGCGCAATTTCGGATCCAACTGCATGTGGCACGGCATTATCATCCACGAGTTCCTCCACGCCCTCGGCTTCTACCACATGCAGAGCAACTACAACCGCGACGACTGGATTCGCATCATGTGGTCGCACATCACCACAGGTCAGTGGTGCATTACCGCGATGCCCGCTATACGCATTGGCCGAAGCTTCGGTCACTGCCTATGTCTCTCTTGCTCTTTCCCACAGATCTTTCACACGTGACGAGTGGTGCTGGCGCTTTTCCACCTTAGCGATTAAGCCAAGCATTGGCCAACGTGTGGAGGGGGCAATAGACAAGTCGTAGCATTTGCTACAAGGGTTTCGATTAACAGTTGGGAGGTGTCGAATACCACGGGCGAACCCGTCACTACAGGGTGAGTGGAGTTTGGGAGGGTTAGTATGGGGGCGCGGGGGGGGGGGGGGTATGGCGTTGAAGTAAAGGATTATATATAAACAAGAATGATGATAGTTTATAATATAATGGTACAATAAAGAAGAAGCAGTACCAGTACTATAAATAGATATGGATTATATTCAATCAAATATTAGACTTTTATTTTTTATCCAAATAAAGTCAGAAATACAATATTTGTAAATGGATCGTGATCAATATATTAAATAATTATTAAACTTGATAATAATAGTAGAACGCATGATGGAAACCCTCAAGATAACTCTAAAACGTAAGGCCCAAACTTGACCTGACATCCTTTCATTGTTTTCAAGATTTGAGTTTTCTTTTTCATCAACAGGAGCCGAACACAACTTCAATAAATACAGCGAGAACTTGATTTCAACCTTTGGCACCGATTATGACTACGGCAGTGTGATGCACTACAGCGCTTACGCTTTCAGTAATAGCGGACAAAGGACCATTGAACCCCGAAATGTAAGTATTTTAGTGGAATAAAAATTGTTATAGAGCATTAATTTTTAAAAAGGCGGGCGCACCCCTCAAGGGAGGCGTGAAGACATTCCAAGGCGAAGATTCCATGCCATCATGGCGTATACCGAAAAGTTGCGTTTTTTTTGTATTTCTCATTTGCACATAAGGCTTCCTTAATCAGCAAGTGCTAGAAAACACTGGAAATTACTGCTAGTAACCGGTAGAAACCCACAAAAATTTAGAAAACCAGTGCCGCAGCATAGACCCCATACATTCAGATACATAAAAAGTCAGCCGAATAGAAAGAGACAGCAGGATATATATAACCCCTCCATCCTTTTCTAGTCGCGTACATATATCACTATGGCAACGCCTATATTATATCACCATGGCAACGCTTCGACGCCATAAATCTGCTATGCTATGGATAAACGCGCAAGCGCAACGACAAGGTGGAGTGAGCCTCCTATGCAGCTATCTCTTTATATTCGGTGAACGCATTCACTCTCAGCCCGCCTTCGCACTCCCGTTCTCTATTTCTGTTACCTTTGGCCACAGGTATGGCAGAGAATCACACGCACACCACATGTAACTGGACGCACACGTCAAAATTCGTCAGAGCGCAGTGAGGTGCTATCTAATCGATTGAGCGACCATTCATCGATGTATCGATCAAAATTATTGGGGTTTCTCTTATTATTCTGCCGTTGTATGGAATCGTTTGGGAATGGCATTGCGATTGAAATATTATGTCCCTATAACAATTTCATTTCATTATTATTATTGTTTTTCTTTTATTTTATAAATTTTAATGAAATTGTAGAAGAATTCGATATTTATCGATACCGGCATTATCGACATTCTTGACTTGCCATTCGCCTACAATCTACTCTCTCGTTCGATCAAATAGTTCGACTCTTAAAATTGTTCGAACAAAAGGTGTCGACTCGGCTATAAGTTACAGTCGCCCATCGCTACCCAAACGAAACGGAAATTCATGATATGTACCTAATTAATACTCAAAATGTTTTTTATTCAACAGCCTTGGACCGGTGACATGGGATCAAATACTGACTGGGCAGCTTCGGATATCTTAAAGTTGAATCGCATGCTCCGTTGTCCTGGGCACGAGAACTGGTAGCAAACTAAGCCAAATCTTACAGCAAAGTTTGGGATAATTTATCAGTTATTTATTTCCTATTCGCATATTATTGTAACGCTAAATATACAATCGTCCACCTCTAAATGACTGAAAAAAAAATATAAGTGTACTAAACGTTGTTTTTATATATATGAAAGAAATTCTATTTGGTATACAGTATATATTTTTTAAAGTGTATTGCAGTTACGTGAGCTATTTATATTTTTATTAAAAAAGTTGATTAAAATAGTTTTTTATTCACAAATATTACAAAAATCGGATAATGAAAAACGAGGAAATGAAGTAAATCCAAATAGGCGCAGTTCGGGGCCGCGTCATAATTTTTTCGTTAAAACGTAGGTGATCAAATTTATTTATTTATTGTTTTGGGAAACGTACAACACTATAATTAGACGCTATAACAACACTATAATAAACGTACAACATTGTAATTTAAATTGCAAATACGGTTTAGTAAATACTAAACACTAAAGATTTTGATTTTCTATCATAAAGAATTTGAATTCGATTAACCCCTCACGTTGCGAGGTAAAAACACCTATCACTTTTGCGCGCGACATATTCGCGCGCAAAAAATCGACGCGAGTCAACGGCCTTGAGAAAAACGATCATAACTTATAAACCACTGAACGGAATAAAAAAAGATAAAGAGAAAAATGATCGCATTGAAATTTGACATATAAAACATTATAACCTTATCTCGTAAAACAATTAAGATAATAATGAATAAATATTACAAAATTGGCAAACTGAAAAAAACTCGCCTATAAAATCATTTCGATTTTTTTGTAAATACAGTTTTTGTAAATATCAAAAATTGTAAATACAGTTATGTTCTTTATTAAATGATTTACCAAAACGATATTTTTTTTTTACTTATTTGCATACAAAAATACGGAAAAAATATTTATTTATTCAGCCAAGAAAAATTTTATTTATTCTCGTAAAAAAAAATTTTTTTAATTTTTAATTTGTGACTACTTATGGTATTTTTTTATATGAAATTCTTTCAAAATAACTTTATTACTACATCACTTCTTCTTAGAAATCACACCAGAACTTTGACCTTTGTCTGATATTATAGAAAAATCTAAAGTTTTGAGAGTTTCCGCTTCCGAACCTAATAATAAACTTTGAATGCCCATAATATAAAATTCGTTAGATTTTTTCAATTATATTGTCTTATCATAGACTTATTATATGTCTAATAACTAATTACTATACTCCAAAGAGTCACATTTCATCGAAAAACTTTGGAAAATCGCACTTTTTTCTCTCATAGTAATTATCAAAACAAGTTTCATTTTCGCGAGCCATATTAGAAAAACAACATATAATGTTCAAAATACGCCTAATTATGTGATAACTTAGGATGTAAATGAAGCAATACCTATTTTATTAGTAAATTAAAGCGACATTACGTCATGTTTCGCGATATATAGGGATATTTCACAAACATTACAAAATAAAAACGGCCATTTTTTCGCGAGCCGTATGTTGTTGACAAAGTGTTTTCTTCGAAAATTCGTGAAAAACAGCAAATGGATTGTGGAAATTGAATAATCCTAATGGCTAAACTACTTAAAAAGGGAAATTACTTACTTTTATCCGGTATACACTGCACTTATATACACAAAACACTTCACAAAACAAACACGTCGCGGAACTATACGCCGCCGCGGGGTGGCCGATCGACAATGCTGTTTTGACGTCTAATGCTGAGTTTTTAAATCGGCGGTCGATGTTATCGTCGTTGGCCGGTGAATGAAAGATTATTTGGCCATGTCGTCCCGCGGTCAGAAAGCATTAAAGTACGACGATTCGAATCGTAAATTGCATTTTTCGCAGCGGCGAGCGCGATATCCAAAATCGGATGTTACGGATTGTTAGGCGGCCGCCATACATGTCCCCAAATGGATGTTACGTGCTTGAGGGGTTTTAAACATCCAGATAACATTGACATAAATAACATAGAAGGTATCATCATTTTTAGAGAAAGGGAAAGTAGGAGGGAGATGGTATTATGTGTGATAATTATAGCAGTATAGTAATATATAAAAAGGAATTAGTTGAAAATATATAATATCAATACATACAGTGAAATATACAAATAAATGCCTGTTTGAGCCAAATAATGAATTTATCATTTTATATTAAATCTTATCCAATTCCTTTCTAATTTAATTATATACTGGCTAATTCTATACTAATTTAATTCTATACTGCTGGTTGTTCAACAGGTAAATAGTTGAGCAACGGCGGGATCATAACGTGAATAAATTATACTAAAATAAATAAATAGATTCTAATATGTGGGTACTTTACAAAATGAGACGAAATCGATGCGCACAAATCCCTCAAACATCAAGACGTAATCAGATATATGTCTGTAAAATACCGACTGACCTGTGATGATGATCCTCGCCTATCTGGAAGTCCCAGCACTGCTACGGACCCTCGAGGTGCCTGCTGGTGAATTTCTCATGCAAGTATCTTCGAAAATGTCTCACACACGACCAACTCGACGCGGATTAGTTTTTTCGCGGAGTTTTATTCCGCTTTTGCAGAGCGCTTTAAGGTGATAAATAAAAGCGGTATATAGTTGCGAGAGTATGCGAAAACCTCTGAAAAATATATATGCTGTCGTTCTGACAGCGCGGCGGATAATTATAAAAACTAGCGGGGGGTAGGCATTTTCGAGCAACTGGCAGCGTTCAAGTCGTTCTTCTTCTTCTTCGGAATCAACATCTGCCAGTGAAGGCGAACATTCACATACACTAATCAAATGCTGATGCAAAAGATACTTTGCGCGCAACCGCCACCTCTTATCATGCCTGCAGCTGACAACCCCATCACATACCAGGATCTACAAGAGACAAACAACAAGACCATACAGACCGCATATTTTTGGAGAGACGTGACCTAACCTGGCCCGAACACGTTATCTAACTACGTAACTAGAGTTTTAAGTAAAAACTTCACAATCAGCTTTGCAGGATTTTAATCAAAGAAGCCCGATTGACGCGCTATCTTTTCGTATTCTTTGCGATGCTGCCATAGCTCTCGCATTTGCTCGGCTCTAGACTTTTTAGGCTTAATGCATACCTTCCGATGCAGTGTTCCTCTGACTGGTGTTTTATATTATTGCGAACATATTTACGAGTCATATGGTGGGATATCTTCAATTATTTTGTATATCGCTTGCTACTACTTATATACTACTTTAAAAATATACTACTTATATTCTGGTGACTATTTTTAATGCCTCACTTTAGTGCTTCGCCAGCGCTTTATAATGACACTAGAACAAGGGTGGCCAACCCGCGGCCCGCGGGCCACATGCGGCCCGCCGAGTGGCAATTTGCGGCCCGCCGACCCTGAGTCACGAATGCGCGGGGTGTGAATTCATTACCAGGAACATTACAAATGGAAAGTTGTGAAATACGTTGTGATGCACAGTTAAAGGAGAAATTTCATCAGGTTGGCTTAGAAGAGTTCTACAAATGATCCGGCTATTTACAAACATGCTCTGGCTATGATTTCTCTATTCCGAAATACTTACGAGTATGAACAGCTTTTTAGTCGTATGAAGCACATCAAATCCAAAGACAGAACCCGAATTACCGATGAGCATTTGGAAAACTGCGTCTAGCTACGACCTCAGTTGAGATCGACATTAATGAACTAAGTTCTGCCAAACAAAGTCAGACGTCACACTAACATTATAAAATTTAATTTTCTTATGCGTAATAAATAAATTAATATGTATGTTTCTTTCTGTTTGCGTAAATATGTGTGAATAAAAGAAATAAATATGTGTGATTTCTAATTTGCTTTTAAATTGCCAACAAACAGTTGGTTGTGCGGCCCGGCGGGAAATCTTATTTCAAAAATTTGGCCCGGCCTCTGAAAAGGTTGGCCACCCGTGCACTAGAATCAACGTTTTCTCAATGCTTTTCTGCGCTACGCTAATTTAAAATTCTATACAAAAAGCTGGGACAATTTAAAAGAGGCTAATTGATGTACCTAATTATGACATCATAATAACGTCGTGCGCAGATGAAATTATAAACATTGATATTGAAGATGTATGGGTGTCTACGGAAATGTTTTACGTGTTCTAGGCACAAAGCTAAGTCGTGACTATAACGCGCATTCGTCTACACCCGCGCGATGGCGTAAAATGCAAACTACTCCCTACTCAACAAAGATGTACAAAAATTATATAGCTGTTGTTGCCCGTATTATTCGGCTCGTAGGTATTAAGGATGATTCATGCTACACCGGGCCGGGGCCGGGCCGGGCCCCGGCCGAGTCGTTTCCAACGTGCTCCGGCCGGGCCAGTCATTCATGCTACACCGGGCGTGACCGGGCCGTTTCCGAGTTTATTTATGCCACGGCCGTGTCCGCGATAACTAGTAGAATAGAATAGAATAGAATAACTTTATTGTGCTATAAAAACATAACTTAATGAATATTACGCTGGTTTTATAAAAAAGACAATTTATGCACAAATGGCGAACTTATCTAACTAGTGTTGCGTCCATCTATTGTGGCGATAATAATATTTTTTTATTTCTATTTTCGCTTGATTGATAAGTGTGTTATTAATGCAATTTTCACAACTTGAGTTGGCAGCTATTGCAATTGCCTTTGAAGACGAAGTATTGGAAACACGAACTGAATCTAATAAAAGAAGATGGAATGTACATCCAGCCTGGAGAAAACGACAATCGGAGGGAGAATTCGCCACGCTCTAAAAGGAATTAATAGATGATGAGAGCAAATTTTACGGTTATTTTAGGAGGTCTAAAGAATGTTTTAGCATATTTCTTGGAAAAATAAAACGTGATTTAACCAAACAAAATTCAAGATTTCTGAAGCATATCTCTCCCATTGAACGATTAGCAGACCGGAGCCGGGAAAACAATATCCACCGCCATTTCGACGCCGTGCTCCGGACGTGGCACGACCGGTCACGGCCGGAGCACGGCCAAGCATGAATTGCTTCATACAAAAGTATACTATAGATATCTGACCGTGTCCCGGCCGGGGCCTGGCCCGGCCCCGGCCCGGTGTAGCATGAATCATCCTTTAGCATTGATTTTATACTATAAAATCAATGGTATTAGTGATTCCGAACTGATAGTATTTTGTCACCCAAGAAAGCTCGACCGGCGACCACCGTAACGAGCGAAACGACGTTTTCACGTCAAAATAAACTATATAATATACTAGCTGACCCGTGCCCACTTCGTTGGGCGGTAAAACTTTTTACTTGTGATGAAATTATGAGTGTGGTTCGGTTAGTACTGAGTGCTATGATTTATTTCCTGACTGCGAAAAGAAGGGTTATATTTTTATGTATGTATGTATTTGCATGCCAATTTGACTATATTACCGTTATTTGTGAGTGTCTTCTTGTGAGTGTCTTATTTGTGAGCGTATTATCTCTTCAACTATTTATGCAGTAAAAGGGAAATTATATGCAGTAAAAGGAAAAAGTCTTTTGTTTTAAACACTTGAGACGATAAGTTTAGTTATTTTGATAAGAATTCATTATTGTTGATAATATGACCAATAAACATGACCTAACGATTTAAATTATTTTTTAATATAAAATACTGCTTTTTGTGACTTAAATATAAAAGTTAGACATATGCTGTCGCTGAATTTTTTTGTAGGCATTATCAAGCTCTACAACTTTTCTCTAGAACTTAATCATATATCTTTTAATCGGTAAGGCAGCGTTAGTTAGAAACGTTTTCTTTCGAATGCTTATTCTCTGACTTACTTTGCAAATCCGACTACCACGAAAAAGTCTATTCATTTTTCGGAATAATTATAGCCTATGACACTCACAAATAACGTGGCTTTATAATATTAGTATAGATTATACCTGATGGTACACCTCTATCCAAGAACTCTTTAAACCGTGCAATCTCCTCCCTCGTGCGAACGTATGGCACGCTGCCAAATGCAGCGGCCACCAGCAAGACAACCAACAATAATCGCAACATCTTTCCCGAAGAAATACGACTAATTTTTATTTGTTTACTCCATTTTTATACATCTAAATTATCTCAATCAATAATAAATACAAACGGAGCTGCCATGGAATTCACCGACCGGAGTCGGGCCCATCATAATACTATTTTTTTTACACTTCTGGAAGTGAGCAGTGGATTCCGGACTTACAAACCGGCTGTGGTAGGTTTAGGACAGCTGTCTTGCCACATGTGAGCGTTCACCCATTCACACCCCCTTCGAAGCCATAAAATTTGAGATGCGCAAATCGCAGTTTTAGATAATTTTTCTAAGAAAGAGTTGATTATTTTTCTGGAAAGGCCAAGATCTTTAAAGAGGTGAAATAGAGATTTAGCTGGCAGGCCACGAGCGCCAACTTCTACCGCGTGAAGGTGAACAGTGAAGCCGTTCCGGGTTACGGCATTTGCGAGATCATGGTATTTATTTAATTTGTACTTTTAGGGAATTTATACTGCTCAGAGACCGAATCGACCTCCAGAATCCAATCTGAAGCTTTCTCGATTATTGAGAAAGGTTTTGTAGTGAAATGTTTTTTGCCTTTAGAGCCATCCCGCACAAACTGTATTGGGGGTTTGGAGGGTACTGTCAAACCCTTGTTGGCACGAGCCACTGTGAGGCTAATTACCTCGCGAATAACAGCAAGGACGGTAAGTATACCGTCCTTTACCACGTTTCGAATGCAGCCTCCGTCGTGAGTAGGTAAAAAAACTTGGTTGAGATTTGGAAACAATAATTTATTTTTGCTTTAATTGAATAAAATCACCGACGCATCGTTATCACCATATTTTAAACAGACTTTGCATTGCATACATATACATTAAACTGCGAGAATTGCCTAAGAAAGTCGTATTCATCCCTTAACAATGTCATAATTGGTAGGCTTAAGCGCTAAGAGTGACATAATTAATTGTAGTCTTCATATATTATTTTTAATTCTTAAAGTTACAATATTTTAAGTACATTAGAAATTTTATTTTTATACAAACAGAAACGTTTTATATTTACAATATTGATAATCGGTTAACATTATGAATTTGGTGCGGAAAGTGTTGAAAATGGCGCGTGGGGGATGGTGAGGCGGCCCAAAATAAGTCCATGTTTAGACAGTGGCCGTCAAGCGCTTTTAACCGTAGGTCTTGGGCCAAATTACAGTGGCAGTGACCGCCGGGAGTTAATGGGCCCTTGCTGAGTTGGCCACGAAGACCCATTCTGTTCAGGGTTGGTCACACTCACAGGTCAACACCTATCCGACGGCCTCCACGCATGAAGTGCGAGCCTGGGTAAGACTCTGGCCCTATGGTCAGTTTCCCCTGGGAATCAACCTTCTGGCGCTCCTGGACGGTCTGCGCACCGTGCGGCGTAAGCCAATCGATTGTGCACTCTGACTAACAGTCAGGGGAGTCTGGAAGCAGTACTGTTTCCTATAGAGCGGGGGTGGTTGCGGACTTTACGGCGACTGCTCTTGAAACGACCATCGGCTATCCGATCCTGGGTGAACAGCCGGGCAAAGGACGCTGTGGTCTGCGATAGATTCGGTATACACTGTATCACCGCTTCGTAAGGGAGAGGACCGCGCAAGCGACCTCGAACTCGTAACCAATAGAGAGACTGGAGTAATCTGGTCGCAATTCGAAGTAAGGGTGTGAGTGTAAGCCCGCCGGGTAACACTCAAATTGGGCAAACCCCGAATGAAAACAGCGCCGGGACTAGTCGGATATTGCCCTCGACAACCACCTCACAACTTTCGGAAAGAGGATCGATCTTTTTACATAAAACGTGGAGAGGAAGATGAAACTCGCTTTAGCTAATTTAAGGCTAAAACAATTAGAAGGCCCTTGTCTAAACCCCAAACAAGTACTCCACGAGTACCGGGCGCGGATCTAGAACCCTCGAGACCACTGCGAGCATCCCTCAGCCCGAACGTCTGAGACGGCACACTGCTTCCTATCAGACGCCAGAGCCATCAGTCGGTGACTACACCATCAGCCGCCGCCATTCAGTAGCATCAGGCACATTGGTCTTATTTTGAGCGAGCGACGCCTGCCGTACTTACGAATAAATCACATAACCGGTGCTAACTAATATACCAACAGCCTAAATTGTGTAACGTCATAGTATTTTTATTTTTTATACACATATACAAATACGGCTACGATATTATACAATATTATGCAGAAATGTACAAATGGCTGGCGCGCAATCGTATTAATATGGCACCGAGTCAAGCTTTCTTGTCCGAGAAGCGGAAGTATGATTCGTGACTTTTCCATGTGTCTGTTTTATTTTAGCAATGGAAGAACGACATACCGTAAGCTGAAAGACTATGTGCAATTCGGCTTTCAATTCAGTTTCAAATCATACAAAGGCGGACTTATCACAACGTGGAAAATATCTTACAGTCAACCAATAGATTAATTGAGACAATAATGTTGGGTGGCATCCAAAGAGAATTTATTCAACAATGTTAAATATAAAAGTCCAAATTATTTGTGAAATCGAAGAATATCGCGGTTGGGACATTATAAATAAGATAAAAACGAATTTACCGCGTAAAGTTTGTAACACCCGACGTTTCGGCGATGTTTTAATCGCAGTTGTCCAGGGTAGACAGTCTACCCTGACTTCCAGCACTTCAGAATAGGATTGAAAATGAAGAGGTTACAAAAAGAAAATAAAGAGTAATTATTAGAATATGGAATACCATTTCACGACTCTTTAAAGTTAGAAAGTGTCCTAGTACTTTCTAATGTAATAGTTGGAAAGTATTCTACTATTTGAAATGAGCTGGTTCCATGAACAGAGAAAGAGTAAAACAAAGTGTTGCGCAGTGGGATATGAAGAGTATTTTTCTAGCTCGATTGGAGTAGGAGGCCTCGACTTCTTGTAGGTTGAACTTCTTTTCTCCTGAAGATAGAGAGTTACCGTGGGATTTTTGAAGATGTTAAATAGCTGTGCTAAAATATGCACATGTCTGCTATCACAATTCTGGGGTCATTGAAAATGGTTTCGAAATTCCGAGACATGGAAATTTCTAAAATGTATATTCAGTCAAATTTCATTTTACGAGTGAGATTGAACTGACTGAGCTACCTACCTAAACGCCAGGTAGTTCATAGGTACAACCCAAGGAACCGGACAAAGCCAAGCGATATTGCCAATCTCATTTTTGATATTACACGCTTTAATGTTTTAATCGCTTAATATATACATCGACAACACTAACAAACCCATCAGAGGATGTAGTGTGGCGGCATATTCATGGAATCTATTTGTCTCTTTCATGCATCTCGGTTACCATTAAGCTAGAAGGAGAACACATCCTAACAGTAGAGTTTACAGAAGTTGTCAGCTGTAAAATGCAGTTGGCGAATTCAATTATTTTATACGCTTTAAATGCTAAAATTGTCAACTGACAATGTTAATAATCCGGACACAGCATATACAACATAATATATTTATCTCTTTCAAGCATCCATGCGAGCCATTGTTAGAAGAGAAAGACACGAAATTAGTCTGCTTATGGGTAATTAAGAAAATAATACTAACAAATTTGATCTGATCTTGTCCGGAATATCAATGAGGAATATCTCCGGAATATCAATGATCTTCCCCAACTCGCCGGAATATCAATGAGGGTCTTCGCTGATCATGTTAAGCTTACTGCAGACGCTGTTTTGAGTTGTGGAACGTTAAGAGAAGCTTTAGATGAAATCACAAAATGGACTCAAGACTGGGTTATTAACCCGGTAACTCCCTAACATCCCTTGCGGGACCAACGGCCGAATCCCCCAATTTCCAGGTTATAATTTTTTATATGTCAAATTTCAATGCGATCATTTTACAGTATTTTTTTTAATGATCCGTATAGTGGTTTACAAGTTATGGTCGTTTGTATCAAGGTCGTCGACTCGCGTCGATTTTACGCGTGAAAATGTCGCGGGCAAAAGTGATAGCTGAATTTTTACTTCGCGAGAGGAGGGGTTAAAACCAACCCTAGGAAATGCACAGTTCTACACCTTGGTAAAAACAACCCTAAAAATGACTACTAACTTGGATCGATCAGCTTAACTACCACAAATGCACAGAAAGACCTTGGTATAACTACAACGGACAACTTGAAATGGGCAAACCATATTGAAAACATCGTAAAACAGGCAAACTCACTTCTATATTTGGTAAAGAAAGCTTTTCAAGTATTGACGATACCGACATTATTAAGATCGATCCATACTCTGATCGAGTATGGTTTTCAAATCTGGAATCCTTATTTTGCCAAGGACATCAACCTGCTTGAAAGTGTACAACGTAGAGCGACAAAACTGCCAAAAACCCTAAGAAAAACACCCTATGAACATAGATTAAAACTCCTAAAACTGACAACTCTGGAGCAACGGAGACACAGAGGAGATCTCATAGAGACATACAAAATACTGAGGCAACACTACGGCTGCCCAGAGTTGGAAAGCATGTTTGTGTTCAATTCAAACCATCACTTAAGCGGTCACAGCCTACAAGCTTTTCAACTGAAAGCAAGAAAGCACTTCCTGACAAACAGAATCGTGAACAGCTGGAATAAACTGCCCGAGGAAGTTATTGAAGCACCAACCATAAACGCATTCAAAAATAGGCTTGATATATATTTTAAAAATGATATAAAAATTAAAAAAAAGAAACAGCAACACCAATTAATTTCAAAGATATGAACACATCAGCGTTAAGCTGCTAGTTTATCAACAAATAATAATAATAAAAAAAAAAATAGATGATTACTGCCGTTGTGATAGTCCGCATTTATTTTCATCTTGTTTTTTTAGATACGTCCAAGGATAATCGAGTTTTGCTCTACTAATGAAAACACTCACCCTGCTTATAATGTAGGATTATTACATGCATCATACTTCCTCAGTCGGACCAATGACTAGACACCTGGTTAAAAGAAAATCCCGCCTGCAGGTTGACAATAATAACATTGGAAATTATCACAGAACATTATAATATTATTAGAAGTGAAATGAGAGCGTTCTGGCCGTAAATTCTATTACAGTCAATAATTGTTTTTTAATTTTATAAAAGTTTTATTTAGCTTCAGGTTAATTGATTCTCATAAAACTTAGCAACACATATTCGGTCTCCATGGCAATACAATATTATGATAAATTCAATATTTGATCATTGAACCCCGATGCTACAGGGGTACTGAACGCCTAAACTGTAAGACTTGAAGTTCTGCTGGTTTAAATTAGGATTATGGGTCCCAAGCAGAGATTATGTCCCTGTTTATGCTAGAATAAAATTGTTTGATTTTTTTCATGTATCTGTTACTCTTACTATTTTTAATGTTTCAGCTTGGTATGGTGTTCAAGGAATCGGTATGTACTGTAATGTTGATTAGTTAAATCCTACTATTAAAAACGCGAAAGTTTGTAAGGATGTATGTATGGATGTTTGTTACTCTTTCACGCAAAAACTACTCGATGGATTTTGATGAAACTTTACAATAATATAGCTTACACATCAGAATACCACATAGGCTATAATTTATAAAGATATATAGTTTTCTATCATCATTATCACAATTTTCCATCACCACACGGGTGAAACCGCGGGGCGCAGCTAGTATATAAATAAATAAATAAATAAAAATGATATCGTTGAACTCCTGGTTCCAACTCCTTAGACCTGACGCTACAGTGGTACAACCCGCATAAACCATGAGACTTGACGATCTAAAGCCTAAATGGAAAAAAGTTATAGATGACTTTCAACTTCGTTCTTAGTATACCATAAATAACCTCTTTACAAAAAATCTCCTCCTGCATACAAAAACATTTTCCTTCAGAAAAAACACAACTTCACTTATCCCGCTCTCTACGTAGTTACCGCAAGAGGTTGAAACTTTTACTGCGCATTTAGGAGGGACAGACATACTAGCTAGGTGAAGAGGAAGCTCCCAGGGTTGCCAGATCACTCTCAGTAGAACCAGTCTCATTACTTTTCTGTCGCACATCGTACCATATCAAAAACTAATAAAAAAAACAGCCCTTACATGTTAATCATAATCATCACATATACCTTACAGAGTTGTATTTGTAACAGAATTTAAGGCCAGCCTCTTAGGACTTACGCATGCACAATTAGAAACACTTCCCCTCTTAAAAAACTATAAAGCTGTGGAAATGACAACAGGGATATATTGTGCAAGAAGCGTTCATATATTGCCGATTCCAGATCCGTAGAAGATGGGGAAGCTGGTCCCCGAGAACTGGTAGTTGACTGGAGTCTTGGGTGACGGACACTGGTATGCAAAGAAGTCTGAACCATCCAGGTGGGTCCTGCAAAACAAAAAGAAATCTCATATTTCAACGATTATAAGTAGACCATATCCATAAAGCCATCAAACTCAGCCGAGTCTTACTACAAAACCGGACTAAACCTTAACATAATTGCTATACGGCAGGGATCTTCGGCAACGCTACACCTATATAAGTGTCTGAAAATATCACTCATAGAACAAAATTCTTGCTAGGTCGGGCTAAAGCTTTTGCCAGACAAAATGGTTATAAATATGTTTGGATCAATTCTGGAAAAGTGTTTATACGTAAAGATGATACAACTAAACCAATTATTATTAATTACGAGAAAACTTTTTTAGAATTGAAGTAATTATAGTTTTGAGGATAATTTTAGTTCATATCTCTATAAATTACCGCTTTTGTAATATATTAACATTTATTTTTAATTTGACTATGACATTTATTTCTAACTTGACTATTTCTATTAATTACTATTATTTGGACATTTTAACATTTCATTTTATTTTGTATACAAATTTGTCATTTCTTTATCACACTTATTTCAATTATGGTTGTTTGGATTTTTCTATATTTGGATTGACTTTTTGTACATCTTGATAATATTTATACAGGTTGCTTTTTACTACATGTATATTTTTTATGTTTTCACTGGGAATATTCTCATTTGATATTTTTTAGTGTGATATTTATTTCTACGTTTAACGACTATATCATTCTTAGTTACTTAATTAGACATATTCTTATTTATGATGATCAATTCTTAATACAGGTTATAAGTACCAATATTTTTGCTTATCAGTACTGCATCGTCCCACTTAGGTCACTTAAATACATAGCTTTCATTGTTATGCCACTGACTTTGCCCCGGTCTCAAATCTTAATCGAACTTAATCTAATCAAATCAAATAAAGTGTATTGTCTTCAAAACCTTTTAAGGGGTTTTTATATAATAGCAGGTAGAAATTTTTAAATAAATACATTATATTTGAGTATATTCTCTGAAAATTTCAAATCGATCCGGTAAATATTCTTGGAGATACACGCATATTTGTATATAGCGCCCTGTTCGGAGCGTTACAAAGTAAGCGATGTAAAGACAGCTGTTTTTATGGCGCGCAATACCTGGGTGGACCCTTTTCATTGTATTCTCATAGGTCTATTTATAGATCTATTTTATACCAGGTACATGTAAAACAACAATGAATGCTATAATTAGTCGATATGGAAAATAAATCCTAAAATCGTTCCTTGTTGTTCAAAGACAGTTGAAATAGCAGCTTACATCGCAGCCGGCATGTTTAAGGAAGGTACAACTTGGGGAAATACGCCTCCATATTCCAAGCGGAGGTATACGCCATTATTGAATGTGCGGATATCAACCTCCATAAGAACTACGCCAACCACCGTATCTATATCCACTCGGATAGCAAGGCAGCTCTTATGGCACTAGCCTCGAATACCATTAATTCAAAGCTAGTGCAAAACTGCGTATCACTACTGAATTACCTGGGCGAAAAGAACAGGGTAATTCTAAGATGGGTTCCCGGCCATGCAGGAATCGAGGGAAATGAAAAAGCCGACGAACTTGCTAGGACGGGAGCAAAGGGAACGTTATACGGCCCTGAACCTTGCTGTGGCGTACCATCCGATCCCGGTTCAGAGTCGGGCAAAGGACGCCTTGGTCCGCGATAGATTCGGTGCACTCCGTTTCACCGCTTCGTAAGGGAGAGGACCGCGCAAGCGACCTCGAACTCGGAACCAATCGAGAGACCGGAGAAATCTGGTCACAATTGGAAGTGAGGGCGCGAGTATCTCGAGCCCGCCGGGTTTATTCCTGGCTCACTCGCGGTAAGGCGTTGGACTCTCACGGGTTGTGACGTAGCTGGACGTAGAATGTACTGTCCAAAGTCTTCTACGTTCACTGCAGGGCGACGTCCTGTGGTGACGGGCTCGCCCGTTGTAGTCGACACCGCAAGATGTGGCGTACCAAAAGCCTTGCAAACCTAATTCTCAAACAAATATGTTTAGAACAATTCGTCAACCACTGGAACAACACGCCAGGGTTGAATCAATCCAAAGCGCTAATTAAGGCCTACGACCCTAAGACGGCCCGTGAGGCCTTATCGCTAAATAGGAACAATCTACTCATACTGGTGAGGGCGCTCACGGGGCATTGTGTCACGGGGCCTCAACAAACACATGTACAACCTCAAGCTCCAAGACACAAAAATGTGCAGGTTCTGCCAAGAGGCAGAGGAAACTCCTCTGCACTGCGAGTGTGGCCTGCTGATGCGTAAAAGATACATCCACTTGGGTGGCCATTACCTCCAACATGAGGAGGTAAAACAATCTGGCGCCAAAAGCCTGTTGCGGTTCTTAAATGACACGAAGCTTAGCGCAGAACTATAGTAGGTGGCGAATACAATAGATCAGCAATGGTTGCAGTGTTACAAGGCTCATAAAGACCTTAGAAAAGCCCCACACAACAAATAAAAAAAAAAAGGAAGGTACAACATCACTTTTATATTATATGAGTGCACTGGGACTATCAATTGGGACCAATGTCCATGCCTATGCCAAAAGGAGGATGCAGAGAGCGTTTGATGTCCGACTTAAGAGCCCATAGGAGCATGCGCAAGGGACGAATGGTTCGCAGACAACAACAACTTGGAATATTAGAAGCTGCTGATGATGCAGAGGGTTCATCTTATGGCTCTGGCATACATTTTATTAAAATATAAATAAATAACGAATAAACTTTCCCAACTCAAGGAGTTTAGGGATGGGGAGAGTTGGATGGGAAGTGTTAGGGGGGGTTGTGGAGTTTGGCGCACGGGAAGGGGGGCCTGTCTGCTTGCTGGGACAGGTTTGCTCGTTGTAGTCGACACCGCCCCACTGCTTGCCGGGAAAGTCTCAGGGTGACAACCGATTTTTTATATTAGAGCAAAATACATTCAGACGCTTAGAAACAAATGACTAAACTGACGTTTAAATTCAAATTAGCCAGCTTGTCATCGCACATTCCATATTTGAATATAGCGGTCCCTCGCACCCCATATACAGAAATGACATCTTCTCATTCTCTCTGCCAAAAAATTGTTTTAAAGACTCGGAGAATATTCTAAATCTTCCACATAAATTCCCTTTCCCTCCCCGTTCTCCTCCTTTCTAAACCGTTGCGTCCTTCCTTATAGGCTTTAGTTTATTTTGGCGCGGCACATTCTGTGCCCGCAGAGTTAAATATTTTTTTGTATTTTTCGTAGTTTCGTATTATTAGGTTGTAACAAAAACTGCATATTTTGTTGTTTTGTTTTCGCGCCGCTGTGTCGGTATGTTGGCCGAATCTGTTTTTCATAGTTTCCCGGTGTTTTTTTATGTTTCCTGGTGTTTTTTCGCTGTTTTTGTGCATTCCTCCCATATTTTGACAGCTAAAAAATGTAGTCGCGAAATTCGGTAGAAGTTCGAGTTTGACAGCTGGTGTCGTGCTGAGCTCTCACTGGATTGGTCGAGGCCGCGGCTTTGTTTTTTTATTTAAAGGCATTAATGCCCGTCTGAACGCGACTATCGGCGGCCATCGCGCAAACTCGATCTTTTACGATTCAAGATGTTGCAAAGACGGTCGTCCGAAATTCGTCGCGAGGCTTGGAAATCTCCGTAATCTGCCGGGAGGAGCAGTTTGCATAGGGAGGCGGTTAATTTTTTATGTGAAGTGTTTGTGATTAATCTGGTGACCATTTATTATTATTATTATTATTTATTCTGGACAGGCAGCTTTGCTGATACGTCCAGATCAGATCTTGTAAAGCTAAACAATATTAACAATATAATGTAACAATATTAACAAGTTTTTAGGTACAAATCGAGTCTGTTTTTAAATTGATTGACAGAGATTGCACTAATCACTTCAAATGGTAGTTTATTCCACATGTCCACCACTCTATTTGGCAGAACGTACTTAAGAGGATTAGATTTAAATTTTGTACGGTTGAGTTTTTTGTTGTGACCTCGAAGATTTGTGTTGACGTTGAATTTGTAAATATTCTTCAGTGCAGGTACATCGTAATAATGTCTTAGAATGTTATGTCTCAATCAGGTCCCCTCTTTGTCTTCTTTGTTTGAGTGTAGTAATTCCAGTAATTCCAATTTACTGTCATTTTGGGTTGGTTTTCATGTAGTATCGGCGCAATTGTAACGGATTTCTTTTCCTTGCTCTCAGCTGTGGCATCTTTGTTAATTACGTAACTGCTGATAACGGGACGTTTATCGTCGCTGAACGGGAGGGTTCTTTCCACAAGGAGACTCCCAATTAAATACTGCAACATTTATTTGGCTGAAGCACATTGTCTGTAGAATCGCACATGTGAAGCGCCGATCAGGCGGGAGCGGAACGGGGTGCCTTCGTGGCGGATTAAACTCGAATCTTTTACATACACTCGTGTTTTTCTTTAGTATTTTGTGCGTATGAGGGAAAAGGATTTTCTATGGGCCAAATCCAATGCCCATCCATATTTAGCCCACACTCTGAGGTCGGGAGGTTTAAATTTTCTTTTGGGTATAATTTTTTTTTTTTATTAGTTTCTGTCTTTCTCTATAAAAGACAGGTGGCGTCCATAAAAATATATATTTTTTTTTGATTATGGTGATTCTGCCGTGTTTCCTCAAAACACGGTGGGTATAACTTCACGGTAATAAGGTTGAGTTAGTAACTATCCGCAAACCACATTTGCAAATTAGTACAGGTTAGTTTTAGATATTGCCCGCAGGCAATAAAGCTCACCCAACAAAGCGCTTATTATAATTATTGTTTATTGCGCTAATTATAATTATTGTACGTTTTCAAAACAAAATGCTGCGCATGATAACAAACGCTCCATGGTATATCACCATTTGTCAACTTCATCGCGACCTGAAGATACCAACCGTCAAGCAAGAAACATCATACAAGCTCAAATCTTACGCAAAACGAATGGCAAATCATCCAAACGAGCCGGCCTGCAAATTAATGGACAAAACCACTCGCACCTTCGAGAGACGTAAGAGAAGAGCCCCTCAAGATCTCATTTAAACATAAGGAGAATAGTATGGATTGGCCATTGGGCAAATACCATTTATGGCTTTAGCGTACATAACCTCTAGCTAAACGCCCACACGCCTGAGGCAGGGCAGATTGCAAGATCATAAATTAAAAACAGCGATAGAAGGATACCTGTTCAAGTTGGGCTCGGAGAAGCTCTTCTTGACCTTGGGCAGCGACTGCAGCAGGTTCTCGAGCGAGGACAGGATCTGGCGGAAGAGCGGCCGCTGCGAGCGGTCGAAGCGCACGCAGTCGTCGAACAGGCGGCTCAGGTCCTGCGGCGTGTCGGAGCGGAAGCCCATCGCGTCCGGCCGCAGGAAGCCGCGGCCCACCATGAACAGGATCTGGTCCTTGTTGTTGATGTTGGCGTAGGGCAGCTGGCCCGCCAGCAGCTCGTACAGCACCACCCCGAAGGCGTACACGTCCGAGCGGAACGTGTACGGCGCCGGCTCCTGCATGCGGATCACCTCCGGAGCCATCCACAGGATGGAGCCGGTCGGCTGGTGCGATTGTTGACCGCCTGATCGACAAAGTAACGTAGGCGCTCTTTACCTATAGCTCATTCCGCACGACCGGATTCCGTCGATCGTATCGTTCGGGCGGGTGAGATTAAAATTTAAAAAATGCAGAAAATCAACGTCGTCCTTAACGAGTTAGGTATACCGTTCATCGCCGCGGAGATATATTACGAGTGAGGTGGAAGTTGGGTAGGGTTGCATGCATTTCGGAAAATTTTACTTCAATAATTGTTCAGGTGTCGTTATTAATTGATCTACAATTAAATTAATATTTTTTTCCAGAAGAATGGCCTTTTCGAAGATATGTTTAATTTTAGTTTATGTAAGTTGTAGAATCTATTATGGATAAAAAGTGGATAAAAAATGGTCAAAGGGAAAATTCAAAATGTCGACTGATGCATTTGATTATGAAGCAGTCTCACCGTGTATCGAGTTCTTTATTGTATCCACTGTCTACTAATGAATTTTCAGCTTTTCCAAAATACTTCAGGTGTAGGTACTAATTAAAATTACCCCTTTCCTAGTATGTCAGTACCGGGTGTCCTGAAATATGGCCTGCTAACTGGTCCCTGACATTTTATAACGTTTGATTGGGGATCATTTTTACGTTATACCAACACAAACATTAAGAGTGCCATCGCATTTATCCAAAACGCAAAAAGAAAAAAAACCATAGGAGGTTAGGTGAATACCGAGAAATAAAAAAACAACCACAGGGTCGGGGAAAGAATTTGGTTTGGCACTAAATTTGGTAAAACGGAGAATGAACCTTCGCAAATTTAAAATAAAACAATAAATTGACGAGTTATAAAACAAAGGTCCTTTATTCGCGTAGTATTCCTTCCGTACATCCCCTCTTCCGAATACGGTGACATATCGTACCTTTTCAGGTTCAATTTAATATCCAGGCGAGAAAAATCCGGGCACGGTCGGCCGATTCGTGAGATTTGTTTTACATTCGGAAATAAAAGGCAACACAGCCAAACCCAAGCTGTGACGAAAAGGAAAAAGACCACCATTACTTTTACAAACTCGTTTAGCTGATTGAAACCCCGAAAGAATTAAACGCTTACCAAAAATTAAGACCTTATTCACATTGCACAAAAAACGCCACACTCCTAGTGCACTATACTTCACGGATCACTGGTTTTCACCAGGTTCTCCATCTCCCAACGCGAGTGAGCAAAAAGTGACTTCTTCCATCATGGAACCAATTTGACAAGCCGGAAGTTGCCTGTCGTTAAACAAACTTTAGGGAGATTAAATTAAAAAAAACTCATGACAACTCATGTTCACAATAAAATAGCAATATTTTTGTAATATTTATTACATTTATTAAAATGTTCTTTCGAACTTGATATTTTTTTAAACCTCTTGTTTTATTGTTACGGCAAGGACACCAAGAGGGTCATTTTTTATTGGGCCGTGCAATATGGCTATTTCTAATTTGACAGCTAAAATGTCATAGCCTTTATGCGATTTTTTGGAGATATGCTCGTAGACCTGGAACAATGATTATGAAACAACTCAACACCTGAGTAATATATAATAATAAAAAATAACAATAAAACAATAAAAAAACACGAGAAATACACGCAAAGCATGTTGCAATGCCTGCAACAGATTCCTGAAGCATAACATGCCACGCAAATTTGGATTTGTGTTACAATTTTATGGATAAAATACTGTCTAATCTGAAAGCTTTTTCAAAACTGTCATCTTTTCAATTGGCTTTTCCAGAACTTTTTGTCGTTATTATTTTTGTCTTATTGCAGAACTTTTTGTCTTATTGCAGAAGCTCCGTCGTCTTAAAGGAAGTCGCAGAAGTCGTCTTGCGGGAATTTAATTTATCTTATATTTATATTTATAAGTTCCAAATGGAAAATTACCGTATATACGCTTTTGGATGCTCGTTATGTACAATATTAGGTAGAAATACTCAACTTAAACATAATACGAGGCGCAAAAACAGGTTTGTAAGCAGGCGCAGACCCAACCGCAGGGGTAGCACCGGATACTGGGAAATTTTTACCGAAATCTCTGTTGCGAGTCGACAGCTGTCTGCGTGCGTTCGCGGCCGGTGCAAGTCTACCCGTATCGCAGTCGTACGGGTCCGAGGAGAGCTAGAGGAGCCGGCCCCGCGAGCGGCGTCGGCCTCGTAGACGGGGGGCCGGGGGCGAGAGCGAAGTGCGATCTTACCGGTCCAGCGCACCTTGGCGGTGGCGAGGCCGAAGTCGCCGATCTTGACCACGAAGTCGTCGTGCAGGAAGATGTTGTTGGACTTGAGGTCGCGGTGGATGATGTTCTTGGCGTGCAGGTAGTCCATGCCCTGCGCGATCTGGCGGCCCACGTCGATGAGCTGGTGCAGGTCGAAGCGCGCCTCGTGCACGTGCAGGTGCTTGTACAGGCTGCTGGCGTCGCACCACTGCGTCACGATGGCCAGCGACGGCCGCGACACGCAGCCCATGAACAGCAGGATGTTGCAGTGCCGCGTCTTGCGCAGCACGGCCACCTGACCCAATATTCATTTATACTTTTAAAAAAAAACGCTAAAAACACGCTTTTATAAATGCACGTAAAAAACAAAAACTCCGGCTTCATCGTCAGACCTAGAAACCTAATCGTGGTCAAAGTTCATTCCGAGACTTTTCTAACGAGTCCAAATGCGGCTACGATACGATGTTCCATCGTGAAGTTCTAGTTCATATCTTCCGACTCCATCGTCGGATCGGTTCGACGGTACCATATAAATAAAAATAAAATAAAATACAAACGGAGCTGCCGTGGAATTTACCGACCGAAAATAGGGCCCATCATATATAATTATTACACTTCTGGGAGGTGAAGGGTGGATTCCGGACTTACGACCGGCGGTGGCAGGTTTAGGACAGCTGTCTTGCCACATGTGAGCGTTCACCTTACCACCCATTCACTCCCCCTTCGAAGCCATAGAATTTGAGATGCAGAAATCGCGGTTTTAGATAATTTTTCTAGAAAGGAGTTGATTATTTTCCTGGAGAGACCGAGATCTTTAAAAAGGTGAAACAGAGATTTAGCTGGCAGGCCACGAGCGCCAACTTCCACCGCGTGAAGGTGAACAGTGAAGCCGTTTCGGGTGACGGCATCATGATATTTATTTAATTTGTACTCGTGGTCTTTTGGGATATTTGATTCTTATGGAACAGTTAATTCTACGATAAGGGCCATCTTCCGAGATAGAAAGTAAAGAGTTATATCCGAACGCAGTGCTGTGCATCCAAGACTTTCAGGGAATTTATACTGCTTAGAGACCGAATCGACCTCCAGAATCCAATCTAAAGCTTTCTCGATTATTGATAAAGATTTTGTAGTGAAATGTTTTTTGCCTTTAAAGCCATCCCATACAAACTGTATTGGGGGTTTGGAGGGTACTGTCAAACCCTCGTTGGCACGAGCCACTGAAAGGCTAATTACCTCGCGAATGCGAGGTAATACAAACGGAGCTACGGTGGAATTTACCAAACCGAGTCGGGCCTCTTGTATTACTACTATTACTTTTTTGGGGAGCAAGCGGTAACTTCCAGCGCGTGAAGGCGAGCAGTGGAGCCGTTCCGAGTGACGGCATTTGCAAGTTCGCGGTATTCATTTAATTTCAACTCATGGTCTTTTGGGATGTTTGAATCCCATGGAACGGTTAATTCTACAATGAGAGATCTTCCAAGGTAGGGAATAAAATTATATCTAGACGGAGGATGCATCCGAGACGTTCGGGTTATCGACACTGCTTAGAGAATGAATCGACCTCCAGAATTCAATCTGAAGCTTTCTCAATTATTGAGAAAGGATTTGTAGTGGGATGTTTCCCACCTTTAGAGCTATCCCGCACGAACTGTATAGGGATTTGGAAAGTACCGTCAGACCCCCGTTAGTATGCGCCGCCGAGAGGCTTATTACCTCGCGGATAACAGCGAGGACTTTATCATAGCGGTAAGTGTACCCGCCTCGATCTAAGGCCACCTCGCAGGAAGCTGGAATATGTCTAGCCGTGCAAGGGGTGTAGCTACGAAGGGGACATGAAAGTAGAGGTCGCGCAAGCGACTTTGGACCTGTGACCGGACGAAGGGATGGAGAAATCCGGAAAAATATTGGTAGTGAGGGTGCGAGGCTGCCCGCTGTTTCCACATCCCGGTATCTCGCTGTAAGGCGTTGGGCTTTCACAGGCAAGAAGCTATAACGTAAACTGTATTAACCCCAAGTCTCTTCGTTCACCTCGTGGTTGAAAGAATGATCAATATATGAAAGAATTACAGTGGAACTGCCGCAACTGCAATGGGAGGCCGGTAGCCTTAAATGGTATACTGATGGGTCCAAATCGGGACTTCACGTAGGCTGTGGTACATATGGAGAGCAACCAAACTTCCAAAGAAGTGTAAACTTGGGAAAATACGCCTCCATATTCCAAGCGGAGGTTTAAAGCTTTATTGAATGTGCGGATATCAACCTCCAGAAGGACTACGCCAACCACAGTATCTATATCCACTCGGACAGCAAAGCAGCTCTTATGGCACTAGCCTCGAATACCATTAATTCAAAGCTAGTGCAAAACTGCATATCACTACTGAATTCCCTGGGCGAAAAGAACAGGGTAATTCTAAGATGGGTTCCCGGCCATGCAGGAATCGAGGGAAATGAAAAAGCCGACGAACTTGCTAGGACAGGAGCAAAGGGAACGTTATACGGCCCTGAACCTTGCTGTGGCGTACCTTTTGGGGGCTAACGGGCCCATGATGAGTTGGCCACGATGACCCATGTGTCCAGGGTCGGTCACACTCACGGGTCAACACCCATCCGACGGCCTCCTCGCATGGGGTGCGAGTCCTGGGTAGGACACTGGGTCAACCAGTCTCCCCTGGGAATCAAACCTCTGGCGCCCCTGGACGGTCTGCGCACCGTGCGGGGTTTGCTCCAATCGGTTGTGCTCTCCGACTAACAGTCGGGGGAGTCTGGGAACTGTACTGTTTCCTATAGAGCGGGGGTGGTTGCGTACCTTATGGCGACTGCTCTGGAATTGACCATTGGCCATCCGATCCCGGGTAAGAGGCGGGCAAAGGACGCCTTGGTCCGCGAAGATTGTACGGTCTGCGCACCGTGCGGGGTTTGCTCCAATCGGTTGTGCTCTCCGTTTCACCGCTTCATAAGGGAGAGGACCGCGCAAGCGACCTCGAACTCGGTACCAATCGAGAGACCGGAGAAATCTGGTCACAATTGGAAGTGAGGGCGCGAGTATCTCGAGCCCGCCGGGTTTACTCCTGGCTAACTCGCGGTAAGGCGTTGGACTCTCACGGGTTGTTGACGTAGCTGGACGTAGAATGTACTGTCCAAAGTCTCTACGTTCACTGCAGGGCGATAGAACGACTAATCGTTAAAACGTCCTGTGGTGACGGGCTCGCCCGTTGTAGTTGACACCGCAAGATGTGGCGTACCAAAAAGCCTTGCAAACCTAATGGTCAAACAAATGTGTTTAGAACAATCCGTCAACCACTGGAACAACACGCCAGGGTTGAATCATTCCAAAGCGCTTATTAAGGCTTACGACCGTAAGACGGCTTGTGAGGCCCTATCGCTAAATAGGAACAATCTACGCATACTGGTGAGGGCGCTCACGGGGCATGGTGGCCTGAACAAACACATGTTCGACCTCAAGCTCAGAGACACAAAAATGTGCAGGTTCTGCCAAGGGGCAGATGAAACTCCCCAGCACCTCATGTGCGAGTGTGGCCCGCTGATGCGTAAAAGATACACCCACTTGGGTGGTCATTACCTCCAACCTGAGGAAGTAAAACAATCTGGCGGCAAAAGCCTGCTGCTGTTCTTAAATGACACGAGGCTTAGCGCAGAACTATAGTAGGCGGCGAACACAATAGATCAGCAATGGTCGCAGTGTTACAAGGCTCATAAAGACCTTGGAAAAGCCCCACTCAACAAATTAAAAAAAAAAAGATTAATATCGTTATACCTTCTGTGGGGCGGCAGGTTCGCCCATTGTAGGTAACAAATTCATAGTTCAAAGGAGCGAACCGTTACATTATATTTATTATAGGCGTTGTCTTCAACGATTCTACTGAGAAGAATGCGTTTTGATCAGTCAATAAACTTAAATCAAAATCCGGCTCTTATGCACGGCAAACAGCCAGTTATAAGAGGGCTTATATTCTGGTATGCAGATAAAAATAAAAACAATAAAATAATGGCATAAGTACGAACCTCGTTTTTGAAAGCTTGCAGCTGAGCGGCAGAAGGAGTCTTGACGTTGAGGGTTTTCACAGCAACTGGACCGTGCCAGTGCGCCTTATATACAGTACCAAAACTGCCAGAACCTGTCAATCAAATATATACTGTCAAAGAAATACTGAGAATTATTATTATTAATATAGTTAATAGGCAGGTAGGTCGGTTTTCTTTTTTTTTAATCACTGCACACTGTCAGGCAGCTGATTCCATGAGTCGACCGCTCTGTTGCTTAAGAAAAATTTATTGGTACAAGGCAAATAAATCCCTTCTTGTCAAGTTTGAAGCGATGCCCTCGCAGATTATGGTATTGGTTGAGGAGAAATATAGATGATAGTGATTCACAACTGTAATGGTATGTTATTATTCTTTATTCTGGACAGGCAGCTTTACTGCATCGGATCTTGTCAAGCTAGTTATAAACAATATAAGTTTTTAGGTATAAATCGAGTCTGTTTTTGAATTAATTGAGAGCTGTAACGGTCAACAAATGAATCGATTTCCAGTGAAATACACTGACACAATTCAGCTATTATTTTAACCCTTGCAGCCATAAATCAGCACGATGAAACAATACTTTTACTCGGAATATTTTGGATTGCATCATTTATCGGCCTATATAAACCGGCGAAAAAGCAACCAAATTATCATTCCCCGAGTGATCACCTTCTCCCAAAGTTGCGACGGGATATTCAGTACCCTTCTCACGAGGTGTGTCAACGAATCCGGCTCCTTGGTTTCCTTTCCTTATCCTCCCTAGTCTCGAAGCATCAGTCTGTAATCCCACAGACTCGAGCCGTGCCCAGTACAAGATACGAGGAGCACACATACAATCCTCATCCATATATCCTCGTAACCGCAGTCGCGCATCAATATACTCGCGACAACGTAAATTGTTCGGGAAGCGTTATAACTGGCAATATCAAACTTTCGATCAATAAATATCTTCTACTTCATTCAAACCCGCCTTTCAATACGGAGATAACTCGTAAGTTGATACCACCACCTCACACCGAACAATTTGGAGTCTAGTGAGGGGTGGTCCCTCACAGTGGTGACCCCGACGTGATAACACTAATTGTTTAAAAAAGTAGTTTATTACACATTTTCACCAATCTATTTTCCAGAATGGTCTTAAGAGGATTATAATTAAATTTCGCAAGGCTGTTTTATGTTGCTACCTTGAAAATTTGTGTTGGACATTGAATTTTATGAATATTCTTTAGCCCAGGTAAGTACATAGTAATAATTTGTATTGTATATGTCTCAGTCAGGTCCCCTCTTGTCTTCTTTGTTTGAGAGTAGTCAGTCCAAGCAATTGTAAGCAATCTTCATAATTCCTATTCTTTGGGCATTTTGGTATTTTGGTTGCCGACCTTTTCCACGACATCTACATCTTTGCATAAGTAGAGGTTCCAGAATTGATAGCCATAGTCAAGAATAGGTCTCACATATACCTTGTAGATACCTTGTAGAATTTGCATACGTTGTCACTACTCTACAACATACTCAATAACCCCACTTCACCCTCCTATCTCAAGGAGAATTTCCACCCTTTGGGAGGCCACGGTCTTCCACTTCGGTCAAGCCGGGATAACATACTCGCCATTCCAATACATCATTTTTCTGTTTACACGCACTCTTTTACAGTCCATTCTGCTCGTTTATGAAATCAGCTCTCTCACTCTATCAGGCATGCTTTTTCGTTGCATACTTTCAAAAAGTTGTTGAAGAAACATTTATTTTTACACAGCCACTAACCAAATACCTCACCTTGTCCTCTCCTATATCCTTCCCTGGGACCTTAGCATAAGTTACTGACATAATATATTTGTATAAGTTTATTTTAAATTTAACTTTACTACTTCTTTGTGTATTGTACTGTGAAAATTAGGAATTATTTTATCATGAGAGGGTCGTTTCGCTCAACATGCATTATAGTATTTTTTTATTATTTAGACTGATGAGCCAATCATAGGTCCATGCCTCGATTCAGTCGGAGTGGCTCTGGAATCGCCATGCAAAATAGGGTTGCCAAAGAATTTTGTGTCATCAGCGTATAGACTGGTGACTGAGAGGATACAGAGCAGCAAGAGCAGCGGTCCAAGAACCGATCCCTGAACCACTCTACTTTCCACCAGCTTTAAATCGGTTAATGAAGAACCACCCATTTTTTTAAAATTCTCTTCCTCTCAGATGTGATTCAATCCAGTTGAGCGGCCTTCCGCGGACCCAAAAAATGCTGTAAGTTGGTAGGTATGTATATGTATGAAGGCCAATGAAGTTGTCGTAGCCAATATGATAGTCAACATTCAGTAGCAGACTTGGCACGAGGAGGTTGTTGAGTTTAACACGATCAAACAGGCAACTTGGGTTGTCGACTAAAACGGGCGAGCCCGTCACCTCAGGAAGTTTTAACGATTAGTCGTTCTATCTCCCTGGAGTGAACGTAGAAGACTTGGGACAAAAACAGTTCACCATCTAGGTACGTCACAAGCCCGTAAGAGGCCAACGCCTTAACCGCGAGATAGCCAGGAATGTTACCTGGCGGGCCGACACTCACGCCCTTACTTCCAATTGTGACCAGATTACTCCGGTCTCTCGATTGGTTCCGAGTTCGAGGTCGCTTGCGCGGTCCTTTCCCTTACGAAGCGGTGAAACGGTGTTTACCGAATCTATCGCGGACCACAGCGTCCTTTGCCCGGCTGTTCACCTTGGATCGGATGGCCGATGGTCGTTTCAAGAGCAGTCGCCGTAAGGTCCGCAACCACCCCCGCTCTATAGGAAACAGGACTGCTTCCAGACTCCCCCGACTGTTAGTCAGAGTGGGCTAACGGGCCCATGATGAGGTGGCCACGATGACCCAAGTGTTCAGGGTCGGTCACACTCACGGGTCAACACCCATCCGACGGCCTCCCCGCATGGGGTGCGAATCCTGGGTAGGACACTGGGTCAACCAGTCTCCCCTGGGAATCAAACCTCTGGCGCCCCTGGACGGTCTGCACACCGTGCGGCGCAAGCCAATCGATTGTGCTCTCCGACTAACAGTCGGGGGAGTCTGGGAACTGTATTGTTTCCTACAGAGCGGGGGTGGTTGTCTACCTTACGGCGACTGCTCTTGAAATGACCATTGGCCATCCGATCCCGGTTCAGTCGGGCAAAGGACGCCTTGGTCCGCGATAGATTCGGTGCACTCCGTTTCACCGCTTCGTAAGGGAGAGGACCGCGCAAGCGACCTCGAACTCGGAACCAATCGAGAGACCGGAGAAATCTGGTCACAATTGGAAGTGAGGGTGCAAGTATCTCGAGCGCGAGTATCCTGGCTAACTCGCGGTAAGGCGTTGGACTCTCACGGGTTGTGACGTAGCTGGATGTAGAATTGTACTGTCCAAAGTCTTCTACGTTCACTGCAGGGCGACAGAACGACTAATCGTTAAAACGTCCTGTGGTGATGGGCTCGCCCGTTGTAGTCGACACCGCAAGATGTTAGTCAGAGTGCACAGTCGATTGGCTTACGCCGCACGGTGCGCAGACCGTCCAGGAGCGCCAGAAGTTTGATTCCCAGGGGAAACTGACCAAGGCCAGAGTCCTACCCAGGCTAGCACTTCATGCGTGGAGGCCGTCGGATGGGTGTTGACCCGTGAGTGTGACCAACCCTGAACAGAATGGGTCTTTGTGGCCAACTCAGCAAGGGCCCCTTAACTCCCCAAACAGATCAAACAGACAGACAGACGCTTTTTGGGGGCTTTGTTTTGTTTGTTTAAAAAATGTGTGCTTAGCAATAGAGCTCACCTATCCTAGGACCGATGAGTATCTCCTCGGCATGTATGACCCAGTCATCCAAACTCTCCCTAGGCGAGAGAGCATTTTTACACGACTCATCGGCGGATCGAGCTCTCGGCCGGCGCGGTCGCAGCGTTCCCGTCGGAGACGCCTGCAATTACAAACAAAATAATTCCTCTTTCCTTTTTCACATTACCACTTTTAACTCGGTTAAGTTCGCTTTAAATTGTATTTTCAAATTTAAATCAATTTTCATTCCAAGCCCACAATGCTTGGAGTCCACGTTTATCGTGGACTATAATATCGTCGCCATACTTTTGGTCAAATTGAGTTAAATATACCATCCTGACCAGATTTAAACATAGATTTTGTGTAGATTTAGTAAATCGTAGATCAGATTACGAGAAAGTGGACTTTCGGCGTGAACGTCCATTGTTACAAATGCCCATACAAACACAGCAGATTTGTATGGGTGTTGGGCCCTTAGAGAGCTAGCCCTGGGAATGAAACTCAAGATAGCAGGGGGTGTTAGTGAACACTTACTGATATATAATGGTGACTTATGCAATTAATGCGACTTTTACTGCATATAGTTGCATAATTGAATAAATACGGAGATCAGCCGCTTCATGTCCTCTTTGTAGCAACACCCCTTGCACAGCTAGACATATTCTAGCTGGCTGCAAGGTGGCCTTGGATCAAGGACGGTACACTTATCGCCACGACAAAGTCCTTGCTGTTATTCGCGAGGTACTTAGCCTCTCAGTGGCTCGTGCCAACAAGGGTTCCACAGTATCCTCCAAACCCCCAATACAGTTTGTGCGGGTTGGCTCTAAAGGCAAAAAACATCTCACTGCAAAACCTTTCTCAATAATCGAGAAAGCTTCAGATTGGATTATGGAGGTCGATTCGGTCTCTAAGCAGTATAAATTCCCTGAAATTTTCGGATTCACAGCCCTGCGTCCAGATATAACTCTTTACTCCCTATCTCGGAAGATGGTCCTTATCGTAGAATTAACTGTTCCATGGGAATCAAATATCCCAAAAGACCACGAGTACAAATTAAATAAATACCATGATCTCACAAATGCCGTCACCCGGAACGGCTTCACTATTCACCTTCACGCGGTGGAAGTAGGCGCTCGTGGCCTGCCAGCTAAATCTTTGTTTCACCTTTTTAAAGATCTTGGTCTCTCCAGGAAAATAATCAACTCCTTTCTCGAAAAAATATCTAAAACCGCGATTTCTGCATCTCAAATTCTATGGCTTCGAAAGGGGAGTGAATGGGTGGTAAGATGAACGCTCACATGTGGCAAGACAGCTGTCCTAAACCTACCACCGCCGGTCGTTAGTCCGGAATTCACCCTTCACCTCCCAGAATTGTAATAATTATATATGCTGGGCCCGATTTTTGATCGGTGAATTCCATGGCAGCTCCGTTTGTATTTTATTTATTCACAACAGTAAAACCACCGATCAGTGGTATTGGCTTCCCAGCAGTTAAGACTGGTTGGTAAACGAGACTCTACTTTGACTTGAGCAATGTTCCCTGCAATATTCAACAAAGGCTCTGCCCAAATCATTTCTCGAAAGCACTCCAGTTTGGAGGAAACTTCATATTTTCTATTATTATATCTGCATGTTTGGGATTCTGATTTTTTTATCAGTGTTTTCCGAGCCTTTATTCTTCTTCCTCCTTTTCTTCCCGTCACCTTTCTTCTTTTTTACCCAACCGTATTCACTATTTGGGCAACAATCAATGATTCCGATTAATCAGGAAAACACCAATAATTGTCGATCAATTCTATCATAATCAGTTGCATCCCTACTTCTAAAATTCATATGGTAAAATCGGTTCTTATCTTATTTACAATTTCTATGACTATCTTATTTACAATGTCTAAAGACTATTCTCTAGTTGAGTTGTAGCATAGAAAACATGAGGAAAGAATATCAATAGAGAAGACTGACCTGTGTGGAATGGGAATGATGATGAGAGGAATTAGCAGAGTTTGAAGATCCGCTCACAGGAAGAGTGGCCCCAGCGCTCACCGCTCCATACTGAAAATATAAAAACAAAGCAATTTAGAAAAAACTATATATTAACATGCTTTTATTAGGTCGACCTGTATGTAACTATGTAATGGAATCTAAGGTAACTAATTTAACCATCTTCCAAGGACGTAGCGTCATGAAAATTGGCAGCTGTATGTAGTTCTGATGACAATACAATAATATGGTACTGTCGAACTGATTTGATGATGGAGTCGGAAGATATGAACTGGAACTTCATGATGGAACATCGTATCATAGCTGTGTTTGGACTTGTTAGAAAAGTCTTGGAATGAACTTTGACCACGATTAGGTTTCAAGGACTGATGATGAAGCCGGAAGATTCCATGATGGAATATCGTATCATAGCCGTGTTTGGACTTGTTAGAAAGGTCTTGTAATGAACTTTGACCACGATTTAAGATCATTTATAAAAGCGTGTTTTTAGTGTTTTTTTTTAACCTTTAACCCTTGGAGTAAATGAGTATTTTCATGGATGCATCTGTGTCTTTTGCAGGATTTTCGGCGACATCGACTTAAAGTACTATAACTACGAAACTACTACACCAATCATAAAAAGAACAACTGCACAATGATTGCATTGAAATTTCGAATATAGAATATTGAAATATCATTTTGTAAAACAATTAGATAATTATGAATAAATATGAGAACGTCAAAGAAGTGAAAAAAACGCGCGACCAGATCTGGTCGTATCATACTCAACGGATAATTGTTTCACAACCAGATTTGGTCGTATCATACTCAATGGGTTAACCTGTAGCAATGTTAAACTGTAGCAATGAAATAGTTGACATTTTCTGTGATTTCTCTAAGGCTTTTGACTATGACTTTTGACTTTTCTCTAAGGCTTCTCTAAGGCCATTATACTAGAGAAACTACAACACTACGGAATAGGAATAGGGAACTAGGGCTCATACAGTCCTACTTACAAGACCATACCTAGATTACGCAAGTTGGAAGTAGCAAAAGCACAGTAGAAAGTATTTCCAAAGATTAAATTAGAGGTGACTCATGAAGGTATTAGAGGTGACTGCTCCCCATATTTTATGCTTGCACTTTGGTGCATGGAGTTTAAGATGAAGGTTTTTAGCCCGATTTAAAGCCGTGGAAGAAACATGACTCCACCATTTGTCTCCGACAGTGCCTCCGTGCTACAAGCGCTAGCAAAAAATACTATAACCTCTGTCCTTGTACTGGAATGCCACAATGTGCTTCAATCCATTGCCAGGTCAAATAGAGTGACCCTGCAATGGATTAAGGGGCACAGCGACTCACTGGGCAACGACGCGGCAGATGAACTGGCCAAAAGGGGATCAAAAGAAATAGTATATGGACCGGAACCCTTGATGCCCATACCCCAAGGCCCAAATAAAAACATGGCTACGCAGGAACACCGACGAAACGCACCTTAAAGAATGGAAAAAAAACACAGGATGCAGGCAAACAAAGAACGCGGTTCCGGAAGCGTCTAAAACAGTTGCCCGCAACCTGACCAGATTAAAAAGGGACAAAATCCGTAAAGTCATAGGTACTATGACAGGCCACTGTCCCCTAAACAAACACCTGTTTACCATAGGTGTGACAGACAGCCCTCTATGCAGAGGATGCATGGAGGAAGAAGAAACGCCACAGCATGTGCTCATGGAATGCAGGAGCGTGGCAGAGGAACGGGCAAGAATACTACAATCTCCAGCATCTGTCCCGGAGGCCTGTAGCAACCCAAACAGGCTGCTAATCTTCTGGGACAGCCTGGGTTGGCTGGAGTAACATAAATAGAAACATGAGCCTCGCACAACGGCCCAATCAAGAGGCCAAAAGCGGGAAATAGCCCAGGAAAACTAATTAATTAACTAACTATTGTAAAAAAAAACCAAATTTGCATGGCATATTATGTTTCAAAAACATGTTGCACGCATTGCAACATGTTTCGCGTGTATTTTTCGTGTTTTTTATATTGGTCTTACTCAGTTTTTGAGTTGTTTCATAATCATGGTTCCAAATCTTAAAGCATTTCTCCAAAACAAAACAAAATGCTAAAAGCTTTGACATTTGACCTGTCAAATTAGAAATAGCCGTATTGCGCTGCCCAATAAAAAATGACCCTCCTAGTTTCCTTGCCTCAACAATAAAACAAGAGGTATCAAAAAATATTAAGTTGAAAGAACCTTTTTTAATAAATGTAATAAATATTACAAAAATATTACTATTTTATTGTGAACATGAGTTGTCATGAGTTTTTTTTTATATTTCCTAAAGTTGGTATAACGACAGGCATTTCCGGTCTGTCGATTCTGGCTACTGCCACTTGAGAGAACATTGGTTCCAAAATGACGCGAGCGGACAAAGACTTCTGCGAAGCTGAAGCTGCTTACAAATGACTTCTATTTTTTTAAATAACGAAAGATAATTAGTAATATATATTGTATAAATTGAATAGATGTCTTAGCTATGCCCTTATGTCTTAGCTGTAAGTATTTATTTTTTCACTTCTAAGGAGTATGTACCTCCTCTAATATGAACTAAACTGAAATATTTTTGTCGTGTTAGGAAGCAAATAGTTCATACTCACATATTGTATGTGTTTGTTGGCACGCTGGTGTTCGGCGAGGGTCAGAGGCCTGTGGATCATGTTGATGCAGACGTTTGGTGCTGAATTTGACCGGTCCGACTGGTTCAGCGACCGCGGGTGCCTGACAGACATAAAAACATAATAATTATAATCAACTTCCATCAATCAATATATTCCAGACCCTCCTTCGATTATTCGCCAAAGTGCACAATCGATTAGCAAACGCCACTCGATGCGCTAACCGCCTAGTATTGCCTAAGTATCGAACACCTGTCAATGACTGGGCTTGCAGCCAGAGACAGGGTTCACATATCCTTTTCAGGTTTGACCATCTTCGAGGAGGCTACCGAATAGGAGTTGTACCGTTAGTTGAGCCGATTATATCAATATATTCCGACCCATGAAAACGAGCGGGTCTTAGTGGCTCATCTGCACAGGTACCATTAGCTGTTGGAACCAGTGCGGTTCCGGAGAGCTGCATCATCTTGCAGCCAGCGGTGGCTACTATAGGCGGATGTGGAGCCATACACTTGTAAGAGGATCAGATGAATGGAAGCTGCCGAATCCATATTGTCACTCACTTGTTCTGCTGCGTCATGGTCTGGTAACTGAGGTTGGGTGGAAAGTGGAGGATGCCAGCTTGTGTCTCTGGATTCTGCGCCAGGAGGGCCGCGTAGTACGTGTCGCTCATCCGCACCTGACATCACATTAAATAAAACCTGTTAAGAATGGGTACTACCGTACGTTCATATCGATCAAAACAAAGGGTATAATTAGAAATGTGCATGCTTCCTAGAGTGATTGAAGACAAAGACTTCTTTTTGACTACCAGTAAAACACATTAGACTCCTTAGAACTAGTGATGGGCGTGATTCTCAATTTTAAATCACGCGACGATCACGTTACTGGTATTTTATCACACGTGATAATAACTGCTACTCGTGATTTTCGTGATTGTACTGAAATGTACTGTGAAACGTTTAGTAACAAAGTTTCGTCAATGTGTTAACTGATAACAGAAATGCGCATTATATTTGCTTAATATTTATTAGTAATTAGAAGAATTAGCGTTCAGAAAGATTAACTCTCTCGCTCTTATGGTGCTAAGCCGAGTTCGTCTTTCTGAAATAATGTAGCCAGCTTTCGAAAAAACCCTTTCACAAGGCAGGCTTGTCGCTACTACATGGCAATTTGATTTAAATAGTTGATATAAATTTAGGTATATATATTTCCGCCAGTTTCCCCGTTCTCCAGAACGAACGGCGGATCACTGATCGCTGATCACTGATGCGCGGGCGTTCGCCAGAACGAACGGCGATCAAATCCCTGATCGCTGATCACTGATCGGCGATCAGTGATCTAAGAATGAACGAAACCAAGTGAACGGTTCAATTTGGCCCTCACCGCTCATCGTTCAGTGGCGCGGTCGTTCGATGGCGACAGTGAGAACGGCCAATCACTGATCAGTGATCGCTCGCGTCGTAGCGGCGCCGAGTGATGGCACAGTGCTGTTCGTAGCCGAGATTCAAATAGCATGCTCTTTCAAATTCTCATAACGCGTTCTTCGTGATTGCAAATATCACACGTTATTGTTATTGCTATTCGTGATCACACCCGTCACTACTTAGAACACATCAATCTATAACTTCTTTTAAGCTTCTAGGGCAAGGGTGGCCAACCCGCGGCCCGCCGAGTAACAACTTGCGGCCCGCCGACCCTGAGTCACGAATGCGCGGGGTGTGAATTCATTAGGATGATGTTTTCATTTAAAATAAAAATAGTAAAAGCTACTTAAAAAGCAGCGAAGGAAATCCCAGCTTGGATCGGGAAATGCGAATATTTGAATGAGATATACGTACGGATGTGCACGACTTTCGACTGTGCAATGTAAGTTAAAGGGTCCCTTTGCAGTCGACTAACGATCACTATTCATTGCAACACAAAATGCCTCCAATTGAGACGAATTAAAGCGAAAAAATCAAAAACAAAACACATTGATCACTTCGGCAAAGCCGTTTCATAAATGAAGGTGACATAACGAAATAATTCAAATTTCGAATGCTTCCAACATTTAAAATATGATACAATTAGGCTGAGTTTGTTATCAACAAGCCATTAAATCGAAATGATAAAAAAAAAACCTCCATATGCTCAATGAAATGAAAGAAGAAACTTCAATCTTAATTTCTGGCAGAGATGTTTATATTAAAGATTGTATAATGTTATCAAAATAACATTATTTAATGTTATTTTGATAACATTATACAATCTTTAGTATAAACTTCTCTGCCAGAAATTAAGATTGAAGTTTCTTCTTTCATTTCATTGAGCATATGGATTATTTTTTTTTTTATTATTTTTTTATTTTGATTTAATGGCTTGTCGATTACAATTTCAGCATAATTGTATCATATTATTTCTGGTTTGCTTTTAAATTGCCAACAAACAGTTGGTTGTGCGGCCCGGCGGGAAATCTTATTTCAAAAATTTGGCCAGAGGTTGGCCACCCTTGTTCTAGGGTGTGTGATTACATTTGACACTAAACAGGATGTATTTATGTAAATTTATTGATATTTGAACATTTAGACAACTACTTAATTGATATAAAATCGAAGACTATCGCGGTTGTTTGACATTATAAATAGGATAGAAAACGAATTTACCGCGTGAAATTTGTAGGACCCGACGTTTCGGTGACGTTGCAGCCGCCGTTGTCCAGCCACCACCGTTATAACCTACGCAGTGGCGGCAGCGGTTTGCGGCCTACCCGCAAAACAACGGAATTCGTTTTCTATCCTATTTACTTAATTGATATTTGGACAGTTAAGCCTTATGACATTTGGGGTGACATAACATTTTAACAATTCCACCTTCTTCTACATTGAATTAAGCATTTAGGTTATAGTGGAATTAAGGAACGGAAAACATCCTTAGATGAACCCTGAACGCATTGATTTAAGGTTGCGACACGTCATTTAAACCAGAAAAAGCACGGGAATTTCAAAATCAAACAGTCTTTGAAAATATTCAAAACTATAGAATACTTATAAATATTTTGAAACCATAGAAAATAAAATAATTTGAAAATAATTTTAAAATCAAATAGTGTTTGAAAATATTCAAAACTATAGAATACTTAGAAATATTTTGAAACTATTGAAAAATAAAATAATTTGAAAATCATTTTAAAATCAAATAGTCTTTGAAAATATTCAAAACTATAGAATACTTAGAAATATTTTGAAACCATAGAAAAATAAAATAATTTGAAAATCATTTTAAAATCAAAGCCTTTGAAAATATTCAAAACTATAGAATACTTTGAAATATTTTGAAACCATAGAAAAATAAAATAATTTGAAAATCATTTTAAAATCAAATAGTCTTTGAAAATATTCAAAACTACAGAATACTTAGAAATATTTTAAAACCATAGAAAAATAAAATCATTTTAAAATCAAACAGGCTTTGAAAATGTTCAATATCATAGATATTCAATAGTATAGAGACAGTTTAAAAAAAATTGAAACTTTTATTTTTCTTTTACTTTAACTTCATCTCATACATTGTTCACCTTGATCGATCAGTAGAAAATTTACATCTCATTATTGCGTCACATCACAAAAATAACAATTTTCAATCACATTAATTTTCAATCGCTACGTTATATTATTTAAAATATTAAATTAAAATTATCGTAGAGTTCGTAAGACCACCACGGGGCCGCGAAACCACCGCGGGGTTTCTTCCGCCCTACTGCGGCATCACAGGAAGACACACAAGTCCTCTGCGGTACTACTAGAAGGCGATGGAAAGGCCTCAAAATTCTCGCAGAGGACTTCACCAAACCGGTCCCAGTTAACCCGTTGAGTATGATACGACCAAATCTGGTTGTGAAACAATTATCCGTTGAATATGATACGACCAGATCTGGTTGCGCGTTTTTTTCACTTCTTTGACGTTCTCATATTTATTCATAATTATCTAATTGTTTTACAAAATGATATTTCAATATTCTATATTCGAAATTTCAATGCAATCATTGTGCAGTTGTTCTTTTTATGATTGGTGTAGTAGTTTCGTAGTTATAGTACTTTAAGGTCGATGTCGCCGAAAATCCTGCAAAAGAGACAGATGCATCCATGAAAATACCCATTTACTCAAAGGGTTAATGTCGTCGGTTCGGTATCGCCACTCGGATTGTGGCGTGGGGGGAACGCGACGGCCGATGCCAAATGATACCAGTCTGCGGTCCGAAGAAGAAAGGTGCTCGTGAACTTTCCAATTGTTCATCCAACGGGCGAATCCCGGGGAGCACAGAGTGAAATCCACAAAACTCCTCTTCGAGACTGTTTAAAAGGGGCATTCATTAATTTATTTCTTTATTAATTTTAATTACATATTTGAAGTTGTTCAAAAATATATAATCACATTAAGCCGCAAAATCTATCGATACCTTCTTTCCGTCGGAAGTAGTTTATTTATAAAGGTAACTGCTTTTTGAAATAATTAAAGTTTTGGTGTAGCTATTTATACCTATAATAATTACTGTTTTTTTATCCTTCTCGACATACATTTTATCCTCATACTGATGAGAATAACAATGTTATAATTGTTTTAAGCATTATCCATTTTTATTTCTTTACTCAGAATCATAAAGTATCTGTTATCATAAAGTAAGTGGAAGCGGTTCGTCTTATATTTTGAAAGAATACTGTAAATTGTGATAAAAGCAAATCCTTTTGCACACGTGTACATTAGACCAAAATAGTCGATTTGACCTGCCGCTCCGACATATTTGGCCCAGCGGACTCGAAATGGCGGCAATTTTCCAAGATGGCCGCTAATAAACCAAAATGATTATTCTCGTGTTGATTTTAAAGACCCATGGGTCGTTTTCGGTTATTTTGGCGTCGTACATTTCAAATATGATGCTGAAAATATAAACATAAATAAATATAAATAAATAATTCCTTACAAACAAGGTAGAATGTGTACAATCATTTATATATAGTGTAGTATAAAACGGCCACGGTACATTTATTTTGACCAGTTCTGATGATGATACCAAGTACAAAAGTTTAAGTTTTCTGGCCAAAGGTACAAATATGTTCAAATCGGTTTAAAATACGTTCAAAGGTTGTTCAAAATACATGTAATCGTCATATTTGAGCCAGCGACTACAAATTCAAAGTCAAAGACCCATTCACATATTCTATATATAGTTCAAATTTTCCATGTTTTCTGGGTAGCAAATTTCAGAAATTACTTACAGCATACACAAAATTATTCTCTCGTTTGACTTTTTTGACAGTTTTGACTTTAGATTCGTCTTTTCCAGTGTGCAAATACTCGGTAACGTGAAAGTAAATACTCGTTAAAAATGTTTATAATCCTGTTCAAAATTAACTTAAGTTATTTTTATTGCCATATTTGAAATATGGAAATACGACCCAAAATAGCCGAAAAGGCCCATGGGTCATTAAAATCAGCATGAGAAAAATCATTTTGGTTTATTAGCGACCATCTTGAAAAACGGCCGCTATTTTGAGTCCGCTGGGCCAAATATGTCGGAACGGCGGGTGAAATCGACCATTTTGGTCTAATAAATATGTGTGCAAAAGGATTTGCTTTTATCATAATTTGCAGTTTTTGTTATTTGCAAATTGCTATGAGCAATAAAATTATAAAATGCGGGTTACTGCGCTTTGGCGGGTGACCGTCTGCTCAGCGTTATCAATGTATGCGATTTACTCACACGTGCGTGGCCGCCGCCGGCAAGCGTAAATTACCTACATTTGTGTAACGGCATAGGCTCGGAGCCCTCTTAATAGAATATGTAAACCATTCTCGAACATTAACATCTTTAACCCCTTGAGCGGCAAACGGGACAATTGTCCCACTATTGAAATTACCGTAGAGCGGCAAAGGGGACATCTGTCCCAGCGAAATCGGCGCCGATGTTTTCTAATTATTTACTCTTGATACCTCACATAAATCATACGGCCTGTAGTATGTGCGAAAAGAGGAGAAGATTCTCTGTCGTTAACTCGTTGGATCATTATTTTCATACAGTTGCCATTTTTTAGTCTATGATTGAAGATCGCCATTCGATGCGGCTGGTTGCTGTCGGCTGCTTTTCAACACCGAATATTTTTTAATTTTTGTATGGGTATAAGTAAAACGAAGTCATAGGTTGAATAAAGCATATTATAATTATTATAAAAGTATTCACAATTTCTTGCATAGGGTGATTTATTTCCAGAAAAAACATAGAAATGTTGGACAAGGCAGTTTTTTTTCTGTACCACAACTTTGACAGATAATTCTGAATAATACTTATTGCTTTACAAAACGACGTTACACTTATCTAATAGCAAATTTTAACAGGAACATAAAACAGGTCTTCTTTATACCATCCATATAGTAGTTTCGGAGTAATCGTCATTTTCCTGAAACGCTATATTTTTGTTGTGATGTAATCTTCTTCTTCGCGTTCTCTAAGAGAAACTACAATTCAAACGTCAGCGCTCGAGGTATTAAAACGCTTTACTTTTCCTATGTTCGTAGCACCTTAGAATTCGCATCGCATATAGGGTGGAGGGCGTCCAAAGACGTTTTACTAGATACCTGGACTATTGTCAGCACTTACGACTTGGAACCTACGAGAGCAGGCTGAACTATTTCAGTATGTGTTCACTGGAAGACCGCCGCACAGCGGCTGATGTAACATTATTGCATACAATAATTCATAACAAAATTGAATGCCCTCATTTGGTAAAGAAACTGGCGGGAAGGGTTCGCTCTCCTCGTACGTTCGAAATCCCTCGTGTGAACACTAGTTACGCCCAAAACTCTGTTATGCACCGCTTGATGACCACATACAATAGTCGATTGGAAGATATCGACATTTTTTACTTGAATCAACCTAAATTCAGCGAGGCTGTCCTTAGCTCACTAGGCGTCTAGGAAGTGATTACATAGTAAGTATACAAATTGTTTCAAAACACTCAAAGTGAAAATGAGAATAGCAAAGAGTATAATTTGAATACCTATATCCTATCATACATATATCCCATCCCTCTCCTTTCCTATCCTTGCAATAGTTCAATTGTAATTTAATTTAATTTAGTGCAATGCAACTTTTGATTTACCGTATAAGAAAATAATGTAGGAAACAATTAATCGGCCAGCGAAACACTGTATTAGAATAATTAGTAATAATTAATGAAGCGCTGTATGTTTCCCGAAAATAAAATAAATAAGTAAATAAATAAATTACCTGATGGCACATGCTGGGAACTTTGTGAGCGCACCTCTGGTGGAACTTGAAGTTGCATTGGTTGCAGTAGAAGCCGGTGAAGAGGAGGCGGCGGCAGCACTCGCAGAAGGCCAGCGAGAAGAAGGTCTTGCGCAGAAACTGGTGCGAAATGTGAGACAGGATCGGCAGCTTGTCCAGTGTCCGCACCCTTACCTAAAATCATTGCAATAAATTACAATAAATAATAAATGCAAACGGAGTTCTATCATTACACTTCTGAGCGGTGAGCTTGGGACTAACGATTGGCTGTGGTAGGTTTAAGACAGATCTTTTTTTTTTGTGGGGTTTTTCTAAGGTCTTTATGAGCCTTGTAACACTGTGACCAATGCTGATCTATTGTGTTCGCCTACTACTATAGTTCTGCGCTAAGCCTCGTGTCATTTAAGAACCGCAACAGGCTTTTCAGCGGGCCACACTCGCATATGAGGTGCAGGGCAGTTCCTCTGCCCCTAGACAGAACCTGCACAATTTTGTGTCTCGGAGCTTGAGGTTGAACATGTGTTTGTTCAGGCCACAATGCCCCGTGAGCGCCCTCACCAGTATGCGTAAATTATTCCTATTTAGCGATAAGGTTTCACGGGCCGTCTTAGGGTCGTAAACCTTATTTAGCGCTTTGGATTGATTCAAACCTGGCGTGTTGTTCCAGTGGTTGACGGATTGTTCTAAACATATTTGTGTGAGCATTAGGTTTGCAAGGCTTTTTGGTACGCCACAGCAAAGTTCAGGGTCGAATAACGTTCCCTTTGCTCCTGTCTTAGCAAATTCGACGGCTTTTTTATTTCCCTCGATTCCTGCATGGTCGGGAACCCATCTTAGAACTTACTACCCATCTTACCACCCATTAATTTCCCCTTTGAAGCCATAAAATTTCAGATGTGGATATACAGTTTAAAGTATTTCATAAGGAAGAAGTTGATTATATTCCCAGAGAGAACAAGATGACAACCCCAGACAGCTTTATTTGGCTTAACTTACAATAGAAACGGCAAGAAGGAAAACCCCTAATCACTATTTTTTCCTTGTAAAATGATCTCACTGCAAATATCACTCGGCTAATATCGAAACATAAAGGTAGTTTCGTAATAATAATAACTCGTAAGTGAACAATCCCTCGCATAACATACACATGAAGGGCTACGGGAAAGAATGATCAATGTCAGAGCTGTCAATGTTGGAGCTACGTCCAGATATATCTCTTTACTCTCTATCTCGGAAGATGTCCCTTATCGTAGAATTAACTGTTCCATGAGAATCAAATATCCCAAAAGACCACGAATACAAATTAAATAAATACCATGATCTCGCAAATGCCATCACCCAGAAAGGCTTCACTGTTTACCTTCACGCTGTGGAAGTTAGCGCTCGTGGCCTGCCAGCTAAATCTCTGTTTCACCCTTTTAAAGATCTCGATCTCTCCAGGAAAATAATCAATTCCTTCTTAGAAAAATTATCTAAAACCGCAATTTCCGCTTCTCAAATTCTATGGCTTTGAATGTGGCAAGCCAGCTGTCCTAAATCTACCACAGCCGGTCGTTAATCCGGAATCCACCGCTCGCCCCCCAGAAGTGTAATAACACTATATCACGGGCCCGACTTCGGTCGGTGAATTCCACGGCAGCTCCGTTTGTATTTTATTTATTTTTGCTGAAAATGAGGCTAGTGACTTGCTTCCGAACGGATCGAAGCATGAATCGATTTTCGAAAGAAAGATTATAGTCCGATCGTATCCGCTCGCCGCACGATCGGTGAGATTAGAGAGAATAAAAATTAGGTTAGCCGGCATGGAATAAAAGGAAATGCGGAATACCTCTTCGCTGTCGACGAGGGAGAGGTCGCAGTCCCAGGGGATGGCGCGGTTGTCGTCCGCGCGCAGCACCTGGCACATCTCGCAGGTGAGGTTGCGCAGCTTCAGCGCCTTGGACAGCGCCTCGCGCAGCGTCTGCCCCTCGCGCAGCTGCACGCTGGTGCGCTGCTGGTTGGGCAGGTGCGCGCGCAGGAACAGCCGCGGCCGCAGCGGCAGCTCCGCGCGCGCCTCGGCCCGCCCCTCGGCCTCCGCCGCCTCGCGCAGCCGCCGCTGCTCGCCCTCCAGCTCGTGCAGCTTGGCCGTGAGCTCGCGGTACTCGCACAGGTACATGGCGGGCGGGTTGCGGAAGCCCGCGAACTTCGCGTTCAGCGCGTCGATGTTCTCCCGCGTCACCTGCATCGCCGCAGCGCAAACTTTATTATTATTTCAATATAGACGAGCGGCGAATCGCCTATACGCCCCTATCCGAAACGCAATGTTTTACTTTCTTTTACGTTTATTGAAAAGGCTTTAAATCCAGAAACTCATTTTTGAAAAAAAAAATTAACTCCAGTACAATATAAAAAAATTGATTGAAAAATCATGCATTGGAAAATCTGGTTTTTCATATTTCGGTGTTGCCATCTTAAACGCAGACCTCAGAAGTATTTTTTCTTACCTACTATGTATAGTACGAATGTATCCAGGAGGTTAAAGTATAGATTTCTCGAAAGTCTCAAATGGACAGTCCTTCATCCAGATTTATTTATTTATTTATGTATTAGTTTCAAATATTATTCAAGAGCATTACAGACGAATCCAATTCGCCCTTGAATATTTAATCTAGAGTGTAAGCCTAAAAATAAATGACTTACATAACTAAATTAATTCTAACATTGAACAAGAAAAAAACATAAAAATATAAAACTAAACAAAAGACAGATTATGATAAACATGAGATAGCAGGGATTTGCCTTTTTAGCTGCCAAAGGGATATACGAAAGATGTCTATTTCTGTGGGTAAGGAATTAAGAAGAGCTATAACCCTTCCCACTGGCCTGTCTACAAAAATATTTGTACGATGGTACGACACATTAAACAATAGATGCGATCTCCTCGCTGTGTAATTTACCGGTACGTACAATTCAAAATGACTATAGATATAACTCTTCGCTCCCTATCTCAGAAGATGACCCTTGATTATGGAATTAATTGTTCCGCGGGTGACAAATATCCCAGAAGACCACTAGTAGAAATTAAACAAATATTTTATGATCGCACAAATGCCGTCACCCGGAACAGCCGTTCTGCACTGTTAGCAGTGGAAGTTGGCGCTTGTGGCCTGCAAGAAGCAAGAAATTTCTTGCAGTCGTCATCACATCTACAGGATGCATCAGGGCTTATAGGTAGGAAAAAGAGAAATCTCAGAGTATGGAGATTACAAACCAAAAACCAAGTTTAAAACACCTTCTGCGTGGTCAGAAAGTTCGCGTTTCCCAAAGATTCTACCTTTTCTCAATACAATACATCCAACTGCAACAAGCAAGAAGATTGGAGGGTCGAAAGAAAGTCGAGTGAAAATAATAGGGTAGTGAATTAAAAAACGTTGAAACCTATTTACCTATATACAACGTTCTATTGTTTTTGAGTAATTTATTTTTTCTGATAATTTTGTTTTTCACCCGATTTAAGTAGAAAATATATCCTAATTTCAAATTAGCCTATTCAAGTATATCAAAATAAAAGCTTTTACAATGCGTACTGTGTAGTATTTCAAATATAAACGATTACAAACATGTGTATACATAGTAGAAATACTGAAACATTATCTATACTAATATTATAAAGAGGTAAAGTTTGTGACGTTGTAGGAAGTAATCTCTGGATCTACTGAACCGATTTTGAAAATTCTTTTACCAATAGAAAGCCACGTTATTTGTGAGTGTCATAGGCTATATATTAATCCGAAAAATGAAAACACTTTTTCGTGGTAGTCAGATTTGCAAAGTAAGTCGGAGAATAAGCGGTCGAACGAAAACGTTTCTAACTAACGCTGCCTTAACGATGAGAGATATATGATTTGGTTCTAGAGAAAAGTTGTAGAGCTTAATAATGCCTACAAAAAAGTCAGCGACAGCATATGTCTAACTTTTACATTTAAGTCACAAAAAGTAGTATTTTATATTAAAAAAATAATTTAAATCGTTAGGTCATGTTTATTGGTCATATTATCCACAATTGAATTCTTATCAAAATAAGTAAATTTATCATCTCAAGTGTTTAAAACAAAAGACTTTTCCCTTTTACTGCATATAATTTCCCTTTTGCTGCATCAATAGTTAAAGAGATAAGACACTCACAAATAAGACACCCAGAAATAACTAATATAGTCAAATTGGCATGTAAACACATACATACATATGCAGTAAAAATATAACCCTTCTTTTGGCAGTCAGGAAATAAATCATAGCACTCAGTACTAACCGAACCACACTCATAATTTCATCACAGGTAAAAAGTTTTATCGCCCAACAAAGTGGGCACGGGTCAGCTAGTTTATAATAAAGTTTGTCTTGTTTATTATTTTGTACTTTCTTGACAAATTACAGGTAGCACCTTTTATAGGTATGAGTATTTACCTTTTTTTCTTCTTTCGGGTGGACGTTTCTAATGCCGCCTCTACAAGTTGGTGAATGTTTGTGTCCCAAGTGGGTGTAAACAACTATTAGGAAACATATATGGTAAACCCCTATAGCAAATATACCAACCTCACCGTACCAAATATGAGCTGTGGTTGTCAGCTTGCGAGCCGCGCTTGCGCACTCGCAAGCTCGCAGGCAGCACGTTTGACCTGCTGCAAAACCTCTTCTATTTTTAACGTGATTTTGACAGCTCCGAGCTGTCAGATGGCTATCGTTTTTTTTTTTTGATAATCCGCATCTTATACGTTACCTAATCTGTAACACGAACATTCCCCAAAGTGTGGAGGCGGCATAACATGTTGTGTGGAGTTTTGTACTCGTTTTATGTTGTTTTTAAGTGTTATTGTATTTATCAACTGTAATGTTGCTTTGTGCAATTTAAAGCCTCAGATACACTAGGGGACAAACTGTCCCCCAACATGACGCGCAACACACAATCAACGTGACGCTGCAACGTTGCCCAGTGTCCCGCAACATGCCGCGCAACATTTGGTGAAACATTTACGTGACGCGCGCCATGTTGCATGTTGTCGCTCTCAGAGCGACAACACATGCCGCGCGTCAGTGCTGCGCCATGTGTTGCCGAGTGTAGTCGTGTGTGCAGCAGCCGCTCAACATGTCTGCAGTGTGGGAAAACGAGGCAGTGCTTTCACTAATCGAGCTCTACCAGAGTCATGGTTTGTTGTGGAATACTTCAAACCGTGAATACAGGAATAGAATAAAGAAAAATGATGCATGGGAGGATATTGCCAAGACGCTGAAATTGTCTAGAAAAGAAGTAGAGGCCAAAGTACATACACTCCGTTCACAATTCATTCGTGAAAAAAAAAGATAATATCATCAAAAACAACTGGTAGCGGACGAGACGATCTGAAGTCCAGTGCATGGTTTGCGTATGATGCAATGAAATTTTTGCTGAAGGGAGCGACAACTTCCGGTGATTTGGACACATTGGAGACACAAGTAAGCCACGTTTTAATTATTTATTGTAAGAATTTTACATTATACAATCTTAAAATAGTTGTTTTATTCTAGAGTGGATATTTGATCATATGTGGGGAGCTTGCTTGAATTCCCGGTGCTTGCTTACGGGTTAAAAATTATTCTGCCAGGGAACACGACCGTCTTCACTCATGAAATATTCGGCGAAATTATTTCTTATTTCCATGGCAGACTGAGGGTAATGTCTTCCTACAGCATTCAAATTCAACATATTATGAGGTCCAACTTCTCTGCGCCAAGATCCTTCCACAATATCGTGATCCATATTTTCAGAATCGAAAGTTCCATGTGGGGTGTACAGTGACCTCGATTGACTATTTCGCCTTAAGAAATTATGTAGGTATACACACCCCATTACAACAACTTCAGCATCAGCGAGCTCGAGGGCTATGGGAGTTCGGAATATACGAAATATAACACACAGGATTCCGAACACATTTTCTACAACTCTTCTAGCTCTTGATAGTCGATAGTTAAAAATGCGCTTTGTAGTCCCCTCCTCGTGGCTACCGGCATATGGCTTCATCATGTTTTCAGTCAGTGCAAAAGCGCTGTCTCCTACTAGTACGAAAGGCATATTCGGTCCATCATGTAGTATTTGCTCTGGATCTGGCCAGTTGAGTTGGTTATCAGCAAGAGCTCTATGAAAAGCAGTCTTTTGGAACACTCCACTGTCAGATGATTTTCCCTTTGCACCAATATTTGCATAAATAAAATTATAATTTGCATCCACAATAGCCAATAGGACAATACTAAATTGTTCTTTATAGTTATAGTAGTCACTTCCGGAATTCGGAGGAGCCTGAATCAAAACGTGTTTACCATTTATAGATGCAAGGCAATGTGGGAAATTCCATAACATTTCATAGCTACGAGCCTTGGCCTTCCATTCATTTGCAGTAGCTGGAACCTGAAAGAGAATACTTATAATTAATTATTAATATGATAGTTACGGATACATCTATACTACGTACCTTTTCAGATAAACACATAGCAAAGTCGGTAGTAAGAAAATAACAAGAGGTTTTGTACAATATATTGATAATAATATTATACATTTATTTAATTACTACTTTTTTAGATCCCACAAAGCCAGGACACGAGTACCATGCCTGTAAATGATGATGCCGTTGATCTAGAATCTCAGTCTACTCTTCAAGAATCTCACTCTGCTGTTCAGCTAGAATCGCAGTCCACTATTATGACACCAACACCATCATCGTCTCGAACATTTCGCAAAAGGACCCTCCCAAATGAAGATAGATTGGAGGAGGCTTACAAAGTTATGAATCTTGCTAAAAACAAAATAATAGCCCAGGATGAATGTAGTGTTTACGGACAGTATGTAGCGTCAGAGCTACGAGAAATAAAGGACGAACATTCCGTAATTATGGCTAAATATTACATTAATAACATTTTGATTGATGCACGTTTGGGAAAATACCGCTCCGGTTGTAGTACTACAAACCAGTCGACTGTGCACCGCGATATCAACCTAGGTTATAGTACTGCATCCAGTAATATCAGTTCGGAGCATTTTGATGAGCATAATGAACAAATAATTACAGACATGGATTCGTCAAATACTCAATAATTTCTGTTGATTACTACATCTTCCTCGTCTTGTATTCTTTTAAATTCTTTATTCTACTTTCTATTACATAAATAAAAATAATAAAAAATAAATGTATGTATTTTATTCACTCACCTTTATGAAATCTTTCAATTTATTTATCAGTTCTTTGCACACTTGTGGTACTATTCTACCGATCAGTTGTCGTGATACTCTAAAAGTGTACGATAAGGAAGCATAAGAATCTCCAGTCGACAGGTATCTCAATGTAATTGCAAGTCTGATATGAGGGCCAACAGCGTTTCGTAGTATAGTATCTTGTTTGGCTATGGTAGGCCCGATCATTTGTAATAAAGTTTCAAAATCAGATGATGACATACGAGTAAAGTTTACAAATGATCCGTCAGATATTCGAAGATCACTTAGAATATTAATTCTTCTTTCTCGTTGTAGTAAGTAATTCCGTACCCACCACCTTCTCTTTCTCCTATGTTTCGCTAAACTACCAGAAATAATTATGTACGCAGCACTAATCGCCACAACCTCCTCGGGCGACATTTCGAAAGAACTGACCCTAGTGTGTCATACAAAACGACCCGCGACATTGTCCCCGCGACATTTGACGTAGTTTGATTGAGTGTTGCGCGTCATGTTGGGGGACATTTTGTCCCCTAGTGTATCTGAGGCTTAAAGCCGCTAGCATTTTTTTTTGGAGGATTTTGCGCAACAGGATACAAGCGTCAGCTCTCTAAGCGTTGTAAGCGCGATTAGGACCGAACCCAGAGGCACAAAGATTTGTTTGTTTGTTTCTACTCTTTATTGTGAAATTTCACAATGGGCGGCTATTATAAGACAATCTCTTACAACCAACCCTATTATGAAGTATGAAATTATTGCAGAATAGGAACCTTTCTCAGAAATTGAAAAAATAAAGAAATAATACTAGATTCGATCATTGTAATGATAAATTTGAAATAAAAAATCTTCGGACGCGTAAAATTTCAAGACAAAATTTATATACAAAAGAAAAAAAGAAGTTTTTTAAACTCAGTTTTTAAGATTGTTTTAAAAAAAGCTTATCTAACATACCACCAAATAGGTGTTTATCTATTATTTTTAAAAAAAACTAACTTAACCTACCGAAATGTATGGGTTTGACGCTTTTTTGAATGCCTATATCTCGCTTATTTATTGAGACCGAATAAGGATTCTTGCAGATTCGGAATCAGCAAGGTGAATGTAATCGGGTGAAGTTAAAAAATCAACAATCTAGAAGAGGTTCCTATACTGCAATAATACCTGAAGTATTGTTATTAGCATTCGCTCGACATGATTTTAATGCGATTCTGTTAATTTTATCCCAACGGAAAATGGTGACCCAGCTGAGAATCGAAGGTCGCAGTGAGCAGTGTTCAGAAGACCGCACATGAACGCAATCTAATGGTCTGCCAGTAACCCAGGGCTAATCACTGGAAGAAGTAAAAGATTGCCATTATTGGGACTATGCAGTAGTACACCGAAAGGACGGGTCTGTGCGACAGGAGTTGCAGGGTGGAGGACGAGGAATGCTGGCAGGAAACGGAAGCATCGGCCTCACCTTAATGACGCTTTCGATGTTGCTAAGCTCATAAGCAGCGGAGTCGGTGGCATCGTCGCTATCCGTAGACGTCGACATGGCGTCGATATTATCAACGGTGAGGGCCGCGTCGCCGTGCGACTGCGGCCCTCGTCTGCCATTAGCCCTGCCCGACATACCCCCATGCAACGGCACACCACTTATTTCTCATTCTTCATTTTATTTTCACCCGACGATAACCGCACAACACAAAACAGAATCGCGAAAAATCCGAGCGAGACGCTCACGTTTTGACAGCCAGCGGACGAGCCGTGAGCCGATGCCTACGTTCAGTGGACTACGCTTCCGAAATAGCGATAGTCCTTTTAAACTTTTGGGTAAAGGCCTTTTCGACCAATGAGATAGTCTCCCTACGTACCGCTTTAAATCGAGCACAATCTACTGAACGCAGGCGATCACCTGCCCGACGGCGGTGTGACCAGATTTTGAACAAAATAAATCGCGTAACCTAGTAAAAAAAGGGGGGCGCCAGTTTTGCATGCGGCAATTTTGCACAAATGTCACTTTTGACAGTTCCAAATTCGTTGAGGGCAGATTTGCAGGAGGCAACCTTGCAGGCGGCAACCTTGCAGGCGGCAACTTTCAGTACAGTTTTTAAGTTTTTCTGTTAGGTTATGTTAGGTTAGGTTTTTCTTTCCCTAAAATCGAAGTGACATTAATTACCGGCATTCTTGTAGTGGATGACTTTTATACATCAAACTAAACATTAAAAAAAATGTTTTAAGTTTTTCTGTTAGGTTAGGTTAGGTCATTTTGACATTTGCAAAACTGCCTTCTGCAAGATTGCCTTCTGCAAAACTGCCGCCTGCAAGAATGCCGTCTGCAAGATTGCCGTCTGCAAATTTGCCTTCTGCAAGTTTGATGGGACCCTAGGGTCCCAGGCAATCTTGCAGAAGGCAGTTTTGCAAATGTCAAACTGACATTATAAATAGGATAGAAAACGAATTTACCGCGTGAAATTTGTAGGACCCGACGTTTCGGTGACGTTGCAGCCGCCGTTGTCTAGGGTAAACTGAAGAGCTGTCAGTCCGTTGTTTTGCGGGTAGGCCGCAAACCGCTGCCGCCACTGCGTAGGTTATAACGGTGGTGGGGGGCCGGGCTCGGAGCGCGGGAATTTTTAAAATCCGTCTTGCACACAACACTCACTGTATCCTGTTTTACGTCTTTGCGTTCGGCGTTCGGCGGCGGGAACATTTTAAGAAGAGGGTTCCACGTAGAAGAGAGTTTGTAGCCGTCATCTCTATTGAAGTTCGGAGTTCTTCTTATTTCAATGGCTTCCCGGATCAACAACAACGGACTGACAGCTCTTCAGTTTACCCTAGACAACGGCGGCTGCAACGTCACCGAAACGTCGGGTCCTACAAATTTCACGCGGTAAATTCGTTTTCTATCCTATTTATAATGTCAAACAACCGCGATAGTCTTCGATTTCATGTCAAACTGACGTTTCGAGAACCTAACCTAACCTAACAGAAAAACTTAAAACCTTTTTTTGTAATGTTTAGTTTGATTGACTACAAGGATGCCGGTAATTAATGTCACTTCGATTTTAGGGAAAGAAAAACCTAACCTAACCTAACCTAACAGAAAAACTTAAAACATTTAGTTTGATGTACTGGTAAACATTTAGGTTGCCGCCTGCAAGGTTGCCTCCTGCAAATCTGCCCTCAACAAATTTGGAGCTGTCAAAAGTGACATTTGTGCAAGTTTGCCGCATGCAAAACTGGCGCCCCCCAAAAAATATACACAAGCGCTCCCAACAGGACTATTTTTGCACTGTTGTCCGAAACGTCATTTTTTGTAGTAGCGGCAAATTTGATATGCAAATCAGTGTTTCATAAAAAAAAATATAATAATAAAACTATTCATACGAAAAGACAGTGATTTCTTTCCGAAAGTTTGTCGGTTCTTCGTATGTAATGTATTTTTGGCGGTTTTATTTCGTTAGCAATTTTTCCGGACCTGGGTTATCGAATTTACATTATAGTTATAAAGCATCCACTGCTTTTCCGTGTCAAGCTCCGGTTTCAAATTAATAATAATAAGAAGAAGAATAAAACGCTTAAACAGATCAAACAGATCGGCGAGCTTATTGAATTGAAGCAATGTCTTACAGCTAACCTTAACCTAATGGGACATGATGGCTTGCGGTAATAATAAGATAAAACTATTATTAAAACCACTTACAAAGGCAGTTTGTATCAAGTATATCTAATATTTAAATCCAGCCGAAAATGAAAAAGATAATTATAATAATTTAGTAATGAAAATGAAAAAGATAATTATAATAAATTAAAAAGATAATTATAAATAATTTGGTAAAAAACCCAATTTATGGTATAAGGGAGTTTGAAAATTCCTAGTTTATTTTCCATGTTGATAATTAGCAAAATTTGTAAAATTTAAAACATAGCGGTATTATGATATTCTATTTCTCTTATAATTTAGTATACATCTATTTATGTTTAAAAAATACTAAGGCTGGATTGACAATAAAATTATTTTACGTTGATTATTCTACATAGAATTTGCATTTCTATTTTAATATATTATTCTCTCTTACTATTTAATGTCATTAGTATATTTTGATTAATTGTAAGTATGTAATATTGAATATAATATTACAGCCATGACAACTATCATGATAGTTATGTTTATAATAATTAAATTTTAAAGCATTTAATTTTGTGACGCATCTAAGTGTAGGAATGCCTATCTACTGGAATAGTTGATTGTATTGTATTGTATTGTAACCATAACATATTATTTTTTAAAAGCAATAAACCTATAATTTCGGGGAGGGGATGGGAGGATTTTTATGAGCATGTGTTAAAATGTTATTTGAGCCTGTGTCTGAAGCAATACAAACTCGATGCTGTCCTTACATGTGTGGATAAAGCATTCCATAGACGGGCTCCATGCACGGAGAGGGACTGCGAGTAGACATCTTTATTGTGACCACGGATCGAGAGCAGTAGGTGTTCTTAAAATCTCAGAGGGCGCCCGTGATCTGATAGAGCACTAAACCCATTGAACTTAGTTTGGCAATTTATAGCGGAGCGAAATTCTCTCACTCGCTCACATTTATTGTTTCGCTAAACAACTCTCATTCCTTTATCCTAACAGACCCTAAATAGGGTAACAAACTAAATCACACAATAAAAATACATAGTTTTTTTAAATAATAAGCTATTTCTTACACACTTGTTTTTACGAAGATGCTGGCTTGAGGCTAGATTTTCCGGCTTTCTGATTAACTCTTTTTTATTTTATATGACGACATCAATAAATCATAACTTTAACCCTTCATTTACTCCATAAAACTGATAAAACAAATCGAATTAAAATGGACCATCCCATAACGACTCCCCCTCTAATTGTCAAACTAAATTTTCCTTGTGAAAGCCCTTGGATCATTTTTCTAAAAACGCCCTTGAAAACCTACTTCGTTAATCTTAAATCAAAATATTTACATCTCGTAACGGCGACTGATTTTCGCTTGTACACCTCGTACAAATCTACTCAAAAGAGTATCTCGGTATAATAACCAATATACAGCATCAACTTCATCTGGATCTGTTGTTTTTCCCTAAAGCTATGGGCACAATTAATTTGAAAATTGTTATTTCCCTGAGCCGCAAATCTTTCGTCGTACAAGAATGACCAGCATTTTTTGCCTGTTTTTTTTTAGCTCTATATTTGAAACTATAGATTGCTATCAAAATCTGATTTGTGATGTGATGTGATGATGTGACAGTGGTAGAATCCTGGTATCATTTTAGTGGCACTACTTTGCACTCTCAATAAGTCTGATTTCTCTGACATAGTTAGTTAGTTTGAGTTAGTTTGACTGGGCTTTTTCCCGCACTTGACCTCTTGATTGGGCCGTTGTGCGTGGCTCATGTTTCCATTTATGTTACTCCAGCCAACACAGGCTGTCCCAGAGGGTTAGCAGCCTGTTTGGGTTGCTACAGGCCTCCGGGAGAGATGCTGGAGATTGTAGTATTCTTGCCCGTTGCTCTGCCACGCTCCTGCATTCCATGAGCACATGCTGTGGCGTTTCTTCTTCCTCCATGCATCCTCTGCATAGAGGGCTGTCTGTCACACCTATGGTAAACAGGTGTTTGTTTAGGGGACAGTGGCCTGTCATAGTACCTATGACTTTACGGATTTTGTCCCTTTTTAATCTGGTGAGGTTGCGGGCAAGTTTTTTGGACGCTTCCGGAACCGCGTTCTTTGTTTGCCTGCATCCTGTATTGAGATTATCGTATTTTTTGCTAGCGCTTGTAGCACGGAGGCACTGTCGGAGACAAATTTCAAACTTACGTCTCCGACATCTTTGGCTGCGACTGCCTGTGCTGCTCTGGTGATGCCAATGCATTCTGCTTGGAAGATCGATTTCTCTGACATATCTTGGACTCTCTTCTGGGCATATCTGGAATGCGTCCTCCAGTACTAGTCGTCCATAGGCCCTATAGGCTAGACAGTCTTTGAGATCTAAGTCTGCAGAACAAGGAGCTTTAAGTTGGATAACCAACCGTATTCAAGCGGCAGTCTCACATGTCATATATTTTCAACAACAAATAAACACTTAAACAGTCGGACGTCAACAATGCCTATAGGCATTTTGTGTCGTTATCAGATCCGCAGTAGCAGTTTCGGCCGGCCTTCATATATATCAGTATAAATTCCCTGAAAGTGTCGGATGCACAGCCCTGCGTCCAGATATAACTCTTTACTCTCTATTTCGGAAGATGGCCCTATCGTAGAATTAGCTGTTCCATGGGAATCAAATATCCCAAAAGACCACGAGTACAAATTAAATAAATACCATGATCTCGCAAATGCCGTCACCAGGAACAGCTTCACTGTTCACCTACATGCAGTGGAAGTTGGCGCTCGTGGCCTGCCAGCTAAATCTCTGTTTCACCTTTTTAAAGATCTTGGTCTCTCCAGGAAACTAATCAACTCCTTCTTAGAAAAATTATCTAAAGCCGCAATTTCCGCATCTCAAATTCTATGGCTTTGAAGGGGGAGTGAATGGATGGTAAGGCGAACGCTCGCATGTGGCAAGACAGCTGTCCTAAACCTACCACAGCCGGTCGTTATTCCGGAATCCACTGCTCACCCCCAAGAAGTGTAAGAAAATAGTATTATGATGGGCCCGACTACGGTCGGTGAATTCCATGGCAGCTCCGTTTGTATTTATTTATATATATATAATATATATCACTAACAAGATTAATTACTAGGTAACAAGGACGGAAATCATATTGTTAGTATTTATTTACAAAATCGGCCAAAAACTTGCGGAGTTTTTTACGCGCGGAGACTGACTTCCGACCAGTTAAATGCTTTGCGGATGATGTACAACTGGGAGTTTGCTCCGTTTGCTATTTTCATGATGTGATGCTCCCATTTGAGGTCTCCTAATATTGTTATGCCCGGGGGATCCTTCTGGAGTTTAATCAGACCCAATGATGTATTTTATAAATAGTTCTTCCAACGTGTAGAACTACATATTTATGTTTATTCAAAGTGAGAAGGCGTTCTTGCATTCATTTTGAGATGTTGTCGAGGCATTTATGAAGCTGCTATGGTTGATCAGTGCGGCTTCTATTGGTCGAGGACTCTGCGAATCGTCAGCCAGGTGAGCTGACTCAAACGATCCATGCGGTAGACGGCAAGTGATCCAGTGCGCCATTTCACCATCAAGAAAACTATGGTATTCCCAAGTGAATTTTGTATTTTATTTAAATATATAGGATTCTTAAATAAACTCCGTCACTCATGTAAGCAATGCAAAGCAGCTTCTCATTCAAAGATTCTTCACTTTATCGATCATTTTCTAAATTGCATCAAAGTCATCTCTCTGAAATGAAACAAGCAAGGGAAAATTCAGTAAAGACTAACAATTATTGCATGAAAAACATGATGTCCAAATTTCATGAATTTATCATGAATTTTTATCGTGATTAATGGAAAATTAATTTTCCAGAATTTAATTAGATTATGGGCTCGATAGCGTTTGTGAGATTGAGATTAGACTCCAATTGATTGTGAGCGAAGGGTGGATCTCATCGTGAAGTTTTCTCCGTGAATGAAAGTCGTGGATGTCGAAGTAGAAGTATTTAATCAGAAGGTTGAAGTGAGTCGCCAGTTCTTAACGCCTTGATTGTTATTTCGCCGTAGTGTATTAGTGTGGGCGCGAGATGAACCCGTAGTAGTGTGTCCGAAGTGTGTAGTCGAGGAGCGAGGCTTGACGATCGGTATCGCGGTTAATGCAGGTACTGCTTGATAATGAAGCGTAGTCGCGGTAACTATCCGCCAAGGAAATGATATGTCGAGTAACTGTCCACCAAAGGAATGATGCGTAGAGCGCGGTAACTATCCGCCAAGGAAATGATATCGATTGATTGAAATGTACTACGTTTTATACCGTGAGCGGTGATGTAATAGCTATGAGTGGGGTGCGACATGTGTATCGATCAGAAGAAATGACATGAGTCATCGCTTGACTGTGCATAAATTGCCGAATTTAGTTGGAAATTAACTGCAGCTGGCTCGTGTAGATTTGAGCGAGTTTGCGGTTTCCATTCTGTGGAAATTACTTTTTTGTTGTGGGTATGTTGGACCGACAGGGCTCCAACACGTTTCTTCTTTAACTAAAATCGGAACTTAGTCCGTGTGAATGAGACAGGGCAATACGCTAGAGCTGAATGTGAGATGACGGTTGTCACTTTTTCGCATTAAAACTGCCCGCCATGGTCAAATCTTACACAGCACGAAATATGCTTGAATTAATTCGGACGAGTATAAGTTCGACAGGTAGTATTTATCGACGATCGATCGTCTTATATTCCGCTCTAACGTATTGCTGTCTCGTTCGCTTGGACTAATTTTAGTTTTAGTTCACAAAGAAATGCAATCGGGCCCTATACCTGTATTTAAAGATAAAATTATGAACATTTTAAAGATACTTTGTACCAAATAACTACACATGATTTTGGGTAGGGGAGGGGGTTAGTCTAAAACCTCACCACATATCACCAGGGGGGAGGGAGGGGTCAAAAAGTTGCTAAAAAACATGTCGTGATTAATGGACGACCCCTTGCATAATCAATAAGTCTTGGTTATTTTTTCACAGTGTACCTGTACGAATTATCACTTGCATTATCTAATATGGGTGGCTGTTCGCGAGAGATCGATTCTTAGAAGCTTATATTCCTCTTTCACACGCTCGAGCCACCCCATAACAGACATAAATAACAGACACTGAAACAAAATACGGCTCATTCAAATATTAAAATCATCCGCAAGGAAGTCCTAACTAAATACGCAGGACAAAATTCCATGAAAGGTCCTGGTAATAATATATCGCCGTCTTTAAGGGCCGAAGACCCCTAATTAATTATCAGCCTGTCATTTCTCGCAGTGGATATATCGAGGGTGTCGACCGATAACAAAAAATCGTAAACGCGGCAAGCCGCTCGCGCAACCCTCTTATATTAAAACAAATGTGGTAATCTCAAAATAATCGCAATGTTTGAGGTAATTAGGAGGCTATTAATTATTCGACTGAAAGCTTGGATAAAATCAAATACTTATAATTTTGCTAGCTATTCGAAGGAATTTTAAGTACTAAATATGATGTATTGTTAATGTTTAATCTACATATTTTCGCTATAAACCTAATGATAATGTAGTAGTAATACATATTATAGAAAATTACCTTCAATTAAGGTGAGATTAATTTAAGTTAAAAATGTAAGCCTGATTGAATAATATGTACTCTCGCTAAGCCACACCCCTTAACCCTCAGTAGGCCGGTCTCTTACCGCCGCCATTGCCTTTTAACCAATCACGGGTTAGAGTGGCGGGGCTTTAGCGAGGCTAGTGAACGATTTTGGAAAATCGAACAGTCACAAAAATACCGAGGTCGAGAATGAACGACCCTTAAGCGGCGGGATAATAGTTGTACATACGGCAGCCCTTGGCTGGTCTCGTACTCGCGCGCATAATTTAAGTGTATACTGTAACTCACGAGTAAATTGAAGGACAATAAACGTTCTTTTGAAATAAACTCTTTCACTGTGTGATCATCTAATAGAGTGTGAACCAGATACGGGAGACTACTCGGCGGCCAGGAAGAACGAGAGAACGCGAAGGTAAATAACATTTACAGTCCACAAAAACCACCCTTCAGCAGTGGGAGAAACTCACAGAAAAATAACTGATGGATTTTATAACCATAAGTGGTCCTTCGAGCCGGATGAAAAATAAAGAAAAGAACCTTGAAAAATAAATTGTACGATGGAGTCGACCGCAGAAAAATCGAACGTATCGAGGCGGACCTGGTCACAAAGCAGCAGGAGGAGTGAAAGAGTTCAGGAAGTGAAAGAAGCATCAGAACAGCTGAGGCGGGTCACCAGAGAACAAGCAAAGGTAGCCGCGGAAAAGAAAAAATTGGAATCAGAGGCGATAACGCAAAGGGAACAACTCCGTGCGACCGAAGAGATAGCGACGGCAAAACGCAGATCGGAGGCGGCAGGAGCGGCGGCTGCGATTCAAGTGCAACATGCAGATTTAGAAGCTGAATTGCAGATGCTAGAAGCAGACCGTCAGCACGCACTTAGAGTGTTAGACGTAGTTTCCGAAGCTTACGACTCAGAAAAAAGCGGAGAATGGGAGACAAGAAGTTACGCCGATCTTGAAGAAACAGCAGGTCGTACTACGCTGTGGGCAGAGACGCAAGCACCGCTGACTTCATATAGTGAACCCGACCAAATAAAACCACGAAATGAAGAGAGATACCGCGGCAGGAGAGAAGAAGAATCGGACGAGGCGATGCAGCACGAGGCGGGCGCGGCGGCACCTCACGGGGCAACACATCGCGCGGCGCACGAGGGGATGCGGCTCGAGGCGGGCGCGGCGGCACCTGACGGGGCGGCGCATCGCGCAGCGGGCGGCGAAATCGCGACCGAAGCGGACGCGGCGGCCACAGACGCCGCCGCGGCCGCTGGCTCCAGCACAGGAGACGGGTCCGATGACAGCGCGAGCAAAAAATTAATAAGCCAGGTATGTCGAGTAATTTCAATAGCCTCCTCGAAGCCGCAATATAACAAAGAACTTCCACCCTTTAGTGGAGATCCACTTCAGTTTTTAGCCTTTAAATCGATTTTTAACCAGTCCACCGAAGTTATAGGTCTGAATGACGAACAAAACTTACTTCGCTTGCAATCCGCGATACGCGGACGAGCAAGAGATTGCGTTTCAGGGTTACTTTTATCCCCTGCGAACGTTGGCGAAATAATGAAAACATTAGAGACGTTATTTGGAAATCCAAATGTAATTATTCAGCGCACACTAGCTGATTTACGTAAAACCAGGGACCTCTCTGAATTTATAGAAGCAGAGGAATTGTTGCAATTTGCTTGCCAAGTTAAGAATCTGGTGGCCACAGTAAAATCAGTAAATAGGATTGAGCACCTATGGAACCCAGAACTTTTAGGTTCTCTTGTAGCGAAGTTGCCAAAAAACTTATTAACATTGTGGCTAGGAGATAAAGGAAAGGGTAAACCAGACGAACCGGTTATCATACGATTCGCATCTTGGCTAGAAACACTAGCGATAGACTCGCAAGATGCGGGAATAGGTCCATTAGACAGCGGTAGAAAAAATCAAGTAGTAGCGCGCGATAAAAAGTATAAACAGCAAAATCATAAAAATTACGTTCTTAACATGACTGAGCAGTCTCGTATGAAATGCCCAAATTGTACCGGCGATCATTTTCTCAGCAAATGCGAAAGGTTTAAAAAACTTTCCCTAGACTCTCGCTGGGGAGTCGTAAAATCACTTAAGCGATGCTTTAAATGCCTTGCACCTTCGCACGGCAGGAAAAACTGCCCAGCCTATAAAAGGTTTCCTCGATTTAAGTATCATTTCTTACTTACTGCCGCGGACGCGGCGCTCGGCGGAACCGAGATAATTACGGCAACAGCCGAAGGTGAAACACAGACCGGGGCTATTGTCGCGCATACAGTAGCCAACAACAGAGTCCTCTTGCAAGTTTTACCGATAACGTTAATAGGACCAAAGGGGAGAAAGGTAGTTTACGCGCTTTTAGACAGCGGATCGACGGTCTCTATAATAGACCGCGAAGTCGCGCAAGAGCTGAATATTAGAGGGCCTCCCACCAATATGGAGGTATGTGGTATAGGAAGTATGAAAACTTCTTCTAAAGGGGCTGAAACAGTCTCGTTTCAAATAAGGGGGGAATTGGGCCGTAAGGTTTTCGACGTGCAGGCTTATAGTATTGCGGCGTTAAACCTTCCGAAATTAAAAAATTTATCGGCGGCCGCCTCTGATTTTGACACTTTGACTGCGGTGAAAGTCGACAAAATATCAGATGTCCAACCGCGCCTACTAATCGGGGCTAATTGTTGGGAATTAATCGTTTCACGCGGATTAAGGCGCATTAATGACGAATTATCGTTGTCAAAAACACTACTGGGCTGGGTTCCAGTGGGACGAGTATCTGTAGATAGGCAAAATGACGCATTACATAGCTTCTGCCTAAGTGATAGCGGTAGCAATGACGCGTCTCTTCAGAGATTACTCGAGGAAAACCTCAGATTAGAGCAAGACTGGCCGAATAAAAAGCGAGAACTTGCGGACTCGGTAAGGTCTAAAAAATTATTGGAATCCACTACTTCGTTAAACGGCGGGGTATGGCACACGGGGTTGCTCTGGCGAGATGACAGACGTGTTCTTCCTGATAGCCGACCTATGGCGCTAGCTCGACTTCACGCCGTCGAGAGAAAAATGGACAGAGATCGGACTTATGGAGACGCTTATTGTCAGAAAATGGACAAGTACTTAGCAGAAGGTTACGCCGAAGAAGTAGACCCTTCCAAATTAGCCGGCCGAACTGATATATGGTTTTTACCACACTTGGGTGTCTGTAGCGCCGCCAAAGGAAACAAGCTTAGGATCGTGCATGACGCTGCTGCTAGCGTAAAGGGAGTATCTCTAAATAGCTTACTGATAACGGGGCCAGACTATAATCAAAGCATAACAGGTATACTTTTTAGGTTCCGCGAGCATCCGGTGGCTTTTACCGCCGATATTGGGGACATGTTCATGCGTATTAAGGTGATCGAGGACGATACCTATAGTCAGTTGTTCCTTTGGCGGGGATATCGGCGCGATATAGAACCTCGTATCCTAAAAATGTCCTCTTTAATATTCGGTTCTCGGTCATCCCCGACATCAGCCCTCTATATCCGAAATAAAAACGCTGAACGTTTCAAGAATCAGTACCCTCTAGCAGTGGAGGCTATCACAGACCATCACTTTATGGACGACCTTGCTTTCGGGTCTTCTTCAATAGAAGAAGCTCGTAACGTGATAAAAAACATAATTTACATACATCAACAAGGGAATTTTTTCTTAAAGGGCTGGGCGTCTAATTATCAAAGCGTTTTGAACGAAATACCCGAAGAAAGGAAAGCTACCCATAATATTGCTCTGGAGAAAGGAGAGATAAGCTCTCAACGGCTTTTAGGGTTAGAATGGTTGCCAGAAAGTGACCAACTTACATTTAATTTTAGGTTAGAAAAACTCGATGACGCCTTAAAAACGGGCCAGAGAGTGCCAACGAAACGAGAGGCTCTTAAGGTAGTAATGTCAATTTATGACCCACTCGGGGTATTAAGCCCAATAACTATCCGAGCCAAAATTCTAATGCAAAAGGTGTGGACCAGCGGTGTAGCCTGGGATGAGGAGGTCACACAAGATATTTTCAAAGGTTGGGGTGAATGGATAAATGCCCTTCGCTCGGCGAAGGACGTAAGGATTTCACGCTATCACGGCGTAACAAAGAATCCCTCCGAAAATAGACAATTACACATATGTTGTGACGCGTCTCAAGAGGCTATGTGCGCTGTCGCGTATATGAGAATAGCCAGACCAGGCGAAGAACCGACCACATCCTTTATCGCAAGTAAAACCAGAGTCGCGCCGTTAAAAAAAATGACAATACCGCGTTTAGAACTGACAGCAGCACTATTAGGCGCCGAACTAGCGAAAAAAATCACTAGCGAGTACAAAATTAAATTTCATGAAAAGATTTTATGGACAGACTCGATGAACGTACTTTGGTGGATACGTTCACGTAGCTCCGACCACCAACAATTTGTCTCTAACCGTCTGGGAGTATTGGACGATCTGACTACCCCGGAGGAGTGGAGATGGTTAAGCGGAAGTAGTAATCCTGCAGATGAAGCTACGAGAGCGAAGTCAAAAATTGACCTCTCGCCCGAGAGCCGTTGGCTGAATGGTCCTGAATACCTTAGACAGCCACCAGAGGTATGGCCGGCAAAGGTTCCCCATCAACCCGGGGAAAAGGATAAGATATCCCTCGAGTATAAACCATTGGCGGTATTTGCGCTACACGCTGTACCTACGAGCACAATAGATGTCGCGAGATTCTCCCAACATCGCAGATTATTGCGCGTAGCCGCATACGTTAGGAAGTTTATTCAACTATGTAGAGGTGCCACGAATAACTGCATTTTAAACGGACAAGACATTGCCAGCGCTGAAATAATATTATTAAAGGAGTCGCAGAGTCGTTCTTTTAAGAAAGAAATAGAACTTATACGAGTGAAAGGGACTTTACCTAGGAATAGCCGTTTGATAGGTTTAAATGCGTACTTAGACGAGCGGGGCTTAATAAGAGTAGGCGGCCGCATCGCAAATGCGCCGGGAATACCACACGACACTAAGTATCCCATAATACTTGACGGCCGGGATCGCTATACACAACTACTGGTGGTAAGAACTCATGAGGAGATGGCTCATTCCGGGGTTGAAACGACATTGGCCAGCCTACGCCAGAGGTTCTGGCTAATTAGTCCCCGTCAAACGGTCAAAAAATTTATATACCAGTGTATGCTGTGCAAAATGAGAAGGGCAAAACCAGTCACAGCGTTGATGGGACAACTCCCGATGTCACGTTTGCAGCATCATACGAGGTGTTTTAACGCCGTAGGCGTAGACTACTTCGGGCCGGTTCAGGTGACTATACGAAGAAAAGTGGAGAAACGATATGGCGTGTTGTTCTCTTGTCTAACCACACGAGCGGTTCACATTGAATTAGCATATGATTTGTCTACTAATTCGACAATACAAGCGATAAGAAGATTCATAGCCCGGCGGGGCAAACCAAGGGTGATAATGTCAGATAATGGATCTAATCTAAAAGGTGCGAGTGCCGAATTGAAGAAGGTCGTTTCAGAGATTGACGATGAACGTATCCGTGAACGTTTAAGTAACGACCAGATTGACTGGAGGTTTATACCACCTGCTTCTCCCCATCATGGCGGCTGCTGGGAATCGATGGTTAAGTCAGCCAAAAGAGCTTTGTACGCCATATTGAAAGAAAGAGCGCCTTCTGTGGAAATGATGCAGACCTTATTGGCTGAAGTGGAGTCAATCCTTAATCAGCGGCCTATCTCGCACATTACTATAGACAGTCGAGACCAGGAGCCACTTACGCCGCAAAGCTTTTTGTTAGGACACTCTAACAGCACCGCTATGGGTAAATTTACCATTGGAGATTTATGTAACCGTAAACAGTGGAGACAGACCCAAGCTCTAGCTGACTCTTTTTGGAATAGGTGGTCTAAAGAAGTACTACCTATGCTAGTCTCTCGACCTAAATGGAAGGAGGTACAACCTCCACTAAGGGTGGGGGAACTGGTGTTAATATTGGATCCCTCTCTAGAAAGAGGAAGATGGCCTCGCGCTATAGTAACGGAAGTCTACCCTGACAAAACAGGTGTTGTCAGGATAGTAGATGTAAAAATCGACGGAAAAATTTATCGCAGGTCAATAAGCAAACTAGTTAGATTAGAATTGTCCGCCCGAATAGAATAAGCCATAGATATAAATAACGTAGATTTAAGGTAAATAATTCGTAAAATAAGTTAATGGCACGTTGCCATGAGCGGGGAAATGTACGAATTATCACTTGCATTATCTAATATGGGTGGCTGTTCGCGAGAGATCGATTCTTAGAAGCTTATATTCCTCTTTCACACGCTCGAGCCACCCCATAACAGACATAAATAACAGACACTGAAACAAAATACGGCTCATTCAAATATTAAAATCATCCGCAAGGAAGTCCTAACTAAATACGCAGGACAAAATTCCATGAAAGGTCCTGGTAATAATATATCGCCGTCTTTAAGGGCCGAAGACCCCTAATTAATTATCAGCCTGTCATTTCTCGCAGTGGATATATCGAGGGTGTCGACCGATAACAAAAAATCGTAAACGCGGCAAGCCGCTCGCGCAACCCTCTTATATTAAAACAAATGTGGTAATCTCAAAATAATCGCAATGTTTGAGGTAATTAGGAGGCTATTAATTATTCGACTGAAAGCTTGGATAAAATCAAATACTTATAATTTTGCTAGCTATTCGAAGGAATTTTAAGTACTAAATATGATGTATTGTTAATGTTTAATCTACATATTTTCGCTATAAACCTAATGATAATGTAGTAGTAATACATATTATAGAAAATTACCTTCAATTAAGGTGAGATTAATTTAAGTTAAAAATGTAAGCCTGATTGAATAATATGTACTCTCGCTAAGCCACACCCCTTAACCCTCAGTAGGCCGGTCTCTTACCGCCGCCATTGCCTTTTAACCAATCACGGGTTAGAGTGGCGGGGCTTTAGCGAGGCTAGTGAACGATTTTGGAAAATCGAACAGTCACAAAAATACCGAGGTCGAGAATGAACGACCCTTAAGCGGCGGGATAATAGTTGTACATACGGCAGCCCTTGGCTGGTCTCGTACTCGCGCGCATAATTTAAGTGTATACTGTAACTCACGAGTAAATTGAAGGACAATAAACGTTCTTTTGAAATAAACTCTTTCACTGTGTGATCATCTAATAGAGTGTGAACCAGATACGGGAGACTACTCGGCGGCCAGGAAGAACGAGAGAACGCGAAGGTAAATAACATTTACAGTCCACAAAAACCACCCTTCAGCAGTGGGAGAAACTCACAGAAAAATAACTGATGGATTTTATAACCAGTACCTACGCATGTTATTATAGTCAATGGGAAAAAATTATATGAAATCGAAAACTATCGCGGTTGTTTGACATTATAAAAAGGTTTAAAAATGAATTTACCGTGTGAATTTACCTGGATCCTCTGATAAAGGCCCAAAAGGCCTTGATTAGGGTTATAGCCAGGAAGCCATACCGCTACTCCAGTGACCAGCTCTACAGGGATTATATGGTGTTGGATGCAAGACAGCTATACGTACGGCAAGTCTTGATATGCTACAGGAAAGAACTCCAACGGGACAACGGCAAGCCGACCAGTAATGCCCATAGACACGACACAAGACATAAAGACAGACATGTACAACCAAAAATGAGAACGACCTTTGGAAAAAGACACTATATTTACCTAGCGAAAAAACTCCGTAACATATTTACCACGCAATTAGGCCAAGCTACAATCATTCAAAATGACGCTCACTACAAAAGACTGGTAACATTATGGCTGTTACACTCGACGAGGGAGCACTGTGAGTCGTTAGTAACTAATGTTATTAAATAGGTGCACAGATGATTTATATTACTTATTATTGTTATTATTATCTCATTAGCCTCATAACTGTATTCATATAATCCCATATATATTATATCTCATTTAATAAAAATAAAAAATTGTGTTATATACATATAATAGTTATACAATATACACTTGTAGGATTTCCCAAAATTACAAAAATTACCTATACACCCGACAGATGAAAGCAGTACTAAATATCACCTCAATACAGGTCTGCCTAGTGAGGTGATAAAATCCTGCCGAAGCCGCACCTTTAGTAAATTTCCAGGGTTCTAAATTTTGTATGTACAACTAAATCATGTAAAATATACTATAGGAAATTTAATCATGTAATACTAGGGATAAATAAAATAAATTAAAAAAAAAAAAAATCGAAGCACCCAATATTTCGGTCATGTTGCAACTGCCGTTGTCCAGGGTAGTCTACCTGGATAACAGCGGTTGCAACATCGCCGAAACGTCGCACACTAAAAAAAACACGCGGTAAATTCGTTTTTAAACCTTTTTAAAAGGGAAAAATGAGTTCTGAAAATGGGCAGAATTTGATACGAGTGAAGTATATGTTGAACAAAAGTCTTATCTGCTGTCAGAAGAGTTAACGGAAATATTAGAAGAATAGATATCGAAAAGAAACATCATTTTCACTAGTTAAAACTTTCAACGCAATGTCACCTTACAACGCAGTGCTAACTACTGACTTCGGCGCGACTGATCAACTACTGACTTCGGCGTTTAGACAAGTTACAGTGACCTTACAGTTACACAATGGCAGCACCGACTGTCTTGAACTTGAAGTCAGTAAATGACTTAATGTAAACCATCCTTAAGAAACCGTGAAAAATGCCTCGAAAGCATATATTGATTCCCGTCCATAAGAGTTTTACATAACATGGTAAAACTGTATAAATAACTAGCTGACTTTGTTGGGCGGTAAAACTTTTTAATTGTGATGAAATTATGAGTGTGGTTCGGTTAGTACTGAGTGCTATGATTTATTTCCTGACTGCCAAAAGAAGGGTTATATTTTTACTGCATATGTATGTATGTCATGGCATGCCAATTTGACTATATTACCGTTATTTGAGAGTGTCTTCTTGTGAGTGTCTTATTTGTGAGTGCCTTATCTCTTTAACCATTTATGCAGTAAAAGGGAAATTATATGCAGTAAAAGGGAAAAGTCTTTTGTTTTAAACACTTGAGAGGATACATTTACTTATTTTGATATGAATTCATAATTGTTGATAATATGACCAATAAACATGACCTAACAATTTAAATTATTTTTTAATATAAAAAACCACTTTTTGTGGCTTAAATATAAAATTTTGATATATGCTGTCGCTGACTTTTTTGTAGGCATTACCAAGCTCTACAACTTTTCTCTAGAACTTAATCATATATCTCTCATCGTTAAGGCAGCGTTAGTTAGAAACGTTTTCGTTCGACGGTTTTTTCTCTAACTTACTTTGCAAATCCGACTACCACGAAAAAGTCTTTACATATTTCGGATTTATATATAGCCTATGATACTCACAAATAACGTGGCTTTCTATTGGTCAAAGAATTTTCAAAATCGGTTCAGTAGATCCAGAGATTACTTCCAACAACGTCACAAACTTTACCTCTATATAATATTATAGTATATAGTATAGATAAGGGTCAATCCTTTGATTAATTAAACATAGTTTTCAAAGTTTGTGACTTAAATTGCTTTTATGAACAGCAACATCAAATAAGAGGTTCTTGTATCATTCCTACCATTTCGTTGTATTCAAGGACATGTTTGCGAATGGCGGATCCATCGACCCAGGTCACAAAGTCTTCCAAAGAGCGCGGTACTATAAATGCTGGGTCCTTGATGAGTTCAGGTCCTACGCGGATGTGCCCTTGTTCAATATACTTGGTCGCTTCTTTTAAACTCTGAGACATCTTATCTGAAGAAAAAAACAATCAGGGAAATCAGTAAATTGACGGTGTATAAAGCGTTAGTGGACTCCACTCTCGACTATGGGCTCCTAGTCTATGGACAAGAGTATAAAATGTGTCTAAATAAAATAATGAATTCACAATATAGGATATTATCCCTTCGAGTAGCGGCATAATTTCATGGCAGACCGCGGCAATTTATTGGAAATTCTTGCAATATCGCTGCGCTCGACAAAAAATACTATAACTCTGGAACTACTATAGCAATCATAAAAAGAATAACTGTGCAATGATAGCATTGAAATTTTGTATATAAAATATTGAAATATCATTTTGTAAAACAATTAGATAATTATGAATGAATACGATAAAGTCGAAAAAGTGAAAAAAACTCGGCATTTCTAACTTGTACTTATCTTACGGTAAAATTCGGAAACCTATTTAGAAATTGTAAATACTAACGTGATCTTTATTAGATTCTCTATCAAAGTTAATATTTCGTTTTGTTTATTTACATACAAAAATATTTCAATATTAGCACATAAAAAGCAATAATTTTTTTGATGATTTCTCGAAAAACAAAAATTATGATGTTTGACAATGGAATTTTACCAGAAATATTTGCGAAATTATTTTAGCGACCGTCTATGTATCTATGGTAATAATGAGATATTTGGTATGGATTTTAGGATGCGTTCGAATTAGAAAATAATATTACTGTGCGCTCCGGGAGCAAGCCGCCAATATTGGTTGTTACGTAGTCAACGGTGTTCTGATGTGCAACCAAATGTGGTCGTTACGTAGCCGAAGGGTTAACATTAATGGTGCCCGTGGATGCTAAAAATATAGGAATGATGTGAATGGCCTCCTTGAAATCTGTCGAGAACAAACAGTCTTCCAAAGATTTAAATACAGGTTATTGCTGAAAAATTTCAAGACAAGGCAGACGACGTGTTCAAGGTGTTTAAACATTTTAATACTACGGCATTTAATAAAGTGATTTTTATTTTTATTTTTCGACATAGCAACCTTCTGGGTTTATATATTTGATATATCTTTTTAAAAAACTCTTCACCAAGATCACATAAAAATTCCTGCATTGCAGTTACTACCTTTGTCAACTTTAAATTTTCGACCTCTTAAATGTTCTTTTAATATCAGAAACTAGCTGACCCGTGCCCACTTCGTTGGGCGGTAAAACTTTTTATTTGTGATGAAATTATGAGTGTGGTTCGGTTAGTACTGAGTGCTATGATTTATTTCCTGACTGCCAAATGAAGGGTTTTATTTTTACTGCATATGTATGTATGTGTTTACATGCCAATTTGACTATATTACTGTTATTTGTGGGTGTCTTATTTGTGAGTGTCTTATCTCTTTAACCATTTATGCAGTAAAAGGGAAATTATATGCAGTAAAAGGGAAAAGTCTTTTGTTTTAAACACTTAAGACGATAAATTTACTTATTTTGATATGAATTCATAATTGTTGATAATATGACCAATAAACATGACCTAAAGATTTAAATTATTTATTTAATGTAAAAAACTACTTTTTGTGACTTAACCCGTTGAGTATGAGTCAAGCAAATCTGGTCGCGAAACAATTATCCGTTGAGTACGAGTCGACCAAATCTGGTCGCGCGTTTTTTTCACTTCTTTGACGTTCTCATATTTATTCATAATTATCTAATTGTTTTACAAAATGATATTTCAATATTCTATATTCGAAATTTCAATGCAATCATTGTGCAGTTGTTCTTTTTATGATTGGTGTAGTAGTTTCGTAGTTATAGTACAAGGGTTAAATATAAAATTTAGACATATGCTGTCGCTGACTTTTTTGTAGGCATTACTAAGCCCTACAACTTTTTTTAGAACTCAATCATATATCTCTCATCGTTGAGGCAGCGTTAGTTAGAAACGTTTTCGTTCGACCGTTTTTTCTCCGACTTTGCAAATCCGACTACCGCGAAAAAGTCTTTTAATTTTTCGGATTAATATATAGCCTATGACACTCACAAATAACGTGGCTTTCTATTGGTAAAAGAATTATCAAAATCGGTTCAGTAGATCCAGAGATTACTTCCTACAACCTCAAAAAAACTTTACCTCTTTATAATATTAGTATAGATAAACGGAAATCAGAAAATTGGAGAAATCGGTAATACAAAGATATCACTAGGGGCAAGATCCGGTGAAGATGGAGATTGTTCCAGTACCTCAAAGCCAGCTTCTCATGGCAGCCATGGTTAGTTTTCTCGCTTAAACGTACTCTTCGTTTAAACAGTGAATTTAAACACTTATTAGTGGCAGGTAAAGCTGGTGAATTCAGTGCCAGTAAATCAGGGCGGATATCTCGAATGTACAGCTGTAGTGGAGCCCCCAGGACGAGGGCAGTTCGGAAGAGTCGCAACGTCTTTGCGGTTGACGGAGCGGCGGCCGTTTTATAGTATTGCTCACGCTATTGGCCTTCAATGCCAGAATGATTGGACAACAATTGGAGACTTTTGCATTCCTCCTCCAATGCACTGGAAAGTAATGTTGTATGACTGGACGCCAGAGATGCTGAAATTTTATTTGAATGCCTTTCAGCATACACTTCCAGACCCCAGTAACCTCGCTCGTTGGAGCTTTGCCGAGGATAGTTCTTGTCCCCTCTGTAGCAATACCCCTTGCACAGCTAGACACATTCTAGCTGGCTGCAAGGTGGCCTTAGATCAAGGACAGTCCACTTACCGCCACGACAAAGTCCTTGCTGTTATTCGCGAGGTAATTAGCCTCTCAGTGGCTCGTGCCAACTAGGGTTTGACAGTATCCTCCAAACCCCCAATACAGTTTGTGCGGGATGGCTCTAAAGGCAAAAAACATTTCACTTCAAAACCTTTCTCAATAATCGAGAAAGCTTCAGATTGGATTCTGGAGGTCGATTCGGTCTCTAAGCAGTATAAATTCCCTGAAAGTCTCAGATGCACAGCCCTGCGTCCAGATATAACTCTTTACTCTCTATCTCGGAAGGTGGCCCTTATCGTAGAATTAACTGTTCCATGGGAATCAAATATCCCAAAAGACCACGAGTACAAATTAAATAAATACCATGATCTCGCAAATGGCGTCACCCGGAATGGTTTCACTGTTCACCTTCACGCGGTGGAAGTTGGCGCTCGAGGCCTGCCAGCTAAATCTCTGTTTCACCTTTTTAAAGATCTTGATCTCTCCAGGAAAATAATCAACTCCTTCTTAGAAAAATTATCTAAAACCGCGATTTCCACGTCTCAAATTCTATGGTTTCGAAGGGGGAGTGAATGGGTGGTAAGGTGCACGTTCACATGTGGCAAGACAGCTGTCCTAAACCTACCACATCCGGTCGTTAGTCCGGAATCCACTGCTCACCCCCCAGAAGTGTAATAACACTATATGATGGGCCCGACTTCGGTCGGTGAATTCCATGGCAGCTCCGTTTGTATTTTATTACCAGTGGCAAAGAGGGGAAATGTGATTGCAATAGTAACAAATGCAAACTCTCTATTGTTCCTAATCTGAAGAGCTTTTCACCATATTACAGAGGAACTGATGCTGAAAATCTATAAGTCATTTGTAAGACTCCATTTGGAACACGCCTATACGTTAAGAAGGATATGGATCTTCTAGAGAAGGTCCAGCGAAGAGCGACTAAAATACCTTTTAACTTGACGCATATAACATATGGGGAAAGATTGGGCTCTTGGTTCGACGACTCTGGAGAAACGCAGGGCAGGATTATTAAATTGAGACATATAAGATACTGACTGCATCGTATGACGCTCCTGTGTTGCAGATTATCTACACCATGTATACCAACACTCATCTGCGTGGGCATTATCTGAAACTCCAGTGTGAATCATTCCACTCAAATCCTGGGAAACATTTTCTCATCAGTGAGTGGCAAACGAATGGAATGCTCTCCCTAGTGAAGTGATCAGTGCCAAAAGTGTCAATGACAAAAATAAACTGGATTTATTCCACAAAAACTGTAATGCAAGCACGGACTTAGGCTCATCAGCTTAAGCTGCCTGTTTGTTATATAATAATAATAATAAAGAGCATCCCAGAGCGGCCACAACCAGACACCTGGACAAACTGCTACCGTCCCTTGTTACTTGCATAAGAGTCAAACCACCCACCCTAATGCACTGTCATAGACATTTAAATAATACTGTTTCCGGGGTCCAAAATTTAAAGACTTACTTCGCAACATAACAGCAGGTAGTCTTCTGCGACAGAAGGAAGCAGCGCTAACTTTGAGAGCCAATTCTAGATCCCATCTGGTCGGTATCAGACCTAAAACGTACAGACTTTCGAGCAATCGTCCGCTAGATTCAGTCCGGAATGGGTCATTTTGCTCTAAATCTTTGATTTTCATCGCTAATTCCCGTACCTCCTGTCCCAATTTTGAGTATCTGAAAGAAACAATATTTAATTATTAAAAAATATTGACCACTACTATGTATATACTAGCTTAATGGGAATTAGTTAGTGCCTCTGCTGTAAAACCCTCCTGGACAGGAATCTGTAACGGACCTTAAGTCCACTACATACGATCAACAAATGCATCGATTTCCAGTGAAATCCACTGACACAATTCAGCTATTATTTTGACTCGTGCAGCTATGAATCAGCGTGATGAAACAATACTTTTACTCAGAATATTTCAAACTGCATCATTTCACGGCCTATATAAACCGGCCAAAAAGCAACCAAAGCATTCATTTACTAATTCAGTCATTCGGCCCGCGAGTCACTACATCCGCGATTACATAGCCTGTTCGGCAAGCGTTATAACTAGCAATATTCAATCGATTCAATCAATAAATATCTTCTGCTTCATCAAAACCTTCTTTAAATACGGAGATAACTCGCAAGTTGACACCACCACCTCACATCGAATAATTTGGAGTCTTGTGAGGGGTGGTCCCTCACAAATCAATGAATGCTTTGAAGGCAATTTTCATTACCTCTTCGGAGTTGATTTTTCCCCTGTGAAGAAATACCAAATTCCGAACATAATAGAAGACCTGGCGAGTATGGCGAGTGACGGAGGATCTCCAGTTGCAATGTTACGACTGTTTGCGGTCGTGCAGAAATAATGGTGAAGAGCGATCAACTACCTCGGTTGTTTAATCACAAGCTTCGTAATACTAATTTTTCAACGATTGAATATGTGTCGTCCATTGGCAGAGTCGATGGAGTGGGGCCATAAGTCGATGCGCTTGCGTGCTTCTGCTTCTGGGTATTTCACTCGTATAATGTTATTCGTAAAATGTCTAGTAATCGTTTTATGATTTGTGCTAGCCCTTAGGACTCGTGACGACGCTGGCTTCAATGTCAATTTTGTTCTTAGAGAAGCTATTGTTTGTAGACTGTGACCAAGGCGAGGCGGAAATAGTGTTTTGTATAGATTTGCACCATTTACCCCTATCTTCGCAATCTTTGTACCAGAATACCATCCAAAGCTGATTGGTTTCTTCACTCAAGAGCGTAAAGATTACTATTTACACAGTTTTGCTCATTGCACACAGCCCTATGGGTGATATCGTTGCCAGATATGCTACAATGTTGCACCCAAAGGAATTTTGTTATCATACTGGCAGTTTAAGTAATATTTATTTTTATTTCATAAAGACATTGATTGGTTTTACAGCGAATTACACATTTTATCAAAACAGAAGATTTAAGGAATTTGAAACCACAATATTACAGTCGAGATATGTTTCATACGTTACCTATAGGACTGTGTTTCAGCTGGGAATATACTGCTGAAAGGGTAAATTGCAGAGCATTGTACAATATGGCACTGTGGATCATAAAAAGCACTACGAGCTGTATCAGCAGTTTTACTTTTAAAAATACTTATGGCAGTTTGAAGAGTTTGCTAAAATATAGCAGTTTAGCAAACTCTTCAACGCTGATTCCCAAAGCGTAAAAATCTAAAAAAAGATATGTAGGCGTTTAAAAAAGCGCAAACACCTATATGGCAACAGGTTAACTTAGTTTTTTTAAGGATTCACAAAAACCTATGTATGTAAATAATACGTTAATTTAATTAAAATTGTTATTTTTTAAACTAAGGCGGAACTAGCTAAACTGCAATAATTTCATTTCTTTTAGCGCGGTCTGTGGTTTTCTCATAAATAACACGACTCACTTGACATAATCCTCTCTCTTCTGTATGAAAAACTTTTTCATGATTTTAACATCTCGCAAATTGTTGTCCGCCTTCCAAGATATAAAGTCCACTTTCTTCAGCAGCTTCTGCTCGTGAAATTTCAGTTTTCGCACCATTTTCAATATGAATTAAGTTAAATGATAATTTATAAACAAACGACGAAACCAGTGCACGAAACCTGAAGATTTTTAGGTTATGTACAAACCCAAGATGTACAAACGTCAAAAAACATGACGTCGCTCTTGACGTGTAGAGTCGGGTGAATCGATACATATCGGTCCCAGTTTCGAGTAGATGAACGACCGAGGGAGGCTGAATACTAGAGAACAAAAATGTTGAAACTAGGAAAGATGGCTACCGTTTATTATCTATATCATGGGTCCCATCAAACTTGCAGAAGGCAAATTTGCAGACGGCAATCTTGCAGACGGCATTCTTGCAGGCGGCAGTTTTGCAGAAGGCAATCTTGCAGAAGGCAGTTTTGCAAATGTCAAACTAACGTTTCGAGGGTCGGCATTTTTGCAGACGGCATTTTTGCAGAAAATGAAGTTAGAAGAAAAACATCGTATTTAAAATTTAGTGTTACCAGAGTAGAAATCGACAAAAGCCGCGTTTTCATATGTCAGGGTAGGGAAACCAGTCCACTTCTTTGAGTGTCCTCTCCATCGCGGATCTCAGCAATCAACTTTCGATTTTAGGGAAAGAAAAACCTAACCTAACCTAACCTAACAGAAAAACTTAAAACAGTTTTTTTAATGTTTAGTTTGATGTACTGAATCATCCACTACAAGGATGCCGGTAATTAAATGTGGAGAGGTAAAAATATTCACCACTTTAATTTACCCTGACATGATAATTTGCTACTTCTTTTTCTAAATTTAAAATGAATAACATATGACCCCAACTGGCGACCCAAAACTGGCGCCCCATTATGGGTCCCATTAAACTTGCAGAAGGCAAATTTGCAGACGGCAATCTTGCAGACGGCATTCTTGCAGGCAGCAGTTTTGCAGAAGGCAATCTTGCAGAAGGCAGTTTTGCAAATGTCAAAATGACCTAACCTAACCTAACAGAAAAACTTAAAACATTTTTTTTAATGTTTAGTTTGATGTATAAAAGTCATCCACTACAAGGATGCCGGTAATTAATGTCACTTCGATTTTAGGGAAAGAAAAACCTAACCTAACCTAACCCAACAGAAAAACTTAAAAACTGTACTGAAGGTTGCCGCCTGCAAGGTTGCCGCCTGCAAGGTTGCCTCCTGCAAATCTGCCCTCAACAAATTTAAAACTGTCAAAAGTGACATTTGTGCAAAATTGCCGCATGCAAAACTGGCGCCCCCCTAAATAAAAACTGCTACTAAAGTGCCATCTCCCAATTTTGTTGTTGATTAGATCGTAATATTAATATATTTAAGGCCCAAATCGGACATACGCGACATAGTCATAAATAATACGTTATATAGAATTATTATGATACGCGAGCGTCCTCTGCTCCGTGTTGCGTCTCTTACGGTGCCTCCCGGATACCGGGCGTCCTCCGGGTAGTATAAGCCAAGCCCCGGTCATACGCGGCTCTGTCCGGGTGATATCGCACTACCGTGGAACTCGTGGGAACAAAATGGATCAAATAAACAGTACACCACCAAAAATAAACTTAATTGAAGCACTCCAGGGGGTGGCTTTGTCTCAAAGCGAACCACAGGAGGCATCCAACGCGGGGGCGGGCCCATCAAAAAGCCCACCCAAAACCCGCATCAGATATAACGGCGCCGCAAGGCGTCGCTACAAAAAACTGATGAGAGAGGGGCTAACTGCTAACCCCCGAGCCTCCAGTGCTACTCTAAGCCGGAGGACGGGACTGCAGAGGCCCCTGGGGCTCCTAAACGCCCCAGACAAGGGCCAAACACCCCAAGCCCCTCCCATCAGGCGACAGGGAAAAGACCGAAAGTCTCCGACCAAGGTTCTTACGCCCAGGCCACAAAAAGACTCCTCAGGCTAGCCCTCATAATAAGGGGCTACCCTGACAAAAAACTTGAAGCCGGGCGACATAGAAGCCATCCGGGACAAGATTGTAGACGCCATCATGGAAATTCCTGTTGGCACTAAAACACCATCCTTTACCGGCAGCTGGGAGAGGGACGGTGCAATCGTCTTCTCGTGCGCAGATGAGGAGACGGGGAACTGGCTCAGAAGCCTTTCCACGGACTTACTCGTCCAAGGTGAATCCGTGTGTGTGCTGCCGGTCGATGAGCTGCCCAAACGCCATCGAGTGGTGGTCCACGTGGAGGAGCCCAAGTACACTGTCGAGAAAGTACTTCTACTCCTCGACAGGCAAAACCCAGGTCTGAAGACCGATGGGTGGGCCGTCGCTAGGGGGAGCACGAAGAAGGATGCCTCGAGCGTCCACTTCGCCTGTCTGGTGAGCGACTCCTCATTGGCCACTCTCAGGGCCTGCAACTTCCGACCCTACTGTGGGCTAGCACGGGCATCCGTAAGGCTGCTCGATAATAAGCCTAGGAAGGAGTCGGACGCAGTGGAGGGAGCGGAAGGAGGTACAGCAAAATGAACCACCTAAAAGTCCCCATAATCCAGATCAACTTGCACCACAGCAAAAGCGCCTCGGCGATATTAACCAGGAGCATGGCTGTGGCGCAGACAAGTATAGCACTAATCCAAGAACCTTGGATTGTTAGGGATACTATAAGTGGATTAGGAGGTTGCGGAACCATTCATAAGGCCCAACCGACTCGGAAACTCAGGACCTGCGTGGTCACTAAGGGCGTCACAGCCACTTTTATGCCACAACTCAGCGGCGATGACCTAACGGTCGTTTTAACAAAAATCAACTTGACAGGAGACAGAACGGTGGATCTACTCATTGGGTCAGCATACATGCCTTATGACTCCACTGACCTGCCACCGCAAGAAGATATAACCAACCTAGTGTCATATGCGAAACAACGCGGGCTCCAACTCCTTCTGGGTTGCGATGCGACCTCCCACCACGTGTGCTGGGGTAGTTCCAACATAAACCCGAGGGGGGTAAGCCTGCATGACTTTATCCTAGGCAATGAACTCACCATCCTCAACAGAGGAACAGAACCTACCTTCATAGACTCAAGAAGACAGGAGGTACTGGACATCACCATCTGCACAAAAGAAGTGGCCGACCTGGTTCAAGACTGGAGGGTCTCAGATGAACCCTCAGGCTCGGACCATATTCAGATCCATCTAACGCTTCGGCACTCATTGGAAATTCAGTGGGCTCGCAACCCTAGAAATACCAACTGGGAAGGATTCGATAGGGACCTGGCTATCAAGCTCACCACGGTTCCGAATCGATTCCACACCAAAGAGCAACTAGAAACAGCTGCCTATCACTGTCTAATGCCGTTATAGACGCCTACGAGCAGAATTGCCCTTTGAAACAAAAAAACCTCTCAAAAAAGGTCCCATGGTGGAACCCAGAGCTGACCAAGCTCAGGCTTACGCTGAGAAGGTGTTTCAATAGGGCGAGAAATCACAACACTAACTCGCAACATCTTTGGGAGGAATACAAAAACGCCCGAAACGAATACAACAAGGCCATTGTTAAAGCCAAACGAAGAAGCTGGAGGGACTTTTGTGAGAGCGTGGAAACAGCTTCCGAAGCCTCCAGGCTCAACAAGATCCTCAGCTCTAACAACCGCCCCCAGCTGGGATGCCTTAAACGACCAGAGGGGGGACACACGAGCGACACCAAGGAAACCTTGAAGCTCCTAATGGAAACACACTTTCCGGGCTTCCAGGAATCCTCACACCAAAGTGCCGCAGGGGAGAACTCCAAGGGGCTCCACAAGCCCAGGGAGTGGGCCCTTGCAGCCAAGATAGTTAATCCAAAAGCAGTAGAATGGGCCGTGAGCACCTTCGACCCCTACAAATCACCTGGACCGGATGGAATATACCCAGTCCTACTACAAAAAGGGTTAAGCCAGCTGCTGGGCCCTCTAACAAAGGTACTCAGAGCGAGCATAGCCCTCAGACACGTCCCTCATGCCTGGAGCAGCGCAAGAGTCACGTTCATTCCAAAGGCAGGCAGGAACGGCCACATCTTTGCCAAAGACTACAGGCCCATTAGCCTCACCTCCTTTCTCCTGAAATCACTGGAGAGACTAGTTGACGGCTACTTGAAAAACAACCACCTAGCTCTTCAACCGCTTGCGGATGCTCAGTATGCCTATAGGGAGGGCAGATCTACGGACACTGCCCTACATCACCTGGTGAGCACAATAGAGACACAGTTAGCGGCGAAAGGTTACGCTCTGGGAGTATTCCTGGACATCGAAGGAGCATTTGACACCACATCATATGCAACTATAAAAAACGCCATGCACAGACGAGGAATACCAGAGACCATTATTGACTGGACATTGAGTATGCTATCAAATAGGAATCTGACCGTCTATCAAGGCGACACTTCCATCACGGGAATCCCTGCTAAGGGCTGTCCACAGGGTGGAGTCATCTCCCCCCTCTTGTGGAGCATCGTTGTAGACGAACTCCTAATAGATCTACAAAACCTAGGCCTCTCTGTCTACGGCTACGCTGATGACGTGGCCATAGTAGTCAGAGGAAACTTCCTATCAATACTTAAGGAGCTCATGGACAAAGCACTTAAGACCACCCAAGACTGGTGCCAGGCCAGAGGTCTATCCGCTAATCCAAGCAAGACCAAGGCCATGATTTTCACCAGAAAATACAAACCCGAACCCGTTGAGTGTCTCAAGCTCTGGGATAAGGAGATAGAATACGCTACAGTAGTTAAATACCTTGGAGTCTATCTAGACCCAAAGCTCAATTGGAAGCACCACCTCGAGCGCAAGAGAACAACCTTCTATGCCTCGTTGTGGACGTGCAAAAGAGTCATGGGAAAAACCTGGGGGTTCAAACCCAGGGTCGCCTTATGGCTCTACAGGGCAGTACTGCTGCCTAGACTAACCTATGCTGCAATAGTCTGGTGGTCCAGGGTGAAAAAGCTTGAGACAGTTAAAATGCATAAAAGCCTTCAAGGTAACTACCTGAGGGCTGCAACTGGCGTCATGAAGACCACCCTAACAGCGGGATTAGAGGTGGCACTCTGCTGCCCGCCTCTGGACAAGCTCATCATCCACTCCGCCAGACTTACAGCATACAGACTGAAGTGTTTGGGCGAGTGGAAGCGTGGGGGGCACAATCATCCTGAGCTAAACCTCCTCCACAAAAGCCCATTCACTCTGACCCAGGATCGACTACGGAAAAAAATTTCGGTAGAGAAATCCTATAAAATCCTAATCCCCACCAGGGAAGAATGGAAAAATCCGCAGTGGCTTCAAAGCCACAACGCAGACGCCTGGTTCACCGACGGCTCAGGAACAAATGGACGTTTTGGGGCAGGCGTGTACGGACCCAAAACCAACCACAGAATCAGCATCCCCCTTGGACAATACGCTACGGTTTTCCAAGCCGAGGTATTTGCCATATTGGAATGCATAAAACTACAAAGTCGACTTGAGGTAAAAAACAGACAAATCCTCATCTGCTCTGACAGCAGAGCAGCACTGGACGCTCTGGCTAAAGCCACCACAGAATCTTCTGTGGTCTGGGACTGCATGCAGGAGCTCAACAAATTGGGAAAATCCAACAAAATCACCCTAATATGGATACCGGGTCACCAAGGCATACCCGGAAACGAAGAGGCCGATAGACTGGCAAAACTGGGCACACTGGATTGCCCAGTGGAGCCAGCTGTAGGGGTCCCCTTCGCTACAGGTAAGAAAATCATCAGGGACTGCTTGGAGCAGGAACATCGGGCTTCCTGGAAACAGAGTCAGGGATGTCGCCAGGCAAAAGCCATGATGGAGCAACCACTACAGAAGAAAACCAAGGCCCTACTTGACATGAGCAAGAAGAACCTTAGAACCACTATCGGTCTCCTCACCGGACACACGACCCTTAGAGCTCATCTATTCAACCTTGGCTTGACTGAGAGCAAGGATTGCCGAATATGTGGCGAGGAACCTGAAGACAGCTTACACATTGTTGGCGGCTGTCCAGGGCTCGCCGTCAAAAGACACAGTTTACTGGGACGAGCCTTTCTCGAACCCAGCGATCTGCCCAACTTGAAGGTCAGTGACCTACTTAGTCTGGTAAGAAGTACCGGGCTACTAGCTGACAATTGACCTAACCACACAGTGGGTAGTTACAAAAGACCTTACAGATCTAGGTGACATCAAGGGCTGGAAACAAGCCCCCCACTCCATCTACTACTACTACTACTAAACGCTGAGTAGATTAAAAATAGGTGTGGCAGTCGGGGACTGCCGCGGTAAAGCTATTGCATAGCATTTTTAACAACTTATGCAATTATAATTATTTATTTTATTTTTTCTGATATCAGATAACTGCGCTCTATCGGAAAACGTTAAAATTATTCCGAATCATTTGCGGCTGCGAAAGCAAATGATTCGGAATAATTTAAACGTCTTCCGATAGAGCGCCGCGCACGAATTTTTTATTCGATAAAGCAAAAAAAACGCATTATTCGAAAAAAATCGTAGATAAAAATATAGATAATTAAATTATCTTTAAAATGGTGCAGGTTTCATAATAATACGCCAGATAGTATTTGCGTAGTAGTCGTTTTTGTGTTCGGTTAGACCTAATTTCACAAATTAATTACACTATGTAATATAAACAAAATCTAAAATATTTAAAGCTAAGAATATTAGGAAAATGTTCTTGTTCAATATATATTTTTTTCGAATCGTAAGCAGTACTCGTTTAGACGTAATTATCAGTTTAAAATCATTAATTTTCGTTAAGAAATTTCTTCATTCGGTCGCCGCGCTGGCCTAGGCCCGCGATAAAAGCTATGCAATAGCTTAATAAGAGGAAATAAACCTTATGTTTATTTCACGAGCGTTAATTATAGTTAGAATATGGCTATATTGTTAGAATTAGATTTGCGATATGCTAAAATAGGTAATATAGGATAGCGTACGATATGTACAATGTAATACTGAGCGTCTGCGTCTCTATAGACGCTGTCGACGCGGAGGGCGCTCTGTAAAATATTTTCAGTCTGCATTTTTACGGTCCGAGCGAAGGGCACGTGTTAGGTACATGGCATTTGGCGGCGTTTTACCAGCGTACGCTCGCAGTTTTAGAATAAACCTTTGAAAAGAAAAGTTCTTGGCTTTAATGTACGGCAGAGAGACACTGCAGACCGGAAAGTGGCGCCACGGTCGCGTAGCAACGATCCAGCGAAATTAAAGAATTGCTAAGGTGGGCGACGAACTCAAGACCGTCTTCAGAGTGCAAGCTGAAGAGGAACTTCGCGCTACACTGTGTGATTATTCTGTTGTAAATGAGTTCTATTCAATGAGTTTAGTTGAGAGTTCAATTCAATTAAGTTGAGTGTCGTTTATATATTTCTGATTTAAGGCTTCGTTAATAAGAAAAATACTAAATATCCCGAATTCAAACATAAGAAAACATTTTTCCTCGATGACCAAGAACAAAATAAAAAAATAACCACCCTGGTACAGTATCAAAATATCTCATAAAGTCCAAAAAAGATTCTTGATCTGAAAAAAAACGATAATTCGGGAACATCTCGGGGGGCGCCAGTTTTGCATGCGGCAGTCTTGCACAAATGTCACTTTGACAGTTCCAAATCTGTTGAGGGCAGATTTGCAGGAGGCAACCTTGCAGGCGGCAACCTTGTAGGCGGCAACCTTGCAGGCGGCATTTTTGCAGACGGCATTCTTGCAGAAAGCAAACTTGCATACAAACCCGAAGTTAGCAACGTTTGAGAATGGCGCATTAGGACATGATTACATGAATAAAATAATTTTATATTATTTTACAAACCAAAAATAAAGCAGTAAAGCGGTCATATGTTATTAATTTTAAATTTAGAAAAATAAGTAGCAAATTATCATGTCAGGGTAAATTAAAGTGGTGAATATTTTTACCTCTCCACATTTAATTACCGGCATCCTTGTAGTGGATGATTCAGTACATCCACTACAAGGATTAGCTGTACAAATGTTTTAAGTTTTTCTGTTAGGTTAGGTTAGGTTAGGTTTTTCTTTCCCTAAAATCGAAGTGACATTAAGGCGCGGTCTTATCGCAAATCACCAAATAGTACCATTTTTGAACGTCTAGTGCGACGTGACAAAGTTAAAATACAACGCTGAAAAAAATACTGTAGATAGATAAAGAAACTAAAAAGACTTATAAATGAAAAGAATTTTGAAAAGAAGTCTAGTTTTTCAACAAAAAAACGCACAAATAATCCCTCTATAAAAACTTTGACATCGAAATTCTCCCAATTTTTAAAGGCGACAACATTTTTTTTTTTACGAAATAAATAGCCTGACTGGAGTTCTAAACGTATCTGAAGCCACTTTTTTAATTTGGTTTGTAAATTTTGAAATACACCAAAAATTGTCGTTATATAAGGTGCGCGCATCGCGTCGTCTCTTCAAACACCGAGCAACGCTCGGATGGGACGGTCGTCTCGGCCGCTCTGCATTAGCGTATTCTGGTCGCTATTCAGCGTATTTAATGGAAATAAAATCGCAAGCTGACGTGCACCTGGGCTTTTAAATAGTGCATATATTGTAAATAGTGACGCTGTATCAGAATAAACAATGGGGAATAAAAATAAAAAACTTCAAAAATCCTTCGTGAGAAAACGACATGGACCTAAGAAAAATGATAGATCGTTTGGGTAAGTAAAGCATGATAGTATACCTTAATCATATGAAATCAAAATTCTTTATTACATTTTCAATAAGTACATTATTTATGTTAATAAGCCATCCTAACTAGGCCTCGCCTGTACTAAGGTAGGTTTAAAGTTATTTATGTGGTGTAGTTTACGGTATAAAGAAGCCAATTTTTATTGATTATTGTATTGTAAAATCAATGTGAATTTACTCAGCATCTACTAAATTGAAAAAATGACTAGTTGCACTTTAATTTGCTATAGATAGTCTACATTAGACCGAGAACTAAAGGTTGACTGGCACTAGTAAATGCAAAACTTGCAGATAAATTATTGTATGATACCGCATTTTTGTCATTTACCCATTTTATATTTCTCTTAGATCAAAGAAGCGCAAAGTCAGTGATACTGATATTGGCCAACCGAGTACCTCAGCGGAACTAGTGCACGGAGAGTAAGTATCAATCATTTTGTGAGATACCATATTATGTTTAGTCTATTTAGTAAGATTCATCAAAATCGGTTTAGTAGTTTCGAAGATATGAACTATTATGTGTATTACCGGACATACTAGACAAGTGCCTAGTCAATCCATGGCGTATTTATGAGCAAATAACGACAAAATATGATTGTGATGTGATGTGATGTTGGTTCCCAAAAATATCGGAACCAGTTGGATCACCACTTCAAATCAGAAATCCGGCAAGTTGTTGAGACCGTACGTGGTGCCGTACTTGGCGGATATTTTTATATATTTACGTATATTTACTTGAATCATGGCTTGGCTGGCTGACGAAAAGACGGCTGCTTGTATTCTATGGTTTATTGTAATTGCCTAGCACATGTTTTCCTTGACTATTATCGTCAGGATGGTGGTATACGTTATTTTTAAATGATCATATCTGTCAGTTTGTCTTTCTATGTTTTTTTTTCATAATTTCCTCAAGCAGAAAATCCTTTTTTATAGAAATCCGGCTGGTGAAACATATTACGGGATTGAACCAGAACAAGAACATGACTACACATCTGTTGACGGAAGGAGAATCGTAAATATATTGTACTTTTTTACTAAGCTTAAAGATATTTCAAAACACAGCAGTCTTTTTAACTGTGGTATTCAATGTCTGAGTTTTGTGGGAGAAAAGAGAATCGGATTAATATCAAAGTTTAAATTTAAGTGCGACATGTGTGGCTTGGTTTTTTTTATTAACTCTGACAATCCTGCATGTACTGAAAATGTCGAGACAAATGTTGGTGCTGTAATAGGAATAGTATCTTCAGGAATAGCCTATTCGCAATTTGAAGAGATATCGTCATCTATGAATGTACCTATATTTTCAGAAAGGTTCTTTGCTAAAACGCAAGATAAAGTATTCGATGAGTGGGAGACGACGGCTGTAGAGGAAATGGATGCTGCTGCAGAGCGTGAACGCCAGGCTGCCATCGCTGAGGGAAGAGTCAAAGATGGAATACCGATAATTGATGTATACGCTGACGGGTGTTGGAGTGCAAGGTCCTATGGAAGTAACTATAGGGCTTTATCTGGAGCTGCAGTAATTATTGGTCGCAAATTTGGGGAAGTTTTGTTTATGGCCGTGAAACATAAATACTGTGTTATTTGCGCACGTGCACATAACAAAAACACCGTCCCAAAATATCATATCTGCTATAAAAATTACGAAGGATCTTCTTCGGGGATGGAAGCTGAAATAATATGTGATGGTTTTCGGCATTCGATAGAAATGTATAACATCATTTGTGACTCGGCAACCTATGCCAAAATTTTAGCACAGAATCCATACCCAAACACGACTGTGGTAAAAATTGAATGCCGGAACCACATACTCCGTAATTTGTGTAATAAATTACGAGCAGTCTCAAAAGAAATAAAATACCCCTTAAAATTCAGAAAATTATTAAGTGACAAAAAAGTCATGACTGTTAGAAAGGTGGTAATTTGCTCAATAAAAGAACAACGCATATTAATACAAGAAGGAAACATTACAAAAATGCAGGCAATACAGATTTTACACGCTGATGTACAAAATTCCCTGTTACATGCTTTTGGAGATCACAGAAGATGTAAAAATTATTACTGCCAGACAGAAGAGTCTTTGATGAGTGCCATGGAAGTTCAAAATTCAACGTTTTGGTTTAGATTGAAAGTAATAATAGGCACTGTAGCTTCCAAATCTCAAAGCTTAGTAGAAGATGCCGACACCAACACGGCTGAACGTTTTAATAGCATAATTGCCAAGATTGTTGGTGGGAAACGTGTAAATTTTTCCATGAGACGAGCTTACCAAGGACGGTGTGCTGCGGCTGTTGTTGCTTTTAATAACAAGCTGCCTAGGTACACTATTCAAAAAAAAATCTTGGGTAAAAGTCCGAAAGGTTTTTTAAAAAAGATGGAATTAAGACGATATAACAAAAGACTATGGAACCGAAACAATCCACATAAAAAGAACAGGCTACATAAAATTAACCAAACAAAAAATGACTATGGTGCTAATAGTGCTGCCCCGGATATGATACCAGAAGTATTGGAAAGAGCAAAGAAAGATTTTCTTGAAAATTTAGCTGTGTTGACCAGCGATAAAGAACGAATTGAAAAGGAAACCAAGTTACAACGCGACTGCAGTGAATGGTTGGAGCTACGAAAAAATATGGTCACTGCGTCTAATTTCGGAAAAATAATAAAAAAGCGCCAAAATACGAGTAGTGCCAATCTAGTAAAAAATGTATTATACTCTGAAAATATTTCGCACGTAGCATCTATTGCTCACGGTGTAGAAAACGAAAAATTAGCCCTGCAACAGTTAGAGCAGCAAGAAAAAATTATAATTGAACCCTGTGGGCTATTCGTTGACAGAAAGTATGCATTTATTGGAGCAACACCGGACGGAATTATCGGAGAGGATACAATTGTTGAGGTTAAGTGTCCTATAATGGCATTTAAAAAAGGCATAGAACAGGCGATTAAAGAAAACAAAATTCAAATATACAAATATGATAAAAAAAAGGATACATACAAATTAAATCGTAACAGCAACTGGTTTTACCAAGTCCAAGGCCAACTCCATGTCTCAAATAGACAAAAATGTCTTTTTGCAATATGGGGTGGCCAAGGCCAAGACTTGAAAACAGAGTACATTGAAAGGGAGGACGATATCTGGACAGAAAAAATGGAAAAAAAATTGTCGACTTTTATATGCAAAGTATTCTCCCAGAAATATTGGACTCCAGACATATGCGTGGAATGCCGATACGCAACTGTTTCAGTATACCAACAGCGGCACCGCTACCACTTCTATCACCAATGCGATCAACACAATCACCACCGCTAGCACCACTAAATAATTCGCCGCATACGCCGACACAATTTAAGAACATTCAGCCAAGAGTATTAGATTATTCCGAGTTTTAAAAAAATCTCCACAAAATAAGCAATAAAAAAATATCAATAGTGCATGATAATATGTGTATAGTGTATGATAGTGCTATGTGAATACTGTTACGTGTATTGCTATGTGCTATGTGAATAGTGCTATGTGCTATGTGAATAGTGTATGGTGCTATGTGAATAGTGATATGTGAATAGTGCATGATAGTGCTATGTGAATGTGTGAATAGTGCTACGATAGTTGTATGTGAATTTTAGGCGAAAAAGTGCTACGATAGGCAATAGTTTTTGGGAAACTAAGATGAAGCAACGGCTTGTGGATTTCTATCAAACATGCCTTTTACCCGGAATAGTCGGTTAAAGAAAATCCCGTTTCATGCCCCAGAGAGATACCACATTATAAATTCTTACGAATATCTTAACCGGCGCCGCAATATGTTTTTTCGATGTTTTCTGTTTTTAACATTCTTTTTTCACATTTTTTCCATATACCTACCGACATACCACTCGGGCGGGGTGCATGGCCAAGCTGATTTCTGGACGGTGTTTTTCATCTGAGTCATCATATTTTTTTTATGTATATGCTTATGATACTTATGTAAATTAGGATATTATTAAAGATAATATTATAATTACGGTATCTCCGGTCGTTTTTTGGAGGTTTCCTATCCGGACTTAAACACTCTCATTGATCAGTGATTTCGTGTGACTTCATATTGCTTAAAATTCTTAGTTTACGGATTTTATATATTGTTGTTTTTAAATATGCACCACAAATTAAGTGTAAGCGTTTAAGGCAATGGATACCGTTATTTCCTCCTCAATGAGTCATATTAACGTATACAATAAAGAAAAACTGACTCTTTTGCTGTTATTTTACTGATCCTTCTACTGTCTTGTACATTGTGTTAACAGTCTTTTTCAAGTCTTTTTTGATGCCCGGGCTAGAAGATAATCTTTTGGCACTAATAGTCACCTTATGTGATATTTTTAACTCATAAAATATCCATACTAGGAAGGTGCCCCTTAAAAACCGCTGTAATTCAGTGCGATACTAATGGAGTGACTGTCCTTTCGATGATCGTTAAACAAACAAAAAAGAGGCACGGTCTACATAATTATACCTGCTCTAGGAAATGGGTGTTACAAAACCCATATATCTACTAATAATGTGTTAAATGCCACGGTGGCAGTATTTTTTTTATATCCGTAAAAAGAAAAATCACTTCAATTAGAAGTAGATTTAGCAATATGGTGTTGTCGTGGTATTTTGGTATAAGATTTTGTGTACTGAATATTGTTCAATATGAGAAATTGAGTTGAAAGTTACATATTACTTTTTTTCGTTGAGGCCAAGGTTACCGTCAAAAAGCGGGTTTTATTTTCAACTTTCAGATCTTTTCAGAATGTGTAATATTTTTAACAATAATATTTTTTATATTGCATTTTTTTAATAATTTATCATAATTCCATATTATCCTAACTGAGAAATCAACAAAAAAATATTTTCAATAGATAAATTTTCTATAAGCAGAATGAATGATGAGGTAGGATAGCTGTTATTTGAAAATTTCATCTAAAATCATTTCTATTTCTGTGCAGAACAACAGATAAGATAGTACTGATATCAGTTATAATAAAGCAGAATTATCCTAACTACACAAAATGCTATTTAAAATAAACATTTTGCATATTAAATTTCATAAAAATAAAGCTTTTAATAAACTATTCAAACTATAAAAAAATCAACTCTTAAGAATTATTCATATTAAAGATAAAAAGAAAATAGAAGAATAGAGAAGGAGAATAAAGTTTAAAAGTGCTCTCCTGACAAATTTGAATAAATCGAGTTAGGCTAGTTCTGCAATTATGGGACGAATATATGTATGTGCGTAAGGTCCAATCTATGCATTTTATAAATGATGATGTTTCCCGAGCTCCCAGGCGCCTGTCTGCGGCCGCGCAGCGATTGTCCGTTGGTCGCAGTAGCATTCCAAACGGACAAAAATTGTACTATTTTGTGATGTTTCTGATTATTTATTGCGGTCAGGCCGCGTCTTAATTACCGGCATCCTTGTAGTGGATGATTCAGTACATCAAACTAAACATCAAAAAAAATGTTTTAAGTTTTTCTGTTAGGTTAGGTTAGGTTAGGTTTTTCTTTCCCTAAAATCGAAAGTTGATTGCTGAGATCCGCGATGGAGAGGACACTCAAAGAAGTGGACTGGTTTCTTCCCTACCCTGACATATGAAAACGCAGCTTTTGTCGATTTCTACTCTGGTAACACTAAATTTTAAATACGATGTTTTGCTTCTAACTTCATTTTCTGCAAAAATGCCGTCTGCAAAAATGCCGACCCTCGAAACGTCAGTTTGACATTTGCAAAACTGCCTTCTGCAAGATTGCCTTCTGCAAAACTGCCGCCTGCAAGAATGCCGTCTGCAAGATTGCCGTCTGCAAATCTGCCTTCTGCAAGTTTGATGGGACCCAACATCTCGTATCTCGTATCATTGAATTTATAGTGTAATAAAATCAATGCTCGATCAATGATCTACATGACTGTTTCTATAATCATTGCAATTTATGGCAACGCCGTTTTTGACAGCTGTCATTCCTCGAAGATTTCTTTAACTTCTGTCATCTTAATTTATTTTTAAACAGTTTAGTGATTGCGGCTCGGTGCGCGTGGGTGCGCGATCTTTTATTATACATGAGAATAAATGTATATAATTGCTTTTTTTACGAAAACGTGCGTTTTCGATAAGTAGGCGAGTTTATTTGATTCATTATCGTTTTAAAAAAACAGTATTCACCATGTTTATGGACTACCCTTCTTCGCTACCCACTTGTTTCGGCAGTAAAAAGAGTTTCTATAATAAAACTCCGCCGCGAGACGATAAGGTGCGCAAACTGTTCAACAAATTGTTTAGTTTTCGGAAGGATTCGGGCGTTTGGGCGCTGCCGAGACCGGAGAAAACCTTTGCTGGCGGCGAGTGGGAAATTCAATCTTTGATTGCGCTGAAGAATAGCATTAACAACTGCAAGAGCCAACTGGATAACTATCCTATCAAAGAATGGAGCGAACATACTCGACGTATGAATATAGCAGGTTTGTTTTTATTCCAACCACCTCACTTATTTCTTACTTTTCAAAAAAAATACATCATGTTACACGAAGTATGTAAATAGAGATTCTTATTTTTGAGGAAAATTTACAATTCTAGTTTTGACCATTGACCAAAAAAATAGAAAAAAATATACATATCGCACCTCCAATTAAATAAAATAAAATAAAAAATAAAATACAAACGGAGCTGCCATGGAATTCACCGACCAAAAATCGGGCCCATCATATATAATTTTTACACATCTGGGAGGTGAAGGGTGGATTCCGGACTAACGACCGGCGGTGGTAGGTTTAGGACAGGGTTGGCAAAAACCCGGGTTTTATCAAAAAATATCTGCCCACTGGGTTATTTCGGGTTTTTTCGGGCTTTTTCGGGGATTTTCAGGTTTTTTCGGAGTTAATAAGAATTTTAAATGAATATATTTTAATTTTACATTTAATTTTATTTTATTACCATTTTATTGCATTTTTTCTCCCAATCCAAATCTGTTTACTACTAAATAAAGTTGTAACACTACCATGAAGGGAATTCCCCCGAAAATCATTATTGTCAGTTGTCAGGGAGATTTTCCCCTTTATTTTCACATCAATTGTTTATCTCGAATTATCACAAATATGTTGAAATTCGCATGGATATCGAAGCTAATCCTGACCCGCAAATACAGTTCGAGCTGCCCCTACAACAGATACAGTTGTAGGGGCAGCTCGTGTGCTTGACAATGTTGGGCTTCATACACAAGCCATCCATCTTCAGAAGCAATTGAAGGAAGTTTCCGTGGCGCTGGACAAACTACAAGCTGACGATACGACTATATCTGATGCGGTTGAAGTATGGCTTGATCTGATGGAAAGTCATGAACTTGAGCCCTACAGGACGGCCATAGGTGCGATGTTCAATGATGCAATGCAACCTTTTCACTTCTTGGTGAATATGATGGATCCGCGATACTACAGTCGAAGCCTAAAACCAGATCGAGAAAATGGCCGAAGAATGAGTAATGAAGCATTACTCTGAGTTCATGGCTGGTGTTTTGGCATTCTCAATCAACGACACTGATGTATACCCGTCTACTTTATTCCATGAAAATGTAGTCTCGAAAATTTTACCCAGTAAATGGTGGAAAATCGTGGGTAAAAAAATGGAAAAGATGGAGGTGGAGATTTACCAAAGCAAATTGTCCAATGGATTTTGCTCATTTTTCTCCGCATTACACCCTTGTCCGGCCAGTTCTACATCATTTGAGACTTTTCTCAACATTTGGAATGGTCTGGAGTAAATTACGGAACAGACTGGGTGTGGAAAAGCCCAGAAACTAGTCTCATTATACCGATATCTCCGTGACAAGAATATGTGTGAGTGGGATTGGTCAATTGAAGTAACACTATTAATTATACATTCCTTATCACCCATTCACTCCCCCTTCGAAGCCATAGAATTTGAGATGCAGAGATCGCAGTTTTAGATATTTTTTCTAGAAAGGAGTTGATTATTTTCCTGGAGAGACTAAGATCTTTAAAAAGGTGAAATAAAGATTTAGCTGGCAGGCCACGAGCGCCTACCCACCGCGTGAAGGTGAACAGTGAAGCCGTTCCGGGTGACGGCATTTGCGAGGTCATGGTATTTATTTAATTTGGTCTTTTGGGATATTTGATTCCCATGGAACAGGTAATTCTACGATAAGGACCATCTTCCGAGATAGAGAGTAAAGAGTTATGTCTGGACGCAGGGTTGTGCATCCGAGACTTTTAGGGAATTTATACTGCTTAGAGACCGAATCGACCTCCATAATCCAATCTGAAGCTTTCTCGATTATTGAGAAAGGTTTTGCAGTGAGATGTTTTTTGCCTTTAGAGCCAATTCGCACAAACTGTATTGGGGATTTGGAGGTTACCGTGGAACCCTTGTTGGCACGAGCCACTGAGAGGGTAAGTACCTCGCGAATAACAGCAAGGACTTTGTCGTGGCGGTAAGTGTACCGTTCTTGATCCAATACCACCTTGCAGCCAACTAGAATATGTCTAGCTGTGCAAGGGGTGTTGCTTCAAAGGGGACATAAACTATGCTCGGCATAGCTCCAACGAGCGAGGTTACTGGGGTCTGGAAGTGTATGCTGAAAGGCATTTAAATAAAATTTCAGCATCTCTGGCGTCCAGTCATACAACATTACTTTCCAGTGCATTGGAGGAGGAATGCAAAAGTCTCCAATTGTTGTCCAATCATTCTGGCATTGAAGGCCAATAGCGTGAGCCATACTATTGCTGTCGTAATCTCCCCGCAAGAGAGACTTCTTCAAGTACACATCGCTCATGGTTGTACTGCCATACTCCAGACCAGTGCCATTCTGGCTGAAGGAACTTTTTGTGGAAGTCAACAGTTATAACTTGAAAAATTACGAGTATGCTGTTTATAACTTTATAAAAATTATTGCCATTTCTCAATTTACACTCCCAAAAAGAGTCGTATATAAATTAGTGATCTAACATTAAATAATTGAATCTTTATAATAAAAACATAATAGTATATGTAGTAATATAAATTGATTATTTCTAAATATAATTTTATTTTAATTTTTCTGAATTTATTTTGTATATTAATAATACATATTAATACTTATTTAATACATATATCAATATATATTAATTTTTATCATGTTTTAAAATAAAATAATATTGACAATTTTCATGGCATTTTCCTACGAATCTTTATAAGGTAATTAGGATATTTCTGTTACATTATGTATGATTTTGTCTATTTATATAAATATAATATTATAGATTTCTTAGGATAATTAAAATAAATTATCTACCTTGGAACAGGCGGCAGCCTAGTTAGGTTAACTCTTGACTACACTCGCGGTTTTGGCACATGTATGTCCACTAGTGGGGTTGTTTTGTACCCCTTTTGTTTTTTAGGAAAATGTTAATATAAATATATTTCTTATTTTAGCATAGGAATAAAACGCCATTTGAGAATCGAATGTCTTTAATATTATTCCAATTGGTAAAACATAACAAAACTTGGTAAAACTGGTAAAACCAATTGGTAAAACTAACAAAGTAAGTTAAGCTAAGAAAATATGTACTTTCACACAACCTTTGATCATGTTTAAATGTTTTTGCACTAGAAATAATAGTCGTTTCATAAAATAAATGATAAAATTAAGCCTAATTTTATAAACACTCTCTGGCGATAATGAGATTACATGGACGCGCAACACCGACACCCGCGAGACTACAGAGTGTGAAATAGATCTCGTGGGGTATGTTTGTACCCCGCGAGTGTAGTCAAGGGTTAAGACTTTTGTAAATTGAATGTACTCATAATTTGAACTCAATAAATAATTTTAAATTTTTTGAATTTGAACAGTTTTACCTCTTTTTGGGAGTGTGAAATGAGAAATGGGGATAATTTTCTTAGAAAAACACCGTAATTGGATTTTTTCCAGTTATAATTTCCAGTTATATATTTGATCGGAGGTGCGATATGTTATGTTAAACATTGTAATCTACATTGTAGACGTAGATGTTATAGTTAGTTAGTTAGTTTTCCTGGTCTGTTTCCGGCACTTGGCCTCTTGATTGGGCCTTTGTGCGTGGCTCATGTTTCTATTTATGTTACTCCAGCCAACCCAGGCTGTCCCAGAAGGTTAGCAGCCTGTTTGGGTTGCTACAGGCCTCCGGGACAGATGCTGGAGATTGTAGTATTCTTGCCCGTTGCTCTGCCACGCTCCTGCATTCCATGAGCACATGCTGTGGCGTCTCTTCTTCCTCCATGCATCCTCTGCATAGAGGGCTGTCTGTCACACCTATGGTAAACAGGTGTTTGTTTAGGTGACAGTGGCCTGTCATAGTACCTATGACTTGACGTAGATGTTATGTTAAACAGTGTAATTTACGTTGCTGTTAAATTATTATTTTTTTTAAATGTAATAATAATTACAAAAAGGTAGCCGAAATTTAGAGAACAATGTTAATCATATTTAAAGGAATTCTCATGCTCAGAAATAATCATCCAGCTTATAGAAAACATGTGTGCATTGCAGGTTTTGTATACCCTGGAAATCTGTTAACTCTCCTTATACTAATAAGACTCCGGTGACAATCTTACATACCCCACTAGTTGGGATTTGATATACCCCGTGGTTGCGCGCAAAAGATACTTGCGCGCAAAGTATCTTTTGCATCAGCATTTGATTAGTGTATGTGGATGTTTGATTTCACTGACAGATGTTGATTCCGAAGAAGAAGAAGAGCGACTTGAACGCTGCCAGTACTGCGTTTTTGCTCGAAAAATGCCTACCCGCCGCTAGTTTTTATAATCATCCACCGCGCCGTCAGAACGACAGCATATATATTTTCAGAGTTTTTTTTTGCATACTCTCGCGACTCTGTCCCGCTTTATTTATCGCCTTTTTGAACCGCTCCGCAAAATCATAATAAAACTCCGCGAAAGAACTAATCCGCGTCGAGTGGGTCATGTGTGACATTTTCGAAGATTGCATGAAAAATCCACCAGCAGGCACCTCTAGGGTCCGTAGCAGTGCTAGGACTTCAGCTAGGCGAGGATCATCATCACAGGTCAGTCGGTGTTTTACAGACGTATATATGTTTACGTGTTGATGTTTGAGGGATTTGCGCGCATCGATTTCGTCTCATTTTGTAACGTACCCACATATTAGAATCTATTTATTTATTTTAGTATAATTTATTCTCGGTTATGATCCCGCCGTTGTTTAACTATTTACACGTTGAATAACCATAATTATTGGTCCTTCGAGCCGAGTGAAGAAAATCAACAAATTAATATTTTATGGCAGTTATAATTAAAAAAAATCTTGTAATTACTAATAATGAATAGGTTTAACCCTTGGAGTAAATGGGTATTTTCATGGATGCATCTGTCTCTTTTGCAGGATTTTCGGCGACATCGACCTTAAAGTACTATAACTACGAAACTACTAAACCAATCATAAACAGAACAACTGCACAATGATTGCATTGAAATTTCGAATATAGAATATTGAAATATCATTTTGTAAAACAATTAGATAATTATGAATAAATATGAGAACGTCAAAGAAGTGAAAAAAACGCGGAACCAGATCTGGTCGTATCATACTCAACGGATAATTGTTTCAGAACCAGATTTGGTCGTATCATACTCAAGGGGTTAAGTAAAACACATATTCGTCACATTTGCAGCTACTGAGAAAACAAATTCGCGCATCTTTATTGTTTAAGAATTATTACGAGTTTTTAACTGCTGAGGTGTATTATACCTCACCTTGTACACAGAAGGTACTAGTCTTAGAATAAATCATTAATGTGACAGTTCTGAGGACATTCCCTACAACCCTTGCTTACCCTTGGTTAATATAAAATCGAAGACTATCGCGGTTGTTTGACATTATAAATAGGATAGAAAACGAATTTACCGCGTGAAATTTGTAGCACCCGACGTTTCGGTGACGTTGCAGCCGCCGTGGTCCAGGGTTGACTGAAGAGCTGTCAATCCGTTGTTTTGCGGGTAGGCCGCATACCGCTTCCGCCACTGCGTAGGTTATAACGGTGGTGGGGGGCCGGCCTCGGAGCGCGGGAATTTTGAAAATCCGTCTTGCACACAACACTCACTGTATCCTGTTTTACGTCTTTGCGTTCGGCTGCGGGAACATTTTAAGAAGAGGGTTCCACGTAGAAGAGAGTTTGCAACCGTCGTCTCTATTGAAGTTCGGGGTTGTTCTTATTTCAATGGCTTCCCGGATCATGCGAGGAAAGTAGAATTGTTCTTTGGATAGCACAATGGGATTTTGAAACAGCATCCAGTGGTTACTTCCGCTATCCATTGTTCGCAGATCGCCGATTTTTCTCGCTGAACGTTTTTAACAGCTTTGATGTGTTCTGTCGGTCGCGTGGCTATGGGCAGTTTCGTTTGTCCAACGTAGGCTAGACCGCAACTGCATTCGACTTTTTACACACCCGAGGTTTGCAGTGGTATTACAACCTTTACAGGCCTCAAAATCCGAGCTATATTTTGGAATCTGTTTAGCATCTTACTTATTTGATCTGTCACGCCCTTGACGTATGGTAAGAATGCTCTTGATCTGCTCGGTTTCTGAGTTTCGTCTGTATTAGATCGTGAGCGTGTCTCGTGATATTTTCCGTATCCATTTTTCCTAAGGACATCATTGACATGTTCTATCTCCTTCGGAAAATGCATCCTTGAGTTAATGCGCGAACCTAACCTTGACAAACATAGCAAAAACAAATCCTCTTTCTGTGAGAGCCCTAGTACACTTACTTTCTGGACATGCCTCGTCTAATGCTGTGCGTTTTGTTTCAGGTGCTGTCCGTTGGAAGCTGAAGAGAGTGATTCAGCCGGAGTTCCTCACGCAGGCCTGGACCAAGTTCTTCGAGTGCATGTCCAAATTCAAAGCGGTCCCCGATTCGGCCCTGGTCCGCGGACAACTGAATAGTTTGCATTTGTGCGAAGCTCCAGGCGCTTTCATCGCATCGCTGAATCACTATTTGAAAATTAATCATCCAAATTTAGAGGTAAATACTTTGGTCGTAAGTAAATGCTATTGGACATACTTCCCCTGTTAAGTCGCAATATCTGAGACTAAAGTTGAGTAAATTGTTGGATTTCCACACCACGAATTTAGGGCAAACGGAAGTCTTGGGTATTTTATATAATTATCGCTGCGAGTGAGATTAAAGAGAGAAACCTCAAAGGATAAGACCTATAGTAGGTATAGATACAAACGAAGCTGCCATGGAGTTCACCGACTGGAATCGGGCGCATCTTAATATTATTATTATACTTCTGGAGGGTGATCGGTGGACTCCAAACTAACGACTGGCTGGGGTAGGTTTAAAGGTCAAACCGCACTTGAGCGGGGCGGCGCGGCATAATTTTTAATTTGTTGCTTATCTGGCTAACAAGATGGACGAATTATGGAAAGGCGCGATCGTAGTAGCTTTATACCGCGAAGAGGCGGATAAAATCAACACAAAATCGTTCTACTATATGGGTGCACTTTTTCCACGACTCATAACCCCTGGGTGGCCACGCCCGCCGATCGGCGTTTTCCTATTATCCGTATTATATTTTTATTTATGCATTTTAATTTTTTTTTAAATTTATTAATTTACAATAACTTTATAAATGTCATATACACATCATTAACATGAGCACATCCTATGGTGAAAATGTTTATCCGCATTCCTAACTAGGTCAGAGACCCGTATCTAGGATGATATTGACGAGCTGACTATTTTGGTATTATGAACTTACATTGCATTGCATAATACATAAGAATATATACAGATATACATACACATACATAAATATATATATATATATATATATATATATATATATATATATATATATATATATATATATATATATATATATATATATATATATATATATATATATATATATATATATATATATATATATATATATATATATATATATATATAGATATATATATATATATATATATATATATATATATATATATATATATATATATATATATATATATATATATATATATATATATATATATATATATATATATATATATATATATATATATATATATATATATATATATATATATATATATATATATATATATATATATATATATATATATATATATATATACATACCTACACATATATATATACATAAGCAAATAATACACAAGATTTGATATTAGTTAGTAATACATAATTTAATAAAACAACTTAAATTATTAGCGAGAGCAATTGAGACTCAGCATACAATGGACCCTTTTCAAGCAGGTACTTCTTTATTATACTTCTAATTATCGGCTCTATTTTTTCCTCCACTCTGGTAAAAGCCTGTCATTAAAGCCTGCCATTGAATAAGCCACCGGTATATATTAGTATGCTTGCACAGACCTTCTACAAACAAATTTTCGAGAGCTTCAAAAATTTTGGAATTTTGGAATGATCGAAAACAAGGAATGACTGGCTTCCAAAAGGTTAAAAGACCCTGTTTGATATTTTACACTTAGTGCAGGATGTCAAAAGAGAAGTTAAATGAGTTCTTGCAAATGATAAAGCCTCATATTGAACATACAATACATTAAATGTAGGATACATATTTCTGTAGAACAATAGGGATGGAAGACAAACATGATCAATGAGATGTATATTAATTTTAATGTAATTATTGAAATTAAATGTTGCTTATATTTATGACAAATCATTAATTTAGGTAACTTCTTATTAGGATTTGATACGCGTTGTGCCGCTCTGCTGCCGCTAGGTATACCGCACTAGCGGCAGCGGCGCGGCAAAATATTCTCGGGGACCCAACTCGGCCGCGCTGCCGCAGGTTTGAATTATATAAATCAACTAGCTGACCCGTACCCACTTCGTTGGGTGGTGAAACTTTTTACCTGTGATGAAATTATGAGTGTGGTTTGGTTAGTACTGAGTGCTATGATTTATTTACTGACTGCCAAAAGAAGGGTTATATTTTTACTGCATATATATGTATGTATTTGCATGCCAATTTGAATATAATACAGTTATTTGTGAGTGGCTTCTTCTGAGTGACTTATTTGTGAGCATATTATCTCTTTAACTATTTATGCAGTAAAATGGAAATTATATGCAGTAAAAGGGAAAAGTCTTTTGTTTTAAACACTTGAGAAACACTAAGATCCAGAGAGTAGATACAAACTTTACCTCTTTATAATATTAGTATAGATAGACGACACGGTCGCGGTTCCATACCTATGTCGTATTATCTCTTTAACTATTTATGCAGTAAAAGGGAAAAGTTTTTTGTTTTAAACACTTCAGACGATAAATTTACTTATTTTGATAATAATTCATAATTGTTTATAATATGACCAATAAGCATGACCTAACGATTTAAAATATTTTTTTAATTTGAAAAACTTCTTTTTGTGACTTAAATATAAAAGTTAAACATATGCTGTCGCTGACTTTTTTGTAGGCATTATCAAGCTCTACAACTTTTCTCTAGAACTTAATCATACATCTCTCATTGTTAAGGCAGCGTTCGTTAGAAACATGTTCGTTCGACCGTTTTTTCCGACTTACTTTGGAAATCCGACTACCACGTAAAGGTCTTTTCATTTATCGGATTAATGTATAGCCTATGACACTCACAAATAACGTGGCTTTCTATTGGTAAAAGAATTTTCAAAATCGGTTCGGTAGATCCAGAGATTACTTCCTACAACGTCACAAACTTTACCTCTTTATAATATTAGTATAGATAGAAAGAATATTTGTCGTGCCGCGCCGCACCGCTCAAGTGCGGTTTGACCTTAAATCAGCTGTCTTGCAAGATGTCAGCATTCACTCCCCCTTCGAAGCCCAGTCACTCCCCCTTCGAAGCCATTGGATTTAAGATGTGGAAATGGAAGTTTTAGATATTTTTTCTAGGAAGGAGTTGATTATTTTTCTGGAGAGACCAAGATCCTTAAAGGGATGTAACATAGACCTGGCTGGTAGGCCACGAGCGCCAACTTCCACCAGGTGAAGGTGGACAGGAAGCCGTTTCGGGTGACGGCATTTGCAATATCATGGTATTCATTTAATTTGTACTCGTGGTCTTTTGGGATATTTGGTTCCCATGGAAACAGATAATAAATAAATACAAACGGAGCTGCCATGGAATTCACCGACCGGAGTCGGGCCCATCATAATACTATTTTTTTTTTTACACTTCTGGGGGGTGAGCAGTGGATTCCGGACTTACGAACCGGTTGTGGTAGGTTTAGGACAGCTGTCTTGCCACATGTGAGCGTACACCTTACCACCCATTCACTCCCCCTTCGAAGCCATAGAATTTGAGATGCGCAAATCGCAGTTTTAGATAATTTTTCTAAGAAAGAGTTGATTATTTTTCTGGAAAGGCCAAGATCTTTAAAGAGGTGAAATAGAGATTTAGCTGGCAGGCCACGAGCGCCAACTTCCACCGCGTGAAGGTGAACAGTGAAGCCGTTCCGGGTTACGGCATTTGCAAGATCATGGTATTTATTTAATTTGTACTTGTGGTCTTTTGGGATATTTGATTCCCATGGAACAGTTTATTTTTTATTTATTTATTTATTTAGTAGTAACACATCTAGTAAAAAGTTAATGTCATATTTGATTAAGATGTTAGCAAGAAATTGATGCGACATTATTTTTATGATTGACACAGTCGCCTAACTAGGCCTAGGCCTGTTATAAGGCAGACTTTTAATGATGATATTAAGTGTGCACTGTCAACTTAATCTATAATTAGTACTTATTTTTAAAACTACAAATATTTACGCATATACAAATATGGATAGATACTTATATACATCTATAGATAAAATATATATCCATGTATGCACACATACACATACATATATTTATACGAAAATAATAATAAAACCAAAATAAATAAAATAAAAACTAAAATAATATACATATATAAATCAATTACATATTGATATGACGCTCACATACCTATAATAGTCATTTAAAATTATCATGGAAAAACTAAATACTAAGTACTAAATACTATCATTCAAAATACAACAGTCAACATATTCCCTAAGCCGTCCCTACCCACCTCCAACAACCAATCCGTTAGAGATTTTTTAAAAGTGGATGTGTCTCACTACTTTTAATTGCGTCGGGAAGATTGTTATACATTCTAGGGCCAATGAACGTGAAATGGCGCTGGCCAAATGTTGTGTAAGATCTTGGCACCAACATATCACCAGTTCTTGTTGCTCTCGTCTTTCCAATTCGTTGATTATAAGGTGTCATTTTATTTTTAGTATATATTAGGGCCATGCGAACATAAAGCTGTCTTACATCCAAAACCCCGGACTGGATGTAAAGAGTGTCTGACGGAAATCGATATGGTTTACGTGCGATTATTTTTAAAATACATTTTTGCGCTACTTCTAGAGGGTGTAGAGTGGACCTTGTACAACCGCCCCATCCTATAATACCGTAACATAGTATTGACTGACACAATGCATAGTAGGTGTTTTTCAGTGTTCTCGGGTCCACAATATCTCTTATTTCCCTGAATATACATGCGAGTTTGCGCACCTTCATCGCCAGCTTATCAATATGTGGTTGCCAACGCATCTTATTGTCGATCGTTATACCCAGGTATTGTACCTGTTGTGCTCTTTCTAGAGTAGTGCAGTTGCAATGCTGAGTATTTCTGTCGCAGTCATGAATGGTCAGTCTATGGTTTAAATGTGGTTGGCCTTTACTATTGTTGCTGAACGTAAGGTACTTAGTTTTATGTATGTTCAGGCTAAGTAGAGAATTGTCTAACCATTCATGTACTTCATTAATACCCTCATTGGCTACGGAGAATGTTTCATTCCAGTTATAGCCCTCAAAAATAACGACCGTATCATCGGCGAAGGAAATTGTTTTGCCGACTAGATTGGAGAGTTTGTTGATGTAAATAAGAAATAAAATGGGCCCGAGAACAGTGCCTTGAGGGACACCATACTGGAGGTATTCTGGCTTACTGTGTGTATTGTTAACGGTAATAATTTGTTTCCTATTTGTCAAATAGCTTGTAAACCAGTCCAGAGTGATACCCCTAAATCCCACATTCCCTAACCTCTGAAGCAGTTTGACGTGTGAAACCGTATCGAATGCCTTCGCTAGATCTAGGAAAATAGCTAAACATTTTTTCCTCTTATCCACATTATCATAAATTATACTTGTTACCTCTGCAATAGCATCAGTAGTGCCCATACCCTCTCTAAATCCAAATTTATTTTTTGATAGAATATTGTTTTCTTGCAGGTATTTCGAAAGACGCTTTTTAACCACTTTCTCTATGATTTTAGATAGAGTGTTTAGTAGGGATATGGGTCTATAGTTGTAAATGTTTAATTTATCGCCGTTTTTGTAAATAGGGATGACTTTTGCACATTTAAGTATGTCGGGGAAAATGCCTGATTTAAAACTAGAATTCACAATATGAGAAATGGGACAACTTAGTTCTCTTTTTGAAAGCTTGAATATTCTTGAATTAAGATTGTCAAGTTAATTCTACAATAAGAGCCACCTTCCGAGATAGAGAGTAAAGAGTTATATCTGGACGGAGGGCTGTGCATCCGAGACTTTCAGGGAATTTATACTGCTTAGAGACCGAATCAACCTCCAGAATCCAATCTGTAGCTTTCTCGATTATTGAGAAAGGTTTTGTAGTTGAATGTTTTTTGCCTTTAGAGCCATCCCGCACAAACTGTATTGGGGGTTTGGAGGATACTGTCAAACCCTTGTTGGCACGAGCCACTGAGAGACTAATTACCTCGCGAATAACAGCGAGAACTTTGTCATGGCGGTAAGTGTACCGTCCTTGATCTAAGGCCACCTTGCAGCCAGCCTATAGTAAAGGCCATCTTCCGAGATAAAGAGTAAAGAGTTATCTGGACGGAGGACTGTGCATCCAAGACTTTCAAGGAATTTGTACTGTCAATATCATTGTTTATATAGCGTATTAGATTGCTCAATCGCATACCGCAATTTGGCAGCTAGGATTTTATTATGAAACGCAACGTGTAGATGGCACTCATAGTTCCATTCATCAATCTTCTCTTATGTTCGATATGGCGGGCACTATGGCGGACTTGGGTTGTCAACTACAGTGGGCGAGCCCGTCACCACAGGAAGTTTTAACGATTAGTCGTTCTATCTCCCTAAGTGAGCGCAGAAGACTTGGGGACGAAACAGTCCACCGTCTAGCTACGCCACAAACCCGTAAGAGGCCAACGCCTTAACCGCGAGATAGCCAGGAATGTTACCCAGCGGGCCGACACTCACACCCTTACTTCCAATTGTGACCAGATTACTCCGGTCTCTCAATTGGTTACGAGTTCGAGGTCGCTTGCGCGGTCCTCTCCCTTTTTGAAGCGGTGAAAGGGTGTATACCGAATCTATCGCGGACCACAGCGTCCTTTGCCCGGCTGTTCACCCAGGATTTACTTGATTTTTGTAACAAAGAACAGCTTCGTTCGTTTCTAATTTATTGCAGATTTATTTTTGAACTAACAAAGAAACTAGTGAAAATTTGTATTGTTTTGCAGTGGGACTGGCTGGCTACGACTCTTAACCCGTACTACGAGGGCAACTCCCCGTCGAGAATGATCTGCGATGACCGATTTTTATTCCACACCCTGGACAAGTGGGACTTTGGCCTGGATAATACGGGAGATATCATGAACTGGGAGAATTCACAAGCGCTCATCCAAAGAGCCAATAAGCTAGGCGATGTAAGTAACATTACTTTTTTATTGTACTTTGTTGATTGATGATGATGATTGAGTTTAAGGTTGGTTGTCAGTAGTCTGACACCTGCACTTGGCCCTCCGTATGGAGTATTTGAACTTTGACCGTGCTTTTGCCGTGCAAATTGGATCAAAATAGGACTTAGAGGATACAAAATGGCTGCTGCTGGCAACAAACTTCCACATTCACATGTTTCTCCGTACCTCTGTAATACCACCATCATAAACATGGCCCACCGCAAGCCACTTCACCTTGACAACATTGTAATGAAAATTGTAAGAAAAAACCTTTAACTACCTTTTCTTGCTGCTAAAAAAGTCTCACTGCAAAGCTCACTTGGCTTTAATACCCAGGCATAAATCATCTGTGTAAATATGGCAACCCTGTGCAATGAACTAAGCAGGGATATCAGATCCAAATCCTTCTAAAGTTTAGAATCTAATCGTTTAGAATCTAAACGATCGGTAAAATAAACAAAAACAACCTGTTAAATAAACGATCCCCTATACCTACCTAATACTTGAATTCTAATTTTGCATCTCCCCTAGCATCCACTACATACACTCTACCACTCTAATAGGGAGTACTGAATATCAACTAAAGCTGTCGACTACAACGGGCGAACCCGTCACCTCGGGAAGTTTTAACGATATTAGATCGTTCTGTCTCCTGAAAACAAGCCACTGTCTAGTTACGCCACTCGCCCGTCAGAGGCTAACGCCTTACAACAAGGCACCGGGAAAGGTAACCAGCGGGCAGCCTCGCTCCCTGACTACCAGTTTGGAAGGATATTTCCGTCAGGAATTAACCATCAGGATATCTCCCACCTCCTGACTTGTTACAGGATCGAGGCCGCTTACGAGGTCCTCTCCCTTACGCAGCGGGGATACAGTATCTACCGAATCTATCGCGGACCACGGCATCCTACCTGGTTATCTCGCAGATAAGGTGTTGGCCTCTTACGGGCATGTGGCGGAGCTTGACGGTGGACTGTTTTGGTGATGGGTTCGCCCGTTGTAGTTGACAACTCTATTTTATACCATCCTGGGTTGACGGGTTCGCTCGTTGTAGTAGACAACACTCCACTGATCTGACCCGCACTGTCCCGGGACCTATGCCACAGCTGCACAATCTATAGCTTTCCACCTTGAGATTCACACTGAGATTTGAAATTTGATCACGTCCCTGAGTATAGAAGCAAACTTCATTGGCTTCAAATATGTAAACGTAGAAACCTGCATATTTTTTCTCTTTATAATATCCTCAACGATCCCACCGTTATCTAACTGAAAATTAATTATCTTAGGAACTCATGGTCTTCCACTCTGTTCCAGTCAGGATAGTAAAATTGCTATTCCTGGCAGCTCCGTTTGTATTTGTGATGGGGACCACCCCTCACTAGACTCCAAGTTGTGCGGTGTGAGGTGGTGGTATCAACTAATGAGTTATCTCCGTATTGAGAGGCGGTTTTGAATGAAGTAGAAGGTGTTTATTGATTGAAGGTTGGATATTGCCAGTTATAACGCTTGCCGAATAGTTTACGTTGACACGAGTGTATAGATGCGCGACTGCGGTTACTAGGATATATGGATGAGGATTGTATGTGTGCTCCTAGTATCTTGTACTGGGCACGGCTCGAATCTGTGGGATTACAGACTGATACTTCGTGTCTAGGGAGGATGCACAAAGGAAACCAAGGAGCCGGATTCGCTGAACGACCTCGTGAGAGGGGTGCCGAATATGCCGTCGCAACCTTGGGGGAGGTGATCACTCGAGGAATGATACTTTGGTTGGTTTTTCGCCGGTTTATATAGGCCGATAAATGATGCAATCCGAAATATTCCGAGTAAAAGTATTGTTTCATCATGCTGATTCATCGCTGCACGAGTCAAAATAATAGCTGAATTGTGTCAGTGGATTTCACTGGAAATCGATGCATTTGTTGATCGCATGTAATGGACTTAAGGGCCATTACATTTTTTTTTTTTTTTTTTGCGGTATTTTGGGGATTAACCTTGATTTCATCTTGCGGAATCCATTCGGGAAACACTCTGTTAGACCAAAGGAGAAGATTGCATCTCATTCCTATTGATTTACAGGTCCAATTAATATCGGCAGATGGTTCAATCGACTGCACAATGACCCCGGCCCAACAAGAGCGTGTTGTGGCCCCTCTCCATTACTGTGAAATCATTACAGCATTGCAAGTGCTCGCAGAAGGTATCCTTTTACCTCCATATTTCTCTAATTTTAGATAGGTAAGGCAGAAAATTCTTTACAGACACCTTTATTTATTATTTATTTATTTATTTATAACGTACAAGAAAAAAAATACAAGGACATGCATACTTTTGTATATAAAGAATAATTAAAAAAAAACATTAACCCCTTGAGCCGCAAACGGGACAATTGTCCCACAATTGAAATTACCGTAGAGCGGCAAAGGGGACATCTGTCCCAGCCGAGATCGGCGCCGATGTTTTCCAATTATTTACCCTTGATACCTCACATAAATCATACGGCCTGTGGTATGTGCGAAAACAGGAGAAGATTCTCTGTCGTTAACTAGTTGGTTCATTATTTTTCATACAGTCGCCATTTTTTAGTCTATGATTGAACCAAACCAAACCAAAAACTTCAATATTCATGTTGATTTTCAACACCGAATATTTTTTAATTTTTGTATGGTTATAAGTAAAACAAAGTCATAGGTTGAATGAAGCATATTATAATTATTATAAAAGTATTCACAATTTCTTGTGTAGGGTGATTTATTTCCAGAAAAAACATAGAAATGTTGGATAAGGCAGTTTTTTTCTGTACCACAACTTTGACAGATAATTCTGAATAATGCTTATTGCTTTACAAAACGACGTTACACGTATCTAATAGCAAATTTCAACAGGAACATAAAACAGGTCTTCTTTATACGATCCGTATAGTAGTTTCGGAGTAATCGTCGTTTTCCTGAAACGCTATATTTTTGTTGTGATGTAATCTTCTTCTTCGCGTTCTCTAAGAGAAACTACAATTCAAACGTCAGCGCTCGAGGTATTAATATAGCGATAAACATAGCTCTATTCATATAAATATGCTAGCATATCCGATATGAGGCGAAATCGCACAACCAACTAGACCTAGAAAGACTGTCTCTGGCTGTGCTGTCTTATACCAACTGTATGTTTGTTAACTCGCAAACTGACGAATTTGATCAATTTTCAAATATTTCTAAATCTAACAAATGTGTTTTTTACACAAATTAAAGTAAAATTTAAAGTAGAAAAAAATATGTATGCAATTAAGGACTAAAAAACGGAAGCTTTACATTATCTATACTAATATTATAAAGAGGTAAAGTTTGTGAGGTTGTAGGAAGTAATATCTGGATCTACTGAACCGATTTTGAAAATTCTTTTACCAATAGAAAGCCACGTTATTTGCAAGTGTCATGGAGCTATATATTAATCCGAAAAATTAAAAGACTTTTTCGTGGTAGTTGGATTTGCAAAGTAAGTCGGAGAAAAAACGGTCGAATGAAAATGTTTCTTACGAACGCTGCTTTAACGATGAGAGATATATGATTGAGTTCTAGAGAAAAGCTGTAGAGCTTGGTAATGCCTACAAAAAAGTCAGCGACAGCATATGTCTAAATTTTATATTTAAGTCACAAAAAGTAGTTTTTTATATTAAAAAAATCATTTAAATCGTTAGGTCATGTTTATTTGTCATAGTATCAACAATTATTAATTCATATCAAAATAAATCGTCTTAAGTGTTTAAATTAAAATACTTTTCCCTATTACTGCATAAATGGTTAAAGAGATAAGACACTCACAAAGAAGACACTCACAAGAAGACACTCACAAATAACGGTAATATAGTCAAATTGGCATGCAAATACATACATACATATGCAGTAAAAATATAACCCTTCTTTTGGCAGTCAGGAAATAAATAATAGCACTCAGTACTAACCGAACCACAGTCATAATTTCATCACAAGTAAAAAGTTTTACCTCCCAACGAAGTGGGCACGGGTCAGCTAGTATTCAATAAATTTAAGTGGAAAATAAGTAATAATATATACAAATATATGAATAAATACTACATTGTAATATATATGTATGGGAAAATAATATGTAATATTGCAAAATTTTTAAAATACATATTTTTTAATATTCATCCTTCAGTAGTAATTAGATCTTCAGTTTTTGAATGCCCAATATCTAGAAGTCAGTTTTTTACTTTACCTTTAAAAGTTACATGATTTTTCACGTTTTCTATGGTTTCTTATAGTGAGTTGTAAACTTTCAGGGCGATTAAAAAACATTGTCTTCATTTATACACCGGCGTTTTTAAATACCGTTGACAAAAAAAGTAAAAAATAGAATGCGTTGCGTTGATGTGTGTTTTTACTTTCCCAAAAAATACATCTACACGTACACGAAGACGTACACACATCTACACGTACACGTACACGAAAAATACATATACAGGTACACGAAGTGTATAACACACCTTCTATTTCGTGTTGTGGCAATGGATTTTGTAAGTTAAAGAACGGCTGAGGATCACTCGCAGGTATTTGAGGGCTGTATATTACTGTCCAGATTAGATGCCACGTTCTGCGTGAAAAGAAGTAGATTAGTGGCTGTAGGGACCCTACCGAAAGCCTGCTTCCATTCAAACCACAGTTTGCAAGAGGCAGTGCCGCATTTATACTTTTCTTAACCCTTCAGCTACGTAGAGACCAAATTTGGTTGCACATCAGAACACCGTTGACTACGTAACGACCAATATTGGCGGCTTGCTCCCGGAGCTCACAGTAATATAATTTTCTAATTCGAACGCATCCTATAAATCTATACCAAATATCCCATTATTACCATAGATATTGGAAGAATGTATATAGAGGCAGAGACAATGAACTATGACCATAAACTGTGATAACATTATAGATGATTTTGCCAACAAAAAATACAGTTGATTATTACATTTTTATTTTATGACTAGTTCATTTGGTCATTTGGCTTCTCACCCACTTAAATACATAGACTTTTTTACTGTCTAAAAAAAAATATAAATAAATTCAAATGACAACTTGCGGCGTCAACTACAACAGGCGAGCCCGTCACCACAGGACGTTTTAACGATTTTCTCGTTCTATCGCCCTGCAGTGAACGTAGAAGACTTTGGACAGAACAAATCCAACGTCCAGCTACGTCACAACCCGCAAGAAGCCAACACCTTACCGCGAGATAGCCAGTGTTACCTGGCGGGCCGACCCTCGCGCCCTTGCTTCCAATTGTGACCAGATTTCTCCGGTCTCTCGATCGGTTCCGAGTTCGAGGTCGCTTGCGCGGTCCTCTCCCTTACGAAGCGGTGAAACGGTGTGCAGCGAATCTATCGCGGACCAAGGCGTCCTTTGCCCGACTCTGAACCGGGATCGGATGGCCAATGGTCATTTCAAGAGCAGTCGCCGTAAGGTAGGCAACCACCCCCGCTCTATAGGAAACAATACAGTTCCCAGACTCCCCCGACTGTTAGTCGGAGAGCACAGTCGATTGGCTTGCGCCGCTCGGTGCGCAGACCGTCCAGGAGCGCCAGAGGTTTGATTCCCAGGGGAGACTGGTTGACCCAGTGTCCTACCCAGGCTCGCACCCCATGCGTGGAGGCCATCGGATGGGTGTTGACCCGTGAGTGTGACCGACCCTGAACACATGGGTCATCGTGGCCACCTCATCATGGGCCCATTAGCTTTATTTATTTATTTATTTATTTAAGAATTAATTACTATGAAACATTGATTAGCTTATAAAAATAACAGGAACCGAATGGCAAAACCTTAACCTTTTGCTTATTTGTTTCTGTCACCCAACTGGGACTAGCCCGTTCTAGGGTGGACAGGACTCCAATATTACAATCAAGTTTGCTTGATTGCTTGGTTGCTTACAAATATACAAGTTTTAGTAAAAAGCTAATGACACTAAATTGCCCTAAAATGTGGTCTTCAGAATAAAATAAAAAAATAATAATAATAAAAAAATATTAAAAGATAATATAATAAATAAAATGCAATTCCATTATTTGATCGGCAATAAATATCATATAAAATTCGATTAAATAAAATAAATAAAGTTATATGTGAGAAAAGGAAGAAACGGTCATTAATATTTATTAATATAAAATTACCTAGTCTAAAAAGTATACTTCATTGTCAAAGTCAAATAATTTTTGGTAGTTAGTTCAATGTTAAAATATACTTAACATATATGTTTAAAAATATGTTAATAATTTGTGCACCTAAGTTTTATTATACTATTATTTCTAACATTTGATGTATGGTTAGTCTGTCATGATTCGATAACCATTCCTTTAGTTTATTTTTGAATTCCCTAAATGTCAAGTTCATTTTTATTTCCATATTGATCAGATTGTAAAATCTCGGCGCAATGAAAGAGTAATGTCTTTGTCCAAATGATGTTTTCCTTCTGGGTATTATTGAGCTATTTTCTAAAACTTGTCTCGTTGGTCGCCGGTTCTGAATTATTCCTCCCTTGTCTCAAATTCAAGCCTTGTCATTTAAAATATTTCTGTTGTCAGTTAGTTGTCAAAAGATAGGTATGGGAAAGGACGGCACAAAGTCAAGTGGCCAATACTTATCCCTTCGAGTAGCGACATAATTTCGCTCACGCTTCACACTCACACACTCACATAGACACTCTAAACACAATCTTCTCATGGACTAGTATTATTTTGTTATTATAGTTGTATTAACCCTTCGAGTAGCGGCATAATTTCATGGCAGACCGCGGCAATTTATTGGAATTTCTTACAATATCGCCGCGCTCGACAACAAGTACTATAACTGTGGAACTACTATAGCAATCATAAAAAGAATAACTGTGCAATGATCGCATTGAAATTTCGTTTATAGAATATTAAAATCTCATTTTGTAAAACAATTAGATAATTATGAATAAATATGAGAAAGTCGAAAAAGTGAAAAAGTATTTGTGAGTGTCATAGGCTATATTTTAATCCAAAAATGAAAAGACTTTTTCGTGGTAGTCGAAATTTGCAAAGTAAGTCGGAGAATAAGCGGTAGAACAAAAACGTTTCTAACTAACGCTGCCTTAAAGATGAGAGATATAAGATTAGATTCTAGAGAAAAGTTTTTGAGCTTGATAATGCCTACAAAAAAGTCAGCGACAGCATATGTCTAACTTTTATATTTAAGTCACAAAAAGTGGTATTTTATATTAAAAAAATAATTTTAATCGTTAGGTCATGTTTATTTGTCATATTATCAACAATTATGAATTCATATCAAAATAAGTAAATATATCGTCTCAAGTGTTTAAAACAAAAGACTTTTCTCTTGTACTGCATATAATTTCCCTTTTACTGCATAAATAGTTAAAGAGATAATACGCTCAAAAATACGACACTCACAAGAAGACACACAAATAACGGTATTATATTCAAATTGGCATGCAAATACATACATACATATGCAGTAAAAATATAACCCTTCTTTTGGCAGTCAGGAAATAAATCATAGCACTCTGTACTAACTGAACCACACTCATAATTTCATCACAATTAAAAGGTTTTACCGCCCAACGAAGTGGGCACGGGTCAGCTAGTAACTGTACAATAATACCATTGTGTTATACTCGTACATTGCAGGTGGAACATTTATCTGCAAGTTTTTCACTATCTTTGAACATCCAGCTGTATGCATGTTGTATCTCTTGACTGTTATATTCTCGGAGGTCGTCGTATTTAAGCCGGCTACGTCCAAAGAAGGAAATTCGGAAGTTTACATCGTTTGTTTGCAATATTCTGGATTGGAAGCGCTCGCCAACCACCTGCCGAATTTAAAGAAAGGTTACGGAATCGACCTATTCAAAACGAATGCTATTTTCCCGCTCGACGACATACCGGAGAGCTTCATAACGCAAGTCGAGGACTGCGGCAAATTTTTCGTCCAACTGCAAAGAAACGTCATAGATTCGAACGTATTCTTCTTCGAGAAGCACGGAGGGCAAAAGGAGTACGCGCGTTTAAAGAACACAAAGTGCGCGGTGGCACAGAACTTCCTGGATGCGTATAAACTGCGGAGGATTCCCGCCGAGGAACAAGTGCTCGGGGGCGAGGCTCACGAGGAGCCGGCGAGTCCGAATCCGAAGAACACTCAGTCGACGTCGTATGCCGATTGCGTTAACTTTGTTAATCTGGATATTGAAATGAAAATTCAACACGTCACTCAAGATTTAAATTGGCCGAAGGTGACATGGCCGTTTGAGGAAATCGTTCAATGGCTTTCTTTAGCAGGTTTGTAGTTTTTAATATTGTTTTAGTATGTCTTTATTTCCCTCCTTAAATAACCTATCCTTTGGGAGTTAATGGGCCCTTGCTGAGTTGGCCACGAAGACCCATTCCATTCAGGGTTGGTCACACTCATGTGTCAACACCTATCCGACGGCCTCCACGCATGAAGTGCGAGCCTGGGTAGGACTCTGGCCTTATGGTCAGTTTCCCCTGGGAATCAACCTTCTGGCGCTCCTGGACATTCTGTGCATTGTGCGGCGTAAGCCAATCGACTGTGCACTCTGACTAACAGTCGGGGGAGTCTGGAAGCAGTACTGTTTTCAATAGAGCGGGGGTGGTCGCGGACCTTACGGCGACTGCTCTTGAAACGACCATCGACTACCCGATCCTGGGTGAACAGCCAGGCAAAGGATGCTGTGGTCCGCGATAGATTCGGTAAAAACCATTTCAAGGGAGAGGATCGCGCAAACGACCTCGAACTCGTAATCGAGATAGCCAGGAGTGTTACCCGCCGGGTAACACTCCTGGCTATCTCGCGGTTAAAGCGTTGGCCTCTTTGGGCTTGTGACGTAGCTAGATATTGGACTGTTTTGTCCTCAAGTCTTCTGCGCTCACTCCAGGGAGATAGAACGACTAATCGTTAAAACTTCCTGAGGTGACGGGCTCGCCCGCTGTAGTCGACAACCCAAGTTAGCTGTAATCTTGCAGTCGGAAGCGGCTGGGATCAAAATATCATGGATTTGGGGGAATACTTTGGATGGAACTGGGCAGTTGGCGCACCATCCGGTTTGCTAGGTGTTGAATGCCCAGCTGTCAAATAACCAAGGGGTCTGGAGACGAACCATTCCTATGACAGCAAAGGGTCGTTGTCGACCTGACGTCTTCAACCCCTGAATCGATTCATCCGCCACCCGATCCCGAGTAACCATGCGGGCAAAGGGCGTTGCGGTTCGCAAATTATTAAATCTGAATGAGCGCTTACATCAGGCAAGAGTCCACGCAAGCGACCTCGAACCTGTGACCAGACCAGAGGATGGAGAAATCTAGTCAAATCTGGTAGTAAGGGCGTGAGGTTGGCCCAGAATGTGGACTGTGTTGTCGCGGTCAACAAAATATTCAAACTGAATAACCGTTTCAGTCAGTTAGAGGCCGTGCAGAGAATCTGGAGAAATCTGGACAATCTCTTACAACCAACCTTACAATGAAGTGTTTATAAGTGTAACATGTGTGTAGGTGTGTGTCTTGTTATTGCATTCGATCGACAGAATTGATAATGCAATTTCGTTAATTTTATCCCAACTGAAAATGGGGACCCAGGCGGGAATCAAGCCCGAAACCTTACAATGTAAGATCAGGCGACCTAACCACTATGCCACCTATGTGTGTTCTTTCCACTTTAAATCTTGCGTGATGATACTATTCCCTGCTACGGTCTCGCTGGTTTTCGAACGAGGAAGTAACTTTATAAATAGGATAGAAAACGAATTTACCGCGTGAAATTTGTAGCACCCATCGTTTCGGTGACGTTGCAGCCGCCGTTGTCAAGGGTAGACTGAAGACCTGTCAATCCGTTGTTTAGCGGGTAGGCCGCATACCGCTGCCGCCACTGCGTAGGTTATAACGGTGGTGGGGGGGCGGGCTCGGTGCGTGTGAACTTTTAAAATCCGTCTTGCACACAACACTCACTATATCCTGTCTTGCGTCCTTGCGTTCGGCAGCGGGAACATTTTAAGAGGATTCCACGTAGAAGAGAGTTTGTAACCGTCGTCTCTATTGAAGTTCGGGGATCTTCTTATTTCAATGGCTTCCCGGATCATGCGAGGAAAGTAGAATTGTTCCTTGGATAGCACAATAGGATTCTGAAACTGCTTCCAGTGGTTACTTCCGCTATCCAATATATGTTCGCAGATCGCCGATTTTTCTTGCTGAACGTTTTTAACGGCTTTGATGTGTTCTGTCAGTCGCTTGACTATGGGCCGTTTCGTTTGCCCAACGTAGGCTAAACCGCAACTGCATTGACTTTATACACACCCGGGGTTTGCAGTGGTATTACATCCTTTACAGGCCTCAAAAATCGAGCTATATTTTGGGTCAGTTTGAAGATCGTTTTTATATCGAATCTGTTTAGCATCTTACTTATTCGATCTGACACGCCCTTGACGTATGGTAAGAATGCTCTTGATCTGCTCGGTTTTTGAGTTTCATCTGTATTAGATCGTGTGCGTGTCTCGTGATATTTACCGTATCCATTTTTCCTAAGCGGGTGCTACAAATTTCGAAACGTTTTAACTATCCTATTTATAATGTCAAACATCCGCAATAGTCTTCGAACAAGTAACTGTTCTTGGGATTATTATTTCCATTGTGCAGCACAGTACATTTGTCACTATTCAGACTCAGTAGTCAATTATTTGTGTATTTCAGATGAGCGGAAGTACGAGGGTTTGACGATGACGCGCGGCAGACGCATTGAATCTTTAAACAGCTCTAAATTCGCCTCCGAAGATCTCTTCAAAATGCATCGAAACATACAGACAATCTGCAGCGCACAGTTGAGCATCTCGTCCACTGTCGATATAGGAAACATGGAGGATTCCATTGCGATTTCGTCGTATTATGAGAAAGAATCCACGACGTACGTGAAGTTAGGCGCGTACGATGCGTCCGAGGATTACACTGCGTTCGAAACGCGGCAATTCAGCGAGTTAATCACGCATTTGAAGTACTTAAAACGGAAGCAGTCTATGGTTTTGGGCGGATTTTCGATTCTGACGCACTTTTCGGTGGGGGTGCTCTACGTGCTCGCAAGCCAGGTTTTCGAGAGAGTCGGTCTGTCTCAAAACGGGCTCATCCTCCTCCAGAACCTCACGGATCCTTCAAAGCTATGCGTCTTAGATGAGGTTGTGAGAGCGCGCGTTTTGGCTGTCGAATGCGGAGAAACGATCCTCAGTATCGTACCGTTGAAGGATTTGAGGGTTGAACCGTTTTTTTACACTGTGTTAGAATTTAACAACATCGTACTGAAGCGACAGTCAGAATATTGTATAAACTGTATTAAAAATGATGGAATAAACTCTTGCAAAGACTGAACAATGATTTTTTTAATAAGAGAAAGTGTTTAGAGAGATGTCGCAGAGATGTTTAGAGAGATGACTTGACCCGCAGAGAAAGAGGGTAGTTTTTCTATAAAGCGGTAGATACATCTGTCTGGCGATTACTTTGTTTAGCAACAGACCTGGTACGATGTCTTATACAGGTTAAATGAGCCAAGATTTCAAGCCCAGTAATATCGGGCTGATTACTATGCCTAAAATTAGTTATACGTGGGTCACTTTGAAACTTTCCAAAACTGGCTATTTTAGATAAAAAACTTTAAAAAATAATTACAATATTAATAAATTAGTAGTTAAAAAAAAAACACTAAAAACGCGCTTTTGGGCTATGATACGATATTCACATACACACGGCTATGATACGATATTCCATCATGGAATGCCAGTGCCTATCTTCCGGCTTCATCATCAGACCTTGAAACCTAATCGTGGTCAAAGTTCATTCCAAGACTTTTCTAACAAGTCCAAACACAGCTATGATACGGATACGATGTTCCATCATGAAGTTCCAGTTCATATCTTCCGACTCCATCAGATCAGTTCGACAGTACCATATTATTGTATTGTCATCAGAACTACATACAGCTGCCAATTTTCATGACGCTACAATTCTTGGAAGATGGTTAAATTAGTTACCTTAGATTCCATTACATAGTTACATACAGGTTGACCTAAGAAAAGCGTGTTAAAAAGGAACTCTTTGGCTGTAGAATAATGTTTGTTTCATCAGTCATTTATTTTTTCATTGTGGCGATACTTAAAAAATTGCATGTGCATTACAATGGATTTAACTCGTGATTCAATTTGCGCTGTATGATTTTCAAAGATTTTAAGTAGGATTTGACAGGTCAGCAGAATATTGCTCGGCTTCAAACCGCTTTTGTCAATGAAGAACCAAGAAAGACAATTTATAGCTGTTTTACAGAGTTTAACCCTTCAGGCCTCGGCCCCTCAGCCGATTGACAAGTTGGTGTCCCAAAAAAATTTAGTAAAAATTGGTAAAAAAATTGAATTACGACACTGTCTCTGAATTACGACACTGTCTCAGCAAAACATTAATTACTGCCAAACCACTGTACCCATAATTAAAATGAAATATAATAACATTATAAAACATAATAAAATCAAACAAATTAAATTAAAATAAAATTAAAACGAGGCCGTCACGCTGAATCGTGTTGTGGCCGATATCGGCCAATCGGGGCTTGAGGGGTTAAGCGCGGTCATAGCAATCTCAGTGACGCATTTCGTGAAGATCGCCCGCCCGCCTGTCCACCGCCATCAACAACAAAAACATCGTAACATTTTTATTTTATTTTTATTTTTCGGAAAACTTACAGCATTTTATAAATAATGCTAACACATTATACAAATCTAAGGCCAATTAAAAGTTTTCACAATTAAACTAAATCTTTTAATACAGCGCAATCAGTTATGAAAAAAAGCAGGTTTAAGTAAGGGGAAAGGGATAGGGAAGCCACATTATGAGGTTTGTAGATGTATTTATGATATATGATGATATATAACATATATACATATATACACGAGCACAAATAATAAATTTATATAAATAATATGATAAGGTAATAATAAAATGTAAAAGTATAGTTAATATAAATATATATATATATATATATATATATATATATATATATATATATATATATATATATATATATATATATATATATATATATATATATATATATATATATATATATATATATATGGTGAAGCGCTATTAAATTGAAATCTATTTATTTTCAATTAAAATTAATCTTAGTACATTTAAAAATTCCCGCCTTATTATGCTGGTTGATGGTTGGTACTCGCGAACTGCGCTTGCCAATGGTGTTCGAATAAGTTCCAATGAACTCCGCGAGAGAGCGTTAACGGTCCATTGCGTGCGATTAAAATAAAAGTGAGCAGTTTTGCGCGCGCGCCAGGGACGAGGGTAGTTCTGATTGCTTACGCGTTTATGTCGGGAGAACACTTTTTCGCCACACTTTTTTCGCTTTATTACGAACGCTCGCACCGCCTTTAAAAACGCATGAACGCTCGCATCGCCTTTAAAACGCATTTGGTGTTAATTCGTCGCGAAGCTGGACGCTAAATAGAAACTTTGGTGTATAGAAACTTTGTGATCGGGAAATTATATTGACTGTCAGACCCCCAGTGTCGAGAATGATCTCGCAGGATCTCGTCCTGACTGTTGGATGCTGCTGACCTGGATTGGAACGAGGACATTCGGAGGTGAGTGCAGTCTTTGAGTTTCTAACTATCAACCGGCATTTCTCAGCATCTCAATTTGGACTTTACAAAAAACGAATTCGCAAAAATATAACAAAACAACGCAATAGTAGTAATCCTACACCCGTGGAGGAACTATTTACACGCTTCTCCAATATATATATATATATATATATAATCATCCAGGAATACATCTCGTTTAAACAATAAGCATTTCCCAGTCCAGTCCGGGAAAACCTTCCAGCTATGTAAGTGGCTTTTATTATTTTTATTTTTTCATCAAAGTGTCATCCTTTAAACGAATTCTTATATATATATATATATATATATATATATATATATATATATATATATATATATATATATATATATATATATATATATATATATATAATATATACATCACAATGTATTTATAATGTTAATATACATATGAACTTTTATATGAAATATACTGGCTAGAAAGCATTGTTATAGTGTAGTAACCATTACCACAGCCTACGTCCCTAACGGACGAAGAAATACCAATCAAACCTGTAACATCGTACACAAATATTTGACTGTGAGAAAGCTATGGATCCCACACAATTTCACTGAGGCTCAAAAAAACGGAACGTGTTACTTTGTGCAATGGCATGCTTACCAGATTCAATGATTGGGAGTCAAATTTGGCGTGGACCCTATGGTCCAGCAGGTAGCGAACGGTTTCATGCAGCTTGGGCAATACGATCCATTTTGTTCTCGGGTCGGCCCAACACACAATTCAGCTTCTATTCAGTAACCTCCTCGTGTGAAGGACTACCCCGGGAAGGACTCTCGCGCCCCAGGCCTCACGGCTGGTGGTTTGGTTTCCCCTGGGGGATTGCCTCCCGGCACTACTGGATGGTTTGCACACCACAAAAAAAACTTGCCCGCAACCTCATCAGATTAAAAAGGGACAAAATCCGTAGTCATAGGTACTATGACAGGCTACTGTCCCCTAAACAAACACCTGTTTACCATAGGTGTGACAGACAGCCCTCTCTGCAGAGGATGCATGGAGGAAGAAGAAACGCCACAGCATGTGCTCATGGAATGCAGGAGCGTGGCAGTGCAACGGGCAAGCATACTACAATCTCCAGCATCTGTCCCGGAGGCCTCTAGCGACCTAAACAGGCTGCTAACCTTCTGGGACAGCCTGGGTTGGCTGGAGTAACATAAATAGAAACATGAGCCACGCACAACGGCCCAATCAAGAGGCCAAGTGCGGGAAATAGCCCAGGAAAACTAACTAACTAACTAACTGATTTGCACACCATGCGGCGACAGCCAATCGGTTTGTGCACTCTGACTAATGACTAAAGGAGTCGGAAGACTACGGAAATATACTCTTTCCTAAGCAGTGGGGGTGGATGTTGACCTGTCGTCTTCCACTCTTGAAAGAACAGACGGCTACCTGATCCCGAATTCAGAGCCGGGCAAAAAATGGCCCATCCATGGTCCGCGATAGATTCAAACTGAATCACCGCTGAAAATAGAGCAGGTAGGGGACCGCGCAAGCGACCTCGAGCCCGTGACCAGTCGGGTGCATGGAGGTATCCTGATGGATACCTTCATCTACCTGGATATCTCCATCTGGATTTAGGTATCCATCAGGATACTTTTTTTTTTTTTTTTTTTTTTTCAGAGAAAAAAATACATTTTTTAAATATATTTCTAAAATATCTCGCAAACTGGTATACAGTTTGTTGGCGAGACAAACTCTTATTTTTCTAGTCTTACACTTCTAATGTTGTGATACAAAAAGACATTAATAATATAAAAAACAATGCACAGCAGTATTACTACTGGTCTTACTACAGGTTTAACTTAGGCCAGTATTACTACAAGCTTAAATTATAGAAACGTATAACAAATTTATTTATGACCACTAATTTCACTATAAACGTCCAACAGGTAGCTTTTTAATCTCTTATTAAACATCTGTTTGCTCACGCTTACACAGTCTTCCTCAGATACAATAGTATTAAAGATTCTTGGAATGAGGTACTTTAACGTCCTTTCACCATAGTAGTTGTTCGCTCTTGGTTCTTCAAATCTTTTACGGACCTTTTCTCTAACATTCCTATTGTACTGTATTGGTATTTTAAATTCTGAATTTCTAAAATGCTCCATTGCTAGTAAGTATGTATTTTTTTCATGTATAGGTAATATATCGCATCGCTTAAAAAACAAGTTATAGTTCTTTTCACATTGTGTTAACACATTTTTATTTACTAAATGTTTTATTATTCTACGTTGCAAATTAAATATTTTATCTATATTATGTGCGAAAAGTACGACCAAATGAAGATATCCTAAATCCAGATGGAGATATCCTGCCAAAACCGGTAGCCAGGGGGCGAGGGGGCCCGCTGAGTTACCTTCCTAGCGCCTCGCCTTAAGGCATTGGACTCCGGCGGGTTGTTGGCTTTGCTGGATGGTAGGTTTGTATCGTCCCTAAGTCTCGTATGCTCATCACCTCGAGGGATACAGAATGATCATTATCGTTAACTTCCCGGGGTGACAGGTTCGCCACATTGTAGTCGACATCTCCAAGTAGTCCAACAGGTGATAAAACGAGGATTTACAGCTACCACCCCGAAACAAAGCAGCAATCGATCATTTGGGTCTATCAGGATGAGGCGAACCCAACCGAAGAGTGCCGCGAAGCGGATGATCGCTTCTTTTTTAGTAAACCTGGACACCTTGCTACTGTTGCTTTGGAGAATTATAATACCTTGAATGCCGATTGGTACACGACCATTTGCTTCCCATAAGTTATAAATAAAAAACGAAAAAAATAAAATACAAACGGAGCTGCCATGGAATTCACCGACCAAAAATCGGGCCTGTCATATATAATTATCACACTTCTGGGAGGTAAACGGTGGATTCCAGACTAAAGACCGGCTGTGGTAGATTTAGGACAGCTGTCTTGCCACATGTGAGCGTTCACCTTACCACCCATTCACTCCCCCTTCGAAGCCATAGAATTTGAGATGCAGAAATCACGGTTTTAGATAATTTTTCTAGAAAGGAGTTGATTGTTTTCGTGGAGAGATCAAGATCTTTAAAAGGGTGAAACAAAGATTTAGCTGGCAGGCCACGAGCGCCTACTTCCACCGCATGAAGGTGAACAGTGAAGCCGTTCCGGGTGACGGCATTTGCGAGATCATGGTATTTATTTAATTTGTACTCGTGGTCTTTTAGGATATTTGATTCCCATGGAACAGTTAATTCTTCGATAAGGACCATCTTCCGAGATAGAGAGTAAAGAGTTATGTCTGGACGCAAGGACTCCGTTAAAGCAACCGTAAACGCTGCATCATTTTGCCTTTTGACAGTGCCAGCTCACACACTGGTTGCATTCCTCACGAGTAAACCTCCTGCCTGAATAATGCCCCGATAAAGAGAGTAGTTTTTTATAACACGGAATTGCCATAAGTCTGGAAAAGGTCAGCGGCCACCGGTGGATCGAGGACACTGTACAGGTTAAGATGAACGAGTTGATGTGTCTCGTAAAGTTTTCACTTAGTCCAATGTCTTGAAGTTTCACTGCACACAATTTATATGCAGAAGCAAGTGATGAATACGGAGGTACTTTCGCACTGCCTACTGAATATTTCTTTATTTTGCAATAGACTCCATTGATATGCTCGTTCAGAGAGCGCCAGTTGCCGCTCGGCTCACACGTGCGCTGTTTTCAAATTACTTGCAGGATAAATAAAATTAAATAAATAAAAAAGATAAAATACAAACGGAGCAGCCATGGAATTCACCGACAGTCGGGCCCATCATAATACTATTTTTTACACTTCTGGGGGGTGAGCAGTGAATTCCGGACTAAGGACCGGCTGTCATAGGTTTAGGACAGCTGTCTTGCCGCATGTGAACATGCACCTTACCACCCATTCACTCCCCCTTCGAAGCCATAGAATTTGAGATGCGCAAATTGCAGTTTTAGATAATTTTTCTAGGAAAGAGTTGATTGTTTTTCTGGAAAGACCAAGATCTTTAAAAAGGTGAAACAGAGATTTAGCTGGCAGGCCATGAGCGCCAACTTCCACCGGGCGAAGGTGAACAGTGAAGCCGTTCTGGGTTACGGCAGTTGCGAGATCATGGTATTTATTTAATTTACACTCGTCTTTTGGGATATTTGATTCCCATGGAACAGTTAATTCTACAATAAGGGCCACCTTCCGAGATAGAGAGTAAAGAGTTACATCTGGACTTAGGGCTGTGCATCCGAGACTTTCAGGGAATTTATACTGCTTAGAGACCGAATCGGCTCCAGAATCCAATCTGAAGCTTTCTCAATTATTGAGAAAGGTTTTGTAGTTAAATGTTTTTTGCCTTTAGAGCCATCCCGCACAATCTGTATTGGGGGTTTGGAGGAGTTTTGTTTCGATTGTTTTGAAACTAAGTTTTGATCGATTTGGCGTGCAATTTTTTCACTAAGAAGCGTTAATTAATAATGTGTACGAGTGGATTTTGAAATAAAATTGTACATTCAGAAGTATTGGGTAATATTTCAAATGCAATATTTTTTGACTGAAAACAGCGCTTATACGAGTACAATGCTTTGGCCACTGCCTATGTCTCTCTCACTTTTTCCCATACATTTTTTTCGCATTTCAATGGTGCTGACTCGCTCACCTTAGCGATGGGGCCCAGCATTGGCTAAGGTGTACAACTAGAGTTGGCAACTACAACGGGCGAACCCGTGACCTCAGGAAGTTTTAACGATATTAGATCGTTCTGTCTCCTGTGAGGTGAACGCAGAAGACTTAGGACGAAAACAGTCCACCGTCTAGTTACGCCACACGCCCGTAATAAGCCAACGCCTTGCCGCGAAATAACCAGGTTTATCACTCATCGGGCCTAAACTCGCGCCCTTACTACCAGTCGCTTGCGCAGTCCTCTCCCTTACGAAGCGATGGTACAATGTCTACCGAATCTATCGTGGACCCCGGCGTCCTTTGCCCGGCTCTTCACCCGGAATCGGGTAGCCGATTGGTCGTTTCAAGAGCAGTTGCCGTAAGGTGAGCAACTAAAGGTGACAGTACTGTTTCCAGACTCCCCCGGCTGTCGGTCAGAATGCACAATCAATAGGCTGACGCCGCACTGTGCGCAATCCGTCCAGGAGCGCCCGAATGTTGACTGCTAGGGGAAACTGGCCAGAGTCCTATCCTGGCTCGCAGCCCTACTTGGAAGCCGCCGGATGGGTGTTGACCCGCGAATTTGACCGATCCGGAACATATGGGCCTTAGTGGCCAACTGCAACAGGCCCCATTAGCACCCAAAGGGTGCCAAGGCAAGGCAGGGGGCCAAGGTGTACAGCGGGCATATGAAAAATACGCGTCAGTAGCGAAGATTCGAATACGCCGCCATTTTTGACACTTCATGTGTAGTTGATGTAGAGCTGTGCGACTGCAGTTCGTGGTGTGGCAACGGGTCGGGTGAATAAAACAAGTTAACTCTGTTGGGAAAATATTTTGGAAATGGAAATAATTACATTTTAATAATTTTAATAAAAACCTGGCAACATAACTTTTAATCAGCAGGCCAATGGCCATACATACTGACGCAGCGTGCATTGATCAGCGTGGTCCAATGTGGTATTTTTCCGACCAAGGTAGTATAATATAGACGGACCAATAAGGTTATTTATAAAATGTTGTAATTTTTAGTACATATTGATATTTTTCGGCATTTTAAATTAAAACTATTTTTTATAACGTAAATTACAAAAATAATCAATTTGTATGGGTTTTATTACTATAGTATGTGCATACTTACTGAGCGTATTATTACTAAGACGTATTATTTCGCATCACTGACCCCTCTTTCTTTCAACCACCAATATTCTCCACATGATAAAATGTAATAGATCTAAATAGATATGGCTAGTTCATCTCGTTGACGAATAAAATACTTAAAACTGAACAAAGCGTCTTGAGATGTCGTGTTACAGACGGGCACGTGTTTTTTTTTGTTTTTTAGCAAGTCTATAATAATATGATACAAAACGGTTAGAAAGTATTTTAGAGCGAACAATATATTGATGTATTTTGGTGAATGTAATGCACTGGCTTTCACCTTAGCTTGCTAAAAGAGGCGGTACTTGCATGCAAGGTATCAATTCAAAATAAATAGGGGATAGTCCAACAAGTCGATCGTACAATTCGATTTTTATAAGATCACTGGCCAGCCTCTGATCTCAAGGGGGGGGGGGGGGGGCAAACCGGAGCACCTGCTCCGGGCGGCAATTTAAGGGGGCGCCAAATTCATGTGTTTGGAAAAATACTTGTTTGACTAAAGCGCCTAGCATTCAGGGCGCGACGTACTATTGATAGTTCAATTTATTTTGAAAAGCATCCTAAGTTGATTGCGTGCGCAATGTGTGTGATGTGTAAGCCAGGGAAATTACCGTCGCGTCTTGAAAATTCCTTCCCACAGACAGGAGAGGACGTGGCTACATGAGCGGGGCCGAATAAACCTGAACGGCCGAATATCAAGTGAATGTCGGTATTTCGTAGCTAGGCGTGTGAGTAATTCTGAATCAAGCTACAAAATATGGATCAATTTGGTTAATACTACTTTTTTAATATCTTTTTTTCTCTAGGGTGAATCGTGTAGATTTTGTGTAGAAACGTGATTAATTCGTGTGGAAAACAAAGCCTACCTTGCAACCTCTATTAATCTTGTTTCCATGTCAACGTTGTCGAATCTATTTATTGCTTTTAAAAGCTTTTATTTACCTTGAAATGTACGTTAGTATGTATGTATGTTTGCAAGCTGCTTGCAAGCTGAATTAGAACCACTTACTCTTAATATGAAATCGAAGACTATCGCGGTTGTTTGACATTATAAATAGGATAGAAAACGAATTTACCGCGTGAAATTTGTAGGACCCGACGTTTCGGTGACGTTGCAGCCGCCGTTGTCAAGGGTAAACTGGTTACCCTTGACAACGGCGGCTGCAACGTCACCGAAACGTCGGGTCCTACAAATTTCACGCGGTAAATTCGTTTTCTACACTTACTCTTATTCTACGAAGTTGAAATTTTACAAGTTGGTTCAGTATCGATGACAATGCATTTTTATGGTGAGAATGACCTGATTCTATGCCCAGGATCGGCTTCCGACGAGGATACTCCTCCACAGTCAACAGCACAGACAAACAATTTTGTATACGCATTCACGTGTGATAGCCTGTTCTAAATTTTACCATGACATGGCTGCTGCACCATGATATGAGATGCTGACGCCACGCGTTCGATTATGAAGCAATTTTGGGGGTACTAATTAAATTTACACCTTTCCTATTACGCTAGCGCCAAGTGTCTGGCCTGCTGTCTGAACCCCGGCATTCTATGGCCAAAATACTGTCTGATCTAAAAGTATCAGATTTCCAAAACTATTGCACTTTTTTTGTCGCTGGCTCCCCAACGAGGGGTGATTCTTGAAAAAAAATAGCACGCTAAATTTGCATATGGGCCATTAGATTAACTGGGCTATAGCAAATGAAGCAAGCCATTTTTTCAAGAATAGGCCGACATTCTGAAATCGCCCTCCAGTAGTTAAAGATATTAGTAAGATGTAGAGTTTGGTTAATTGTTTATAAAAAATCGGCAACAATAATTATAATAGTATTAATTGCAAATTTCAATAAAAACCTTAAGTAAAGTTTAAATTACAAAATGTCTGGTATAATATCAGTTGGTATGTCACATATGGTCACATATGGTCGTCCGTATGTGAAATAGTATATTATATATATACCGACGAGGTGGTATTTTTTCGTTTTAAAACCTGGTCACACTCGTCGAATGTCAATATGTCATTTCCGTCCGAATTTTAGATGGCGGGCTCGGCGATCGCCTCTTGAAAAACATTCGGATTTCAACGCTTCGGCCCGTTTTCGAAATAAAAATGTCCACAGGACAAGCGCCGATGGACGTGCCACTGGCTGCGCAGCCGAAACCGCCCCGAAATGCGAAAACCAAGGCGGAAAAGGACGCCGTAGCGCCCGCCAACGGTACGTAAACACGAATCACACGTTTTTCTAAAAATAAATATTTATATTTGCCGTGTCTCGACTGTTTTAAATTGTGTATTTTGAGAAACCCTGCACGTAGGTGTAATGTGTGATGTTTCAAGGGGAAAATGATATTAATTCTGCCTGGGAAGCTAACCTATAATATTTTCAGGATATTTGAATTTGCGACATTAACACTTCGCTATAATATGTCGCCGTCGTGGATCTCGATCAGTTTCAAAGATCTGATTCTTGTGACTTTCGCTTTAATGGCAAAAAACTATGGTTTGCTTGTGATACTATGATCGTGACTGCCTTAGCCGCTCAAAAGCTAGTCTTCGCGCGCAAAATATTGTGCTGCGACTTTTTGGTCGATTTTCTAAATAAATACGGACCATATCGTTTTTTTATGAATTCTCTCTTGTTACATGGTAATTAATCTTGTTAGTCATGTATATTATATATTTATATAATATATATAGGGGCCGACCGAAACAGTTACGCACGGATCTGTCGAGCGACGCAAAGTGCCTATAGGCACTGTTGGCGATCGACGGGTTAAGTCGCTGTCTACCTGACTGGTGTATATATTACGGTCGCTGGCAGTATATATTACGAACAATAAATATACAATGGTGATATAATTGGATAAATGTCTCTAATATATCCATTTTTTACCCAAAATTGAGATAGCTTGGATTTGAGATTGTCTTGTCTAAAGATTGTCTTTATATAAAATAAGACCACGGCTTCCCCGTGTCAAAGTCATTGTGTTGTTGAAAATTTGCTTACAACTTGAGAACCAATGAATACAAATAATTTGTATAGGTTCCAATCAGTTCGAAAATATCAATATCGTTATAAAAAAATCAAAAATATGTATATCATCACTTTAGATCTTGAGATATTCAACTTTGAAATTTTGGAATTAGCAGTTTTTCTTCGACTTCCCTGACATTTTGTATGATATCTCAGAGTCTATTTGATAGATTTGGAAGTCATATTGCCTATAACAATTGTCATATTAACAATTGTCAAAAGTCATATTGCCTATAATATTAGATTGCTCTACTCCATAGTGTGATTTGGCAACCCTTTTGTGCTGGCAAAATGCAAGTGGCGCTGAAGGCATTGACGGCCATAATAATAGCAACTTATTTGGCCACCTATAATAACATTGATAATTATAACTTCGCCTTTTCTAAGGAATACAGCGTTTTATTATTATTATATTGATTGTTTTTTTTTTATAAAGGACTGATTGATTATAAAAACTCATTACTAGTTTTTTATGTTTTAAGGATCATGATATTTTGAGCCCTGCTTATTTTATTTTATTTTATTTTATTTTATTCTGGAACCAAACAGAACTACATACAATGCAATAAAAACATATTTAAAAGTGACAAAAAATCATTAATGTGATTCTGAATATTTAATGTATACAAAATAAACGCAATATAATTTTATATTGTTTCCGCTTGAGAAAGGAGGGAATCAGGATGGGAAGTGAGGTTAAAGGAAGAGACAAAATAGATAAAAAAATATTAAGTATGTATTTAAATATATTTATATTTAATTTTAGGTATTATATATAGGTATTATAATGAATATACTTGAGATAAATTATGTCCATGAACTAAATTAAATGAAATTTGATGCGGATATAATAAAATATAATTATTATTGCGGTCAAAGTAGAAACCCTCGCCTGGCGAGCTGTTAACATGACATGTTATGAATGCCTGATTGTTAAAATGACCTATATCCATTTTTGAAACTTCTGGTAAATCAATAAAAACTGTCTAGTGTAAAAAGAATGTATGAAGATATTAAAAATAATTTTTTTTCTAGACAGTCATTTATCTTAATGATCGTGTCTTAAAATATCAAAAGTATAATATTTGTAGATATTTTTATATATAATTTTTAAATTTGTGGATAAAGGTTGTTTTTACCGTCAATATAAAAAAGTGCATTCTCAAAATAAAAATCATAAGTGTTTTATTGATAAACTGGTATTTATTCAGGAAATCATAATGCAATTTTAAAACCAACCAATTATTCATCATCTTCTTCAATGTTAGTAGTAGGCCACAGGAGTATTTCGTCCCAGAAACTCTTCTTATATTCATCCGGTACAAACGCCACACATTTTTTTTAAGTCAGGCATCTTTTTTGCATTGATGCATTGCTTGCTTTGCCCATATGTGCGATCATTTGGTAGTGGAACAATGACATTTGGTCTTTGTTTTAGCAAAAATGTATGCTTGACTACACCATCGATCAACTCCTGAACTTGAACCGGGATCTCTCCATCCTCGATATATTTTATATGGTGAAATTTTGAGATAAAACAAAAAAGATCTGGAAAGCCACCTTCTCGTCTCTTGGAATACGCCGATCTTTGGTTTCGAGTGAAAGCGCTGACTTTTTATAGTGCTGTAGCCGCCATTTTTTTTATATCTGAGATGTCTTCTCCGCTTACTAGGTGAATGGTGAAAAAGTGAGGCTTTGCACTAGATGATACAATCAGCTCCATAAGTTCTCGAATGGTGTACAGTCTATTTATGCGACGCAATTTCCTCTTTATTACTCCGAAGGCTCTGTCGCATGGTAAGTACGAGTGGCCACGTATAGGAGATTTGTTCGATTTTTTTGAAACGTCCGTTGTCTACGAGGCACATGTTTAAAAGTACTGAGGTGTTATTTATGTTCTGACCTGCACAGTTGTCACAGAACAGCATCAGAGTTTCGACTTTGATATCTATAATATATACTCGTTTATGTACATCATTAGAAAATAACACACCTCATCGGGCCCTTTTTTTTTGCCTGTCCCTCGTGGTATATGAACAGTACGTTTTTCCCTGTCCTCAAGTTATGAATATAGAATACTGGCAAAGGTAAAATAAATCTTGGACAGGAATGATCGGTATATAGGCTTCCCTTGTCGCGTCATTTTCCCATTCTGAGCCTGTATCTCCCATGATGCAACTAGATACTTTTCCACTTGGTGGATTAACACAACACACAGACACAATAGTCTAAAAGGAAATCAGCTGATACAATGTCCAGCTAATGACGTAAACGTCAGTTAAACGTTTGATAGACAAACTCAGTGCTGCCACACATTGACTGTAAAAACAACCCATATCCTGGATAAAGGTGGTTTTTATGCTCATCGAATATTTGGTGCCCAAATAAAAGTAGGTTCTAGTATAGGTAAGAAGTTGTTTGTAAGCTCAATCGATGTGGCATGCCATAGACAAAATTAACTAACAAAAAAGTTGGTTTTAACATTTTGTTCGAAGAGGTCGTTTTTACAATCAGTCATTCGTGTATTGTTGTTTTGCATTTTAGAAGGGTCCATGGAGAAATTGTTAAAGAATCTTCCGGAGCTGGAATTGATCTTTGATTTAAAGAAGAAAATTGGAGAGGGCACGTTCAGCTCCGTGTATCTGGGCTCTCTTAAATGCCAAAGCTCTTGGTCGGACGCCGAGAAGAAGCTCTTTGCGATTAAGCATTTGGTGCCGACGTCGCATCCCAGCAGGATTGAGCAGGAGTTGTGGTGTTTGAAACACATCGGGTAAGTCCACAGCCATACTGCTTTCTCGTTTATCCTAATGCTGAGATTCTAAAAGCTTATATATATCCGATGATTTGAAAAGATTTTTTCTAGAAAATTCTAGGATTACTCACCGTGTGATTTCCGAAATAAAAAAAATAAATGAATTGATACATTCTCTAATGTTTTGTTTTTAAATGAGTTGTTACAATGTCGTTTGTTGTTGCTTGCAGGGGTAAGGAGAATGTTATCGGTGTGGAGTTTTGCTTGAGGAGATTCGACACGGTCGTCTTTGTAATGCCTTACATTCCACACAAGAAATTTTCCGTGAGTTAAATGTTTTTACAATTTTTCAGACTTCAGACAAAAAATTCAGCTGGGTCACCCTGAGACTTTCCCGGCAACTACCGGCAACATCAGTAAAAGTTCAAAATTAAATGTAAAATAAATTATTATCTATACTAATATTATAAAGAGGTAAAGTTTGTGACGTTGTAGGAAGTAATCTCTGGATCTACTGAACCGATTTTGAAAATTCTTTTACCAATAGAAAGCCACGTTATTTGTGAGTCATAAGCTATATATTAATCCGAAAAATGAAGACTTTTTCGTGGGAGTCGGATTTCCAAAGTAAGTCGGAAAAAACGGTCGAACGAAAACGTTTCTAACTAACGCTGCCTTAACGATGAGAGATATATGATTAAGTCTAGAGAAAAGTTGTAGAGCTTGATAATGCCTACAAAAAAGTCAGCAACGGCATATGTCTATCTTTTATATTTAAGTCACAAAAAGTAGTTTTTCAAATTAAAAAAATTATTTAAATCGTTAGGTCATGTTTATTGGTCATATTATCAACAATTATGAATTAATATCAAAATAAGTAAATTTATCGTCTCAAGTGTTTAAAACAAAAGACTTTTCCCTTTTACTGCATATAATTTCACTTTTACTGCATAAATGGTTAAAGAGATTAGACACTCACAAATAAGACACTCACAAGAAGAAACTCACAAATAAGGGTATTATAGTCAAATTGGCATGCAAATACATATGCAGTAAAAATATAACCCTTCTTTTGGCAGTCAGGAAATAAATCATAGCACTCAGTACTAACCAAACCACACTCATAATCTCATCATAGGTAAAAAGTTTTACCGCCCAGTTTGAGAATTGCAACGACCACTATAGGGGCAGATATTGATAAAATAGTTAAGACTAAACAATGTCAAACATATCATTTATTGAATTTTATTCAAATATGTTTTTGTTGGTAAAATTGTATAATAAATAACTTCAACGATTATTGTTCTTCAATTACAAGTTCATATTGGAATATTTTGTTTGTGTTGCGGCCCGCCGAACCAAAATCAAAGTACTGTCGGCCCTTGACCTTCAAAAAGGTTGAAGACCCCTGGTCTAGATGATCACAAAACATTTATACATATTATGTTTCATTTAATTTAGTTCATGGACATAATTTTATCTCAAGTTTATTCATTATAGGGGAAGGTAGGTTAAGATGGCGAACTAAAGCTTCAGATATTATCCCTCGGTTTAGTAAGTGACTTAAAAAACCGAAATGTGAAAGAACACTTTTAATATTTATCTTCAAATAAAAAAATAATAAACGCTGTTATCTCCTCTCAAATTACAAAACTTTTAGAATAAAGTATAAACGTACGGGGCAAATCACGTCCGGGTCGCTACTGCTCACAAAACAAACTGGCCCAACGTGCGTTGCGGTGAACTTCGTTACTAATCGCACGAGTCACAGAAAGTGCTTTGACAGGTGCTGCTATCTATGAATGCGTAGGAGAAATACCGGGTTCGTCATCTTACCCACTTCGTCATCTTACCCGACTTTCCCCTAATACTTATATATCATACCTAAAATTAAATATAAATATATTTATATACATACATAATATATTTTTTAAATCGATTTTGTCTCTTCCTTTCACCTCACTTCCCATCCTGATTCCCCCCCCATTCTCATTATATTCGGAATCACATTAATGGATTTTTGACACTTAAATAGGTTTCTTTTGCTTTGTATGTAGTTCTGTTTGGTTCCAGAATAAAATAAAATAAATCATAAACAATAAAATAAAATACAAATGGAGCTGTTGTGGAATTCACGACCAAAGTTGGGCTCATAAATAAAATACAAACGAAGCTGCCGTGGAATTCACCGACTGGAATCTGGCCCATCATAATACTATTATTACACTTTTCTGGGGGGTGAGCGGGGGACTCAGCACTGAAAAACGTCAAAAACTGCTAAATTACCATGTAATGCGCGGTCTGTCTCGAAATGACCCTCTTTAGTTTTCGAACTGAAATTTCCCAGGAAAAGCTCAATAGTCTGGAACTTTTACAGCATATATCTGTAATAGCTGTAAATACTCTTTAACCCCTCACATCGCGAAGTTAAAATTCGGCCCATTCGGCCGTCCCGTTTGTTTTGTCAGTTTGGCGCGTGAAATTGGCGAGAGTCGATGGCCTTGAGGAAAACGATCATAAGTTATAAACCACTATACGGATCATAAAAAGAAGAACTGTAAAATGACCGCATTGAAATTTTAAATATAAAACATTATAAATTTATCTCGTAAAACAATTAAGATAATAATGAATAAATATTACAAAGTTGGCGAACTGAAAAAACTGGCATATAAAATCATTTCGATGTTTCTATAACAAATTACGGAAAATATGCAAAAATTGTAAATACAGTTATGTTCTTTATTAAATGCTTTACCAAAACAATTATTTTGTTTTACTTAATTGCATACAAAAATATTTAGTTATTCAACCAAGAAAAAATTGATGTATTCTCGTAAAAAAAAATTTTTTAAATTTTAATTTGTGACTACTTACGGTTTTTTTTTATATGAAATTCTTTCAAAATAACTTTTTTACTGCATCATACTTAGAAAATTACACCAGAATATTCAGCTTTGTCTGATATCATAGAAAAATCTAAAGTTTTGAGAGTTGGCGTCCACAACTTGATAATAACTTTTGCATGCTCATAATATAAAATTGTTTATATTTTTTCAAATATATTGTGTCATTATATACTTATTATATGTAAAACAACTAATTATTATACTCCAAAAAGTCACATTTCATCGAAAAACTATAGAAAATCGCACTCTAAGTATGGTAATTCTCTCATAGTAATTATCAAAACAAATTTATTTTCGCGAGCCATATTACGAAGCAATTTATAATTTTCAAAATACGGCTTATTATGTGATTACTTAGGATGTAAATGAAGCAATACCTATTTTATTAGCGAAATAAAGCGATATTACGTCATATTCCGTGATATTTCGTGTTAATTCATAAACATTACAAAACACAAAATGCCATCTTTTCCCGGCGCTAAGTTGTCACCGAAGCATTTTGCATAAATATTCGTGAAAAACAGCAAATGGACTATCTCAATTGACTAATCCTCATTCCTTAACTACTTAAAAATGCAAATTACTCACTGTTCTCCAGTAAATGGCACAAAACACTGCACAAACACTGTTTTTATCACCCATTTTGCGGACCCATACACGGCCATGAGAGTTACCGGCGGACACTGCCGTTTGACGTCTATGCTCACTTTTTAAATCGTCCTTCGATATTGCCAGATGGAAATCTTGAATTAAAGATATTTTGGCCATATCGTTGCGCCCTCAGAAAGCGTATAGTACGGCGTTTCGAATCGTAAATTGCATTTTTCGCAGCGGCGAGCGTTTGGTCCTGTAAGGGACATTACGGAGTTTTAGGCGGCCGACCTTTGGTCGCCCAAGGGATGTTACGGAGCGACCGGGTTAATACTGAATAACAATATTTAAAAAAAAATCATTTTGATTTTTATTTTATTTTATTCAGGAAACAGAGAGTACAGAAAACATAATTACTTAATCAAAATATAACAAACATAAACCATTTATATGTTTCCACCAATTAAACGGTCACATAGTGCGTTATTCTATATAAAAGAAAAGTTTAAAATATACAAGCATTTTTTAAAGTGAAATTATTAGGGTTTTATAAATAAACAGAAAATAATCTGAAAAGTAATTGCTAAGTTACTAAACAGTCCAAAGTATTAAAAGAGTAAATATAAAGTAAATAAAGCAGAAAAAAACAGTAAATAGATTCATATACATGTATATTAATATGGTAATAAATTAATTGATTATTAAATAGATAGTAATAAGAAAATAAAATATATAATTATGAAATGACACATTTTATGAGAACTAAAATAGGAAAATGGAGAAGTTATGTAAATACAAAGATAAGAGGAGAATAACTATTTTCATAATAAACAGATTACTTAATTAAATTGTAATATATTCATAATTAGATTTTTAAATGTATCTGGGGTTGTGGCAAATATATCAACATCCATAAACACTGAGTTGTAATCAGTGGCGGCGCTAGACCACACTTGGATGTCGGCGAAATTAGGTTCGCGAGGCCTTTTTTATTTCCCAGTCAAAAAGAAAACGTTAGATTACATGAGCCGAATTATAGTGAAAGTAATGTATGACTAAACGAGTTTTATTGCTAATCAAATGATGTTAAAAATTACACAAATAGAAATTTAAATAGACGAACTTTTCGGCTTTTGGCCTCACTGAACTTTTTCCGGATTATGTCATAGCTAATACTAGCCGCTATTTCAGCTTTAATTGATAGAATTGATAACGCAGATAGTCTCTCTTGGGTCATCATGCTTCTCAAGTAGGTCTTAATCAATTTTAACTTTGAGAAGCTTCTCTCAGCGGAAGCTGTACTGACGGGAACCGTGAGAATGATTCTAATTGCTATGTAAACATTTGGATATATTTCTTCCAAATTATTTTCTAAAATGTACTGAATGAGTTGTTTCGCGTCGTTGACAGAGTCAAGTGAATTCGCTTTTAAAAGCTGTAGCTCTTCATATAGCTCGAATGGCTGTATGTCACTGTTTTCGCCATTGCCTTCCCGCAGTATTATACCTAAATCATTACAATGCTTGAGAAGGTCCTCTTTTGATATCGATTTCAAATAACTGGTATCATAAATAAAACCAAATTGTTCAAAATATTCATTGAGCGCTTTAAATCGACATTCGGTGTCGACTATAATAGCATCTAAATAGGTTCATCAATATGTTCATAATCGAACATTCGTTTTTTCCTGGCTGTTCTTTTTTCTTTAAATTGACACTGAATTTCGAAAGTACTTTTCTCCACAAATAAATTTTAAATAATTTGTAAAACTTTTGCGAGGTCCCCTCGTGCCTCCTCGACAAGCTCTATAAAGAAAAGCATTTTGTGAGTAGTTAGAATTGACAATTGACAGTTGAAAGGAACGCTGAGAGCGAGCTGGTCGAGGAGGCACGAAAAAAATTATATGCTCCAAGATTTAACTAGCATCAACAATTTTTTAGTGGCGTTACTTTTTGCTTGATACAAAGCTGCGAGACGATGTCAGAGTTTCCATCACAGCTGATCTTCCCATTGATAATCGAAATGATAATAATGTTGTATGTTTTTAGGACTATATGCTTACGATGGACGCTGCGGAAACCCGCCTATATATAACAGCTTTACTGACCGCCCTGAAGAGAGTGCACGAATTCAACGTCATTCATAGGGACATCAAGCCAGGGAACTTCCTTTATGACAGACTCAGCAAACGGTGAGTGCAGAGATGCCTTTGAGTCGAAATTTCTGCTGGGAGTGGAATGCAGAAAGGTAGTTGTTTTGCTAAATGACTCATTCCCTAATTATCATATTATTCTTAGGGCCGATTTTTCAATAGTCAGATAAACTGTCTAATAAGTATTTAAGGAATTATTTTATCTGTTGATTTATTCGTCAAATAACATTGGCGAGTTTTTCAATCATCAAATAGCTGTCAAATAGTTATTGGAAGACTTTTCGCTGTGTTGGCAGCACTAACTTCAGACAATACACGAAAAGCGAGACAGAATGATTGGACCACTCTATATGCTAGAGCGAGAAGCCCTTAAAAAATATTTATTTGACATTTGCTTTCAATATAACCAGTAAACATAACCTCAAATTGCGCGCTTCGTCTGTTTGTCGTCTGCGTCTTTCGTGAATTTGCCAGTTTGTCGTTTAAAAATGGAAATTTTAATAATAAAACGAGATAGGTCTGTTAGTTTCACGACGAGCAAGTGCATGATAGGTTGTACACATTGATTGCTATAACAAACAAAGAATATAGTTATAGCAAACAAACAGAGAATATTTTTTTGAGGTAGGCTCATTTTGTAAGAATTTCGCTTGCCGCATTATAGAATGTAAAAGTACTATACCTGTACATAAAGTATAAACTTAGTAACGGCATATGTATAAGCATGACGTAACCTTTCTGTATTGTGTTTAATTTGGTCTTCAATTAATGCCAGCAGATACTGGACAGTTTCTTTTTGTAGTCTGAATCTTCGCTTAAATTGCACATCATCCCACTGTACAAAATTATCAGGTCTGTCTCTCACTACTCTTTGTTTTCTCAGAACCGAATTTAAGTAATTATAACTTTCTGCTTCTTCTTCAATAGCGACGTCATCTAACACATGGAATAAATCCATTCTCAACGCAAAAGATCGCCAGAAATTATCACAACCTAACCTCTTACTGTCAAAATCAGTTTGACGGATCAATTTATTGGAAGAATAACTCGTTATCTGACCCTCGGAGCAGCGAATAACTTTATTCAGCGAATAGTATCTTTATTCCTTTGATAACTGTTAACTGACTATTGAAAAATTAAATTTTGTACTATCTAATGAATAAGTCCTATCCCACTGTTTATCTGACGATTGAAAAATCGGCCCTTAGCCAATCGGCAATATACAGACGCTGAATAGGCTTACAAATTAAATCGCACAATGAAAATATATTATTTTTCATAATAATATGCTATTTTGATACATTGAAAATGCACGCTCGTTTTTAGGAGGATGCTGGCATGCAAGCCAAATTTTCTGACTACCAATTTATTTATTTTTTCAGAGTTTAATAATATCCATAAATCACAATTTTAACCCTTCATTTTTATGCCAGACATTACCCTACAAACCCCCAATACAGTTTGTGCGGGATGGCTCTAAAGGCAAGAAACATTTCACTACAAAACCTTTCTCAATAATCGAGAAAGCTTCAGATTGGATTCTGGAGGTCGACTCGGTCTCTAAGCAGTATATATTTCCATATTTCCTGAAAGTCTCGAATGCACAGCCCTCCGTCCAGATATAACTCTTTACTCTCTATCTTGGAAGGTGGCCCTTATCGTAGAACTAACTGTTTCATGGGAATCAAATATCCCAAAAGACGAGTGCAAATTAAATAAATACCATGATCTCGCAACTGCCGTAACCCAGAACGGCTTCACTGTTCACCTTCACGCGGTGGAAGTTGGCGCTCGTGGCCTGCCAGCAAAATCTATGTTTCACCTCTTTAAAGATCTTGGTCTTTCCAGAAAAATAATCAAGTCTTTCCTAGAAAAATTATCTAAAACCGCAATTTGCGTATCTCAAATTCTATGGCTTCGAAGGGGGAGTGAATGGGTCGTAAGGTGAACGCTCACATGTGGCAAGACAGTTGTCTTAAACATACCACAGTCGGCCGTTAGTCCGGAATCCACTGCTCACCCCCCAAAAGTGTAAAAAAAATAGTATTATGATGGGCTCGACTCTGGTCGGTGAATTCCATGGCAGCTCCGTTTGTATTTTATTTACTGCTCGGTCCTACCCAAAACGTATTTTTTTTTAAATATAAATAAATAAAATAAAATTAAAAAATTAAAACCAACCCCAATTTGCAAACTGAAATTACCCTTTGTAAAGTCTCATAAGCTTTTATTTACCTTGCAATGTATGTATGTTCTATTAGATCAAATCTTGCAAGCAGAATTAGAACCACTTTCTCTTATCCTATGAGGTAAAAATTTTACACGTTGGTTCAGTTCCGATGACAATGCATTTTTATGGTGATCATGACCTGATTCTACAAATAGAGTTGTCAACTACAACGGGCGAACCCGTCACAAAACAGTTCACCGTCAAGCTCCGCCACATGCCCGCAAGAGACCAACGCCTTAACCGCGAGATAACTAGGTGTGTTACCCAGCGGGCTTACACTCACACCTTACTTCCAAGATTGCGACCAGATTACTCCGGTCTCTCGATTGGTTACGAGTTCGAGATCGCTTGCGCGGTCCTCTCCCTTACTAAGCGGGAAAACGGTGTATACCGAATCTATCGTGGACCACGGCGTCCTTTGCCCGGCTGTTCACCTAGGATCGGGTAGCCGATGGTCATTTCAAGAGCAGTCTCGTCGTAAGGTCCGCAACCACCCCCGCTCTATAGGAAACAGTACTGCTTTCAGACACCCCCGACTGTTAGTCAGAGTGCACAGTTGATTGGCTTACGCCGCACGGTGCGCAGACCGTCCAGGAGCGCCAGAAGGTTGACTCCGAGGGAAAACTAACCCTAAGGCCAGAGTCCTGCTCGGGCTCGCACTTCATGCGTGGAGGCCGCCGGATGGATGTTGACCCGTGAGTGTGACCAACCCTGAACAGAATGGGTCTTCGCGGCCAGCTCGGCGAGGGCCCATTAGCTCCCTGTTTCTACACCCAGGATTTGCTCCCGGCGAGGCTATTATTCCACGATCAACAGCACAGACGCACAATTTTGTATACACATTCAATTATGATAGCCCGTTCTAAAAAATCACCGCGGCAGGGCTGCTGCACCCAGGGTTAGCTTCCAATGAGGCGACTCCTCGAAGGTCGACAGCACAGAAACGAAATTTTGTATACACATTCAAATATGATAGCCCGTTCTAAGTTCCACTATGACATGGCTGCTGCACCCAGGGTTAGATCGGGTGTCTAAATCCACATCTTATTTACGTTACACTAAGAATGATGAGGAAATCCCTAATTGTTTTATTCTTACCTGATAATTATGTTTGCTTTAGATCCCATTTGGCTCTTGTGTCTCAAAAATTTGCCCACTTATAATAGCAACAGGCCTGACACCATTCGGTGACAGTTCCAGTGTGTATTTAATTACTGTCATCTTTCAGGTTTCTGTTAGTGGACTTTGGATTGGCTCAGCGTATAATCCAGCTGGAGCCACCCTCGTTGCAAGAGTTGCAAGACACCCCCGTGAACATGGCGAAACGGAAGAGAATTGAAGAGTTGGAGACGCCCGCATCTAAAAAGATGGCCATTACAGACGAAAGCGCCCCCTTCAAACCCCTGCAGCGAGACCATCCCAAAGTCTCCACACAGCCGGTATGTTCTTTCTTCTTCTTAAGGTGAAATCACACTAGAGGTTGCGTTGTTGCACTGCCAAATATTATTTTTTTTATTTATTTATTTAAATCCAAAATAAAAAATTACAATGTTGACATAAATGATACAGTGTAAAAAAGAGCAAATACTCAATCATTGTTTGCGAAGCAAAGAAGTACGGATTTGATGGATTTTATCAGCTCCACTAGACTACAGTCTGTTCTGGAGTGATACCACTCTTATATTTGTTACATAGTAAAATTACACATTTTTATAAATTTTCGGTTAAGATAATGAAAATTTTTAACGACATAGTTATGAAAAATGTGAAGAAAAAGACATCTAATCTTAGTATTAGATCCTTGTTTAACAATAGAAGTTTATGAGGATTGTTTCTGGGGTCCGATTGGGTTTCTGCCAAAAACTTCTTTTCCCCAGAAAATACACATTCAATTTTTTTTTATAAAAACTGAGCAAACTTGCAGCAGTGGCTCATGATTAATAATAGTCGTTATGTCGAAAAACTATTATATTCGCGGCAAAAAAGATTAAACTTTTAAATTTACAGATAAAAGTATGGGGCGCCAAAATTTCAAAAAACAAACATTAAGTTTTCAAGATTATGATTTCTCAAGATTATTGCAGCTCTCCATTTTTTTTATTATTACTGAAATAAATTATTTTTGCTAATATTTCTATACTTTACTAATATTTCTAGAATTTTGAATTTCCTTTTCTCACTATCATTTATTGCGTCAAGTTTATTTACTTGTAGTACCCAATGTTTCAATGATGTTGCAACCGCTGTTTTCCAGGGTAGACTGAAGTGCTGTCAATCATCATCCATTGTTCTGCGGGTCGGCTGCAAACTGCTGCTGTTACTACGCAGATTATAACGGTGGTGGGCCCCACCACCTGCGCGGGACCACAAGGCGCTTCTTGTGATTGATCTTGATTGTACATTGTCTAGCTACTCTGTATTCAACCTCTGTAGTGAATACTTATGGTTATCGGAAGTGATAATCCGAAATCCCTGCATTTTGGTGTTGGTTCAGCAAAGCAATGCAAGTGTCGATTGCGGTTTTGCAGCTGGCATTCGAGCTTCTTTCTTGGCTGATATTCTCAACCACTCAAAATTGTTTTGTCATTTATGTTTAAAGCTGCTGCTAGCTCAGCCGTAGCCTGAAACGGATTCGCTTCTACTATCGCCCTTAATTTGTCATCATTAGCCATAATTTCTGATCGTTGTCCAGGTCGAAATCATCAGAATGGAAGCGATATTGCAATCTGTCCCTGCAGCGTTATTTCCACGAAGGAAGGCATGTTTAAAAACAAACGATTTTTCAACCTTTCATGATTGCCCGCCCCCATGAAAATATTCCAGTGATAACAAACGACAGAAAAACAAATGAATAACTGATTTTAATGAAAGAATAACGTTTCTTTGAATTGACATTAAATGAATGTGGAATTCCAACCCAAAGCAAGTTATCCAAGTTCAAACTGGCCAGTGTGAGAAAAGGGCAATAGTATATTAATAGAGAAGACCATTTGCAGGCGAGGGAGCAAGAATATGGGGCAGTGCGAGTGAGGAGCGGCGCTTGCGAGTGCACCGGCCGCCCCATGGTCTGCAACGAGTGTCTTTCTAGGAAGGGAAGTACGGCTCCTCGTGCTGGCACGCAAGGATTCCGACCCCCAGAAGTTCTGCTCAAATATCACAGGCAAACCACTGGTGAGTCGCCATTTTATTTTCTTTCTTTCTCAGTCTCTGTGGATGATTTTGGTTATGGTTTGGATGGACCGCAAATACGTTGTGGCTCTCCAGAACTGCACTCTTTTGGGAAGTTCCGCCACAGCTGCACACTCAATAGCTATCCACCCTAACCTTACCAGCTTTACTTGCCACCAATTAATGTTCAGATAATAATAATAATAAACTCTTTATTTGCACTTAAAAAGTATACAAAAAAGGCGAGCTTATTGCCACATGGCAATGTCTTACAGCTAACCTAAACATAGTGGTACATGCGCGCATTGTCAAAATAAAAATTATTACATAACATACAGACAAGTGGAAGAATTTAAGACTAATAGTGCCCGAGGAGAGGAAAATTGGGAGAGGAACAGGAGAGAAAGGGAAGAACTGGTTACTTCTTAGAAAGGTAGTAATCCTTAAGGTGAGTCTTAAACGATGGTAAAGAAGGCGAGTTTCGTATATTTGCTGGGAGATCGTTCCAGAGTCTTGCACCATGGACACAGAAAGAATAGGAATAGAAATCACTATTATGACTCGGAATTTTTAATGAACTGTCAGAGGCTGACCGAAGTACGAGACCGTGGGAACTTAGTGGTTCAAAAAGCTCCTGGAGATAGGATGGTGTTAGTTGGGTGAGTACACGATATAGGAGAGCCAGTATATGAACATTTCTTCTTTGGCGTATTGGCAACCACTTTAACTGTGCCCTATAGTCGGACACGTGATCATACTTACGTAGACCGAAGATGAATCGTATGCATACATTTTGCAAACGTTCAAGTTTGTTGAGCAGTTCCTCTGATAAATCGAGATAAGCCACATCTGCATAGTCAAGGAGAGGCAAGAGGAGAGACTGTGCAAGAGATTTTTTTGTGTCCATAGGAAGAAATCTTCTGAGTGTTTGCAGAGGGTGAAAACTAGCAAATATTTTACGACTTACCTCGTCCACGTGTGGTTGCCAGGATAAATGTTCATCGATAATTAGACCAAGACAAAGGAATCAAAGGTGGCAATCACCACTACACTATAACAATGCTTTCTAGTCAGTATAATATTCTCTATAAAAGTTCATATGTATATTAACATTATAAACACATTGTGATGTATATTATATATATATATATATATATATATATATATATATATATATATATATATATATATATATATATATATATATATATATATATATATATATATATATATATATATATATATATATATATATATATTTATATTAACTATATTTTTACATTTTATTATTACCGTATCGTATTATTTATATTAATTTATTGTTTGTGCACGTGTATGTATGTATATATGTATATACGTTATATATCATCATATATCATACATCTACATAACTCATAATATGGCTTATCTTACTTACTTACTTAGCTTACCCTATCCCTTTCCCCTTACTTGAACCTGCATTTGTATCATTGCTCATTGCGCTGTAACAATAGATTTAATTTAATTGTGAAAACTTTTAATTGGCCTTAGATGTATATATTATGTGTTAGTATTAAGTATAAAACGCTGTAAGTTTTCTGAAAAATAAAAATAAAATAAAATAAAATAAAATAAGATCAGATGTCAACCATTTAGGCTTATATTTTGATCGGTATCACCTATTCGAATATCACAATAGCAGAAAGGTCCGATTGTGGTTTACTGTGCTTAAGATGATCTGCTATGTCCGGATATGGATAAGCCGAGAGGTTAGGATTATTCTATTGAACTCATTGATGTTGCCAATCCTCGACTACGGCGGCTGTGTCTGATCCAGGCCGTGCATTGATAAGTAGATGGCAAACGCAGAGGCTACAGAATGCTTGAGCGAGATTCTTCTTCTTCATCCCTCCGAGATACAACATATTCCCTTTGCTGGCCAGAGTCTCCTTGCTGAACATATCTCGCTGCCAGCAGCTAGACATATCGACGTTTGTATTGAAGGTAGCTCGAACTGAGGCCTACCTTTATGAAAAAACTAGATGGCCCAATAGAATTTCAAATCCGAGACTAAAAACCTGATCGAATAGCAATCATACCTAAACATCACTAATATGTAAGTGGTTTTTAGGTAGTTTCACTTATTATTATTATATAACAGGCAGGTAGCTTGCCTGATTTATGTCATTGGCATTGATTACTTCACTAGGGAGAGAATTCCATTCGTTTACCACTCTACTGCTGAGGAAATGTTTCTTGGGATTTGAATGGAATAATGATTCATGCTGGAGTTTCAGATGATGCCCACGCAGATATGTGTTGGTATCCATGAAGTAGATATTCTGCAACCCAGGAACGTCATTCGATGCAGTCAGGATCTTATATGTCTCGATTGTCACCCCGTGCCCTGCGTTGCTCCAGACTGGTCGAATCGAGAGCCACCATTTTTTCCTCATATGTTAGAGGCTTCAAGTTAAAAAGAAATTTAGTCACTCTTCGCTGGACATTCTCTAGAAGATCGATATCCTTCCTAAAGTATGGGTTCTAGATCTGATACGCGGGTTCCAAAATAGGTCTTACAATTGATTTATAGATTTTCAGCTATGATATGGTAAAAACCTCTCCGAATGAGGAACAATAGAGAGTTTGCCTTTACTATTGCAGTCACGTTTTCTTTCCATTTTAGGTCTCCGGTGACTTACGCCAAGATCTGTGTAGTGCTTCATATCGGGAAAAGCAATATTTTCTGGCCAAACACCCAATTAGAAGCAGTTAACCCCTCACGTTGCGAGGTAAAAACACCTATCACTTTTGCGCGCGACATATTCGCGCGCAAAAAATCGACGCGAGTCAACGGCCTTGAGAAAAACGATCATAACTTATAAACCACTAAACGGAATAAAAAAAGATAAAGAGAAAAATGATCGCATTGAAATTTGACATATAAAACATTATAACCTTATCTCGTAAAACAATTAAGATAATAATGAATAAATATTACAAAATTGGCAAACTGAAAAAAACTCGCCTATAAAATCATTTCGATTTTTTTGTAAATACAGTTTTTGTAAATATCAAAAATTGTAAATACAGTTATGTTCTTTATTAAATGCTTTACCAAAACGATAGTTTAGTTAGTTAGTTAGTTAGTTGTACTGGGCGTTCCTCCGCAAGTCGACATCCAGTGTGCCTATTTTGCGTGTAACGGGGGTAGCGCTATTCCACCCACCCCAGCTCCTCGACGAAAGCCAGCAGGGCTTTCAGGTTTCCTGCTGCCTCGCGCAGGGTGCCTGGAGTCCCAAGGTGTTTTGTCCTGTATACTTCTACCTGTTTACAATCTAGCAGAATGTGTTTTGTGGTTTCTTCCGCCTCCATGCATGCTCTGCACATAGGGCTATTCGTTCCGCCCATGTTGAAGAGGTGTTTGTTTAGTGTGTTGTGTCCTGTTATCAGTCCCACTAGTTTGCGTAGTTGGGGCCTTTTTGTCCTTAGAAGTGTTTTGGTAAGTTTGTGGTTGTATTCCACTACTATTTCTTTGGTTTGTCTGCAGGTGTCTATCTCTTTCCAGTGTGTTTGATGTAGTTGTTTGTAGTGGTTGTCAAGTTGGTTGTTTATGTGCGAGTAGGGTAGGGGCACGATAGGTTCGGGTCCGTATGCCGGTGTGTCTGAGCCCTTACGGGCTAGTTCATCCGCAGCATCGTTTCCTCTTGAGTTACTGTGTCCCTTGATCCATTTCAGTGTCACCTTATTGCCTTTTCCGCATACCTCGAGGAGGCTTTGGTGGCATTCGTATATGAGCCCAGATGTAAATCTATCGCTTCCCAGTGCCTGTAGCACTGACCTGCTGTCCGATAGAATACATATGTTTTCGTGTTTTAGCTGCCGCTGTTTCACTGCGTTGCAAGCTTCTATTATTCCCATACATTCTGCTTGGAAAACTGTGTTGTGTGCTCCGAGTGGTTTGAAGATGTGTATGTTTAGGTCTTCCGAGAAGACACCACATCCTGTACCTTTGTTGGTTTTTGATCCATCTGTGTAGATTCTTAGGTCCGTTTGATTCAGTGCTTCTTTTGAGTCTTCTGTTAATGATATGGCATATTCTTTCCAGAAGATCATAGTTTTGGGTATTCTGTCGATTGCCGCTTCCAGCATTGGAAAACTTGACAGTATATTATCATATATATTCGTGTGCGGTGTTTTATATTTGGTCCATAAGTTTAGATTCTTTAGACGAAGAGCCGTTGCGGCTGCTTCTTTTTGTATATGTAGGTGTAGTGGTAGAAGCCCTAGCATGATTTCCAGCGCCGCTGTTGGAGTTGTTCTCATGCAGCCGGTCGCTGCTATACATGCTAGCCTTTGCATTTTCTGTAATTTGTTGATTGCAGTAGTGAGTTGGGTGCGGGGCCACCATACTACAGCTCCGTAGCTTATCATTGGTATTATTATCATTTTGTACAGCCACAGTATAATGTGTGGGGCTAGTCCCCATTTCTTGCCCACCATTCTTCGGCATTGCCAGAAGGCGACTGTTGCTTTGTTTAGTTTGTTGTCTAGGTGTTTATTCCAGTTTAGTTTTTCGTCCAAAGTTATTCCTAGGTACTTTACTTCTTTAGAGAGCGTTAGTCTGGATCCAAACAAGGTTGGCATTTTGTATGTACCCAATTTACGTTTATGTGTGAAGAGAATGGTGTCGGTCTTTTTTGGATTTACCGACAGGTCATTCTCCTTGCACCATTTCTCTATTATTTTCAAAGCTGTTTGTGTAAGGTCGCACAATGTGCTTGTTACTAGTCCGTTGATCATTATCACTAGATCATCTGCATATCCTATTGTTAGGAAATGATTGTTGTTTAGTTTTGTTATCAGGTCGTTTACTACCAGGTTCCATAGAAGTGGCGAGAGTACACCTCCTTGTGGGCATCCTCTCATCACGAGCGCCTGGTGATTTTGGTTTTCAGATAGCCTGATGATTCTCTTTCTTAGCATGTTCATTATCCATTCTGTAATCAATGGTTCGGTTTGATGTCTGTTTAGAGCTTGTTGAATGCTACTGAAATTTGTCTTGTCGAACGCTCCTTCTATGTCGATGAAGGTGCCTAGGCAGGAGTTTTTCCTTGCTAGTGCAGTTTCTATGTTGTTTACAACGGCATGGAGTGCTGACTCTGTCGATTTGCCTTGTGTGTATGCGTGTTGGTTCGGGTGGATGCCTATGTTTTTAAGTGCTGTGTCCTTCAGTTCTCTGTCGCATAGTCTTTCTAGTGTTTTTAGCATGAAGGAGGTAAGGCTAATAGGTCTGAAAGATTTCGGGTCTGTGTAATCAGTTTTCCCTGGTTTTGGTAGAAAGATCACCTTTACTTCTCTCCATTTCTGTGGGATGTATCTAAAGGCGATGCAGCTACATAGTATGCTTGCTAGTTGTTCGATAAGTTTGTCTCCTCCCCATTTTAGGAGGGCTGGGTATATTCCATCTAGTCCTGGTGATTTAAAGTTGTTGAAACTGTTCGTTGCCCAGGCTGTTTTGGTCCGTTCCGTTATATGTTCCGCTATCTTCCACTCGTTTTCGGTCGGATGATAGTTTTCTGTTTGTACGTCCCATTCTTGTTTGTCAACCACTCTGCAACCTGGGAAGTGCGTTTCCACCAGTAGACTTTCGGTCTCGGCCGGGTTACTGGTAGTGCTGTTGTCTTTCCTTCTCAGAGTGCCCAGTAATTGTTTTGGTTGATCTGCCATGATCTTCCTTGTTCTATTTGCTTGGGTAATTGTGGATATATTGTCGCAGAAGTTCCTCCATGAGGCTGATCTTCTGTGTCTTATTCTCCTTTTGTATTCTGATTTGGTTGTTTTGTATTTGTCCCAGTCTTCATCAGATTTTGTGTTCGTAGCTCTGTTTAGCTGTTTCCTCATTTTTGTTCTTAGGCGTTCCAACTCTGGACCCCACCAGCTACTGTTATTGCATTTTCCAGTAGTTGATGGTGTCGATAGTGGGCATGTGTTTTCGTAGCAGTCAATTATGTTTTTTGTGAGTGACTTTACCTGTTCCTCTAACTCTACTGTGTTGTTTGGTCTGTGTGTTTTTGTGTTGCTTCCTATTTTACCTGCGAGAAGTTCCTTATACGCCTTGATGTCGGTGCGTCTTGGATTTCTTCTGGGTGTAGGTGTTTGTGTATCTGCTGTCAGATCATACCGAATCCATCTGTGGTCGGAGCACGATAGTTCATCCGACACCTGCCAGTTGGACACGTGTTGAGCTGCCAGTCCTGTGCTTAAGGTAATGTCAATTATAGTGTTACATCTACGAGTGACAAAACTTGGTTTTGATCCTGTGTTGAGTATGTCTAGGTTAGTTGTCATAAGGTATTCAACAAGATCGTTACCCCTGTTGTTGTTTGTTTCCATTCCCCATAGGTTGTGGTGGCCATTGCAGTCCGCAGATATGACCAGTTCAAGCCCTGCACGTTCGCAGTAACGTACGAGGTTGTTCATTTCCGTAGGAGGTGGTTCGTCTTCTGCCGCCATGTAGACGGACGCGAGAACTATCTCCGGCAGTCTTGAGTTTTGTGTCGTTAGTAATTTTATGGCACACACGTCTCTGGAAATGAATTCAGTTAGTGGTTGTGCCATTATGTTTCGGGATATGTGTATACAGGTTCTAGGTTTGCTTTGTGTATTATAGAATATATTACCTCCGGTGTTGTTGAGTCCGTTTATGCGTGTGTTTCTGATCCACGGCTCTTGGATCAGGGCTATAGCGGTTGGGTTAACCTCCAGCCATTTCCGAAGTTGAGCCGTTGCAGATTCGCTGTGCTGGAGGTTAACCTGGAGGACCTTACAGAGGGAAGGAAGCATTGGAGGAATGCTTCTTTTCCCCTTGCCCCTTTAGGTCCAGGAGACTTATCCCCTTTGGTAGGCCCTCTTCGTCCTCGGAGTCCAGCAGTATGCCTTCCTCGACGTCGGATTCTGAGGGTTCGTCTGTCTCCATTGCAGAGGGTGCGGACTTTTTGGTGGACTCGCTTTCGCTCTCTTTGCTTTCCTCGTCCGTCTTGCCCTCTTGTGGGTTGTTCTTTTCCGGTGGGAAATCTCGGAAATGTCCCCCGCCGTGTTGGAAACGGATATAGACCGTACCACATAGGTAGCTCAGTCTTCTATCCCTTTCCAACACAGTAGGTACAACGTCCTCCGGGATTCCCACCAGAAGTAGTGTGCACTTTTTGGTCTTTAGTGTTATTGCCTGGTGTAGCGTCCACTTTCTCACCATGGCCCATTGGTTCTGGAAGTTTAGGACCCTTCCAATTTTGGTGAGGTTCTCCTCTATAGCTGGTATTAGGATACCGCACCTTACGTTTCTGACCATCTCGTCCTCTCTCTTCCCGACCAGATGGTCTCCGTTTTGGAGCGTGGCCGTCTCCAGCCACTTTGTCAGCCATGCCTTCGTATTGGCGTCTTGGCACCACAGCTTTAGGTAACCATCCACAAAGTTGGGTCTACCTGAGAACGCTGGGGCCTGCGCTTCTGTATCAAGATCGGTCTCGATGGCTATCTGGTAGATGGCATCTCCGATCTTGCGTTCCACCTCCTGAGCGTCTTGCTGCGTCAGTCTGTCCGTGCGTGCGTTGGTGATCGCAACTGCCAGGTCTGTCGCTGCTGCCGCCGCGTAGGTGGAGGGTTGTTTTGACCCCTGAGCGTCCGTCTTGCGCTTCTTTTGGTCGCCTCTAGGGGAAATGGTTTCGTCCAGGCGGGCCCTCTTGGTTTTCGCCTGGTTTTGTACCGCTGGGGTCGTCGCTCCCTCGCCCTGTCCTTTAGGGGCTTCGACCTCCTTTTTGTTTCCAGGGGCGCGGCTTCCTGCTTCTCTTCGCTTCTGGAGCCGCTGCCTCTTCCTCTGTGAAAAACTCTTTCTCAGAGGTTGGTCTTTTCCGGTCTGGGCAGGTTTCCCCCTGCGTTTGCACCTGATCTCCCAGCCGGGGTCGATGACTGGCTTTGAGGGTTCAACGTGTGTCCCGCTCTTAGCTGTCTCCGTGGTCTGTTTTGAGGACCCAGCTGTTGAAGGCTTCATCGTCTCCAGCTTGTCCACCGTGGCCGGGGCTCCTGTTGTTGGTACCCCAGTTTCTAGTGGACAAACTAGCTTCAATGGCTCCTTCACAGCCGTTTCTCTCTTAGTTTTTCTTTTCGCCTCCCTTAGTGCTTCAGCTTGCGCCGTCTCATCTAAGGTGGGCGTATGTTCTGTTTTCTCCTCCTTTTCTTCATTTGGATTTTTTAATATTGCTTTTTTCATTTTTGTTCCCACGAGTAGCTAGGGAAATATTTGTCCGTTCACGCAGGGCCCCGCTTGCGTGAATAAGGCTATGATACAACGGGTTTCGCCCGGTTCCCGAGGTCTTTCGTTTAAGACTGTGCTCTCTCACAGCCATGCATCCATCGGCACGAAAAGATTCACCTTGGATTAGGGGAGGGGTTACGAGGGAGGGTAGGAGTGGACGTGGGGGCAGGATTGTTAGGTCTTTCTAAGTCTTTCTCGTCCACTCCATGGGAGACAGAACGACTAAATGCCGTTATAACTACTACGGGTTTGCCCGTTGTAATGACACCCCAAGGTGGGGTAAGCCAGAAGCCCTAAAAGTAGGGCTCTGGCCTTATAATATAAAACTATATAAACTACTAGACATAGACAAACAATATGCATAGAAGAAATCTCAAATTTTCATTTGGGTCAGTCCAACTTTGCATACGTCGTATTTATTTCTTGGTCGCTAAAAATAAACCTACAAAATATAAGATTTCATTACCTGACACAGCCCTGAGTTGTTGAGCCGATAAAACTTGGTGATTTCGCAAGTGGTCACATCGCACCCACGCTTTGGCATCATTCCAATACCTGAGAAAGTGACAAATTCATTTGAAGAAAAGCGTGGAAATTTACCGGACCATGACCTCATTTCCGTCCTCCGGTCTTCTAACTTCTATACGCATTTCGATATTTTCCGGGCTGAACATTGTATCCCACACTGTTAAAAAAATATCATTTTAACCCCTCACGTTGCGAGGTAAAAACACCTATCACTTTTGCGCGCGACATATTCGCGCGCAAAAAATCGACGCGAGTCAACGGCCTTGAGAAAAACGATCATAACTTATAAACCACTAAACGGAATAAAAAAAGATAAAGAGAAAAATGATCGCATTGAAATTTGACATATAAAACATTATAACCTTATCTCGTAAAACAATTAAGATAATAATGAATAAATATTACAAAATTGGCAAACTGAAAAAAACTCGCCTATAAAATCATTTCGATTTTTTTGTAAATACAGTTTTTGTAAATATCAAAAATTGTAAATACAGTTATGTTCTTTATTAAATGCTTTACCAAAACGATATTTTTTTTTTACTTATTTGCATACAAAAATACGGAAAAAATATTTATTTATTCAGCCAAGAAAAATTTTATTTATTCTCGTAAAAAAAAATTTTTTTAATTTTTAATTTGTGACTACTTATGGTATTTTTTTATATGAAATTCTTTCAAAATAACTTTATTACTACATCACTTCTTCTTAGAAATCACACCAGAACTTTGACCTTTGTCTGATATTATAGAAAAATCTAAAGTTTTGAGAGTTTCCGCTTCCGAACCTAATAATAAACTTTGAATGCCCATAATATAAAATTCGTTAATTTTTTCAATTATATTGTCTTATCATAGACTTATTATATGTCTAATAACTAATTACTATACTCCAAAGAGTCACATTTCATCGAAAAACTATGGAAAATCGCACTTTTTTCTCTCATAGTAATTATCAAAACAAGTTTCATTTTCGCGAGCCATATTAGAAAAACAACATATAATGTTCAAAATACGCCTAATTATGTGATAACTTAGGATGTAAATGAAGCAATACCTATTTTATTAGTAAATTAAAGCGACATTACGTCATGTTTCGCGATATATAGGGATATTTCACAAACATTACAAAATAAAAACGGCCATTTTTTCGCGAGCCGTGTGTTGTTGACAAAGTGTTTTCTTCGAAAATTCGTGAAAAACAGCAAATGGATTGTGGAAATTGAATAATCCTAATGGCTAAACTACTTAAAAAGGGAAATTACTTACTTTTATCCGGTATACCCTGATCTTATATACACAAAACACTTCACAAAACAAACACGTCGCGGAACTATACGCCGCCGCGGGGTGGCCGATCGACAATGCTGTTTTGACGTCTAATGCTGAGTTTTTAAATCGGCGGTCGATGTTATCGTCGTTGGCCGGCGAATGAAAGATTATTTGGCCATGTCGTCCCGCGGTCAGAAAGCATTAAAGTACGACGATTCGAATCGTAAATTGCATTTTTCGCAGCGGCGAGCGCGATATCCAAAATCGGATGTTACGGATTGTTAGGCGGCCGCCATACATGTCCCCAAATGGATGTTACGTGCTTGAGGGGTTACGCAACAAAAAGATCTTGGAATGACAATTACTTATGATCTCAAATGAGAGAAACACATAATTGCAATTGATAAAACAACTCTACTCTCTGTTTAATAAGGAAGGCTTTCCAACATCTGTCAAGAGAGGTTTTTATCAAGATCTACAAGACATACAGTAGCGAGCACTGACATCTTTCCACCTATTAGAAGGGCTAGTGCAGGTATAAATTAGTTTTAAGAACTAATTACCCCCACCCTTTATTTTGTTTCTAGCTGAATAGGGTCTTACTCAAATAATGAGACCAGTTTTATTGTAACTTTCAACATGTTGACATCAAGTATTAATATTTTTGTGAATTATGGCAAAATTTAAGCAATTAAGCGTTTTACAAAAAAAATACAATTTTAACTATGGCGACGCAAAAAGTGAGTTCCAGAGCTATAGCAGTTCAGATTGGATGCAGTCACACTGCAGTGTTAGATTGTATAAAAAATTAAAGGTTCTACAAGTATAGAGCGAAAAAAAGGTACTGGGCCAAAAAAAAGACAACACATGCTGAGGATCGAATGCTGAAGCGAATTTGTTTGCAGAATCGATTCAAAAGTGCCGTGGATATAAGGTCAGAGTTCATAAAGGCTGGTGTTTCTGAAGTGGGTGTTCACACCGTATACCGAAGACTCCGGGGGAGCGTTTTTTTTTGCCAGGAGCCCTGCAAAAAAGCCACTACTGACCGAAAAAATGCGCATTGCTCGTTTAGAATTGGCTAAAAAATATAAAACTTGGACTGAAATCGATTGACGATGAGCTATTTTCTCCGATGAGAACAAATTTAATTTATTTGGTTCGGATAGAATTCAGTATAAGAGACGAAGATCTAGAGAACGTTTAAGCGATGAGTGTCTTAGACCAACAGTGAAGCATCCTGCTGGACAAATGGTCTGGGAGTGTTTCTCCTTTTATGGAGTGGGGCAATTAGCATTCATAAAAGAAACTGTGAATGCAGAAGTTTACAAAAAAAATTTGAAGAGTATTTATTCCCATCAATTGAAATGCACTTTTCCTATATTTCTAAGTGCATTTTCCAAGATGAATCTGCACCGTGTCACCGAGCAAAAATTGTAAGTATTATTTTTTGTGACACTGTAATTTATAATGTTAAAAAAAAAAAATAACACTATTAAAATATTTTTTAGGTCAAAGAATATATGAAAATTCATGGATTGATGGATTCCAACACTGGATTGGCCCGGAAATAGTCCTGACCTGAACCCTATCGAGAACTTGTGGCATAAAACGGCAATCGAAATAAATAAACTGAAGCCTTCGTCCAAAAAAAAAAACTTTAAAAACATCATCGAAAATGTGGTTTGTTAATTTTTTCTAAGACTAGGTACATACAAAATTTGGTGAAATCCATGCCAAAACGTATTGAAGCAGTAATTTAAAAAAAAGGAGGGATAACAAAGTACTGATTTTGTTGGTTTTTGATAATTGTTAGTGTTATGTACCTATGTAATTTTATTTTAAATAAATATGTGGTTTTTTAAATTATATGAGCATTTTTCATTGTGCGAAAAAATCAAAAATCTACAAATTAACTATAAAATTATGAAGATTTTTTTTTTTACATTAAATAGGCACTTTTTTGTATATCATCTTTAAACAGTGTTGCTTCATAATTTAGACTGAAAAGCTATCAAGAAATCACAATTAAAAAAATATTATTTAAAAAAAAACTGATATTTTCAGTCTGGAAAGATTTCTGTGCTCGCACTGTATGTGTGACCTATTCTTGAGTATGGCTATCAGCTCTGGAACCCCTACTTATGCAATGATGTAGATGTCCTGGAAAAGGTGTAGCGAAGGGTAATTAAAATGCCAGTGGTACTGAAGAATCGGAATCATGAAGATCGCTTGGAATTACTTGGAATGACTACTCTCAAAAAAAGAAGACAAAGAGGGAACCCGATTGAGAAATATAAAATTCTAACACATTATTCTAAAGTACCTGGCCTAGAGAATGTTTACAAATTCAACGTCAACAAAAAACTCAACCGTACAAAATTTAAATGTAATCCTCTTAAGAACGTTCTGCAAAGTAGTGCGAAGGACATGTGGAATAAATTACTATTTGAAGTACAGCTCCATCTAAAGTGCAAACACTATCAATCAATTTAAAAACAGGCTCGATTTTTACCTGAAAACTTGTTAATATTGTATATATTGCCTGTTGTTTATATATTGTTAATATTGTTTAGCATTACAAGATCTAATCTGGACGTATCGGCAAAGCTGCCTGTCCAGAATAAATAATAATAATAATAGTCTCCGAGGAGGCTACCGGATGGGAGCTGAGCTGAGAGTTGAGCAGGCCTTAAAAACAAAGCAGGCCCTCAGGTACAATCTGCACGGCCCCGTTAGGTAGATACTGGTCGCGATATTCGCACTATTTATGCGCGAATACCTCGATTATCGCTGCTTCTCGCAGCAACCCCGGTAGACACGTTGGACTGTATTTCGACAGTTCCATAGGTGACATCACCAAAACCGCTGCTCGACTGCCGACGAATCTAAGGTTTTAGTTCTAATAGTCCGGTTGGTTCGAAAGAGAGAAGGTCAATTTCATTATAAGGATGTTTATTCCCTTAAAATTGCAACCGCTTATACACTATTAGGTTACTTGAAAAGAAGAGTCTTTTTACACTATAATTAGATTACTTTAAAACGAGTCTTTGAACACTATAATCCGCCCAAAACATAAACACTATTAGAACGGGGGACTCCTCGCCGCCAAGAGAGCGACCGGTGCGAGTGTAACGCTTTTAACCACTGTCAAATATTTTCAAATAATATTTTACGAAGGGTCAGCATTTCAAAGCTCAGCCAACCATAAAACACAAAAAAAACCTCAACCGAATTCGGCCTCCCACGGTCAGTAGGCGATGGCGATTTATGACAAGCGTTCTCGAAGGTCTATCATCTTATTGACAAAGGAACGACAAGTGTTCGCGATTTTCTAGAGAATTCTTCTCCCCTAAACTTACGCCTAAAAGTGTAATTTATAGCTAACAGAATGTCCGTTTCGTCCGAGTCGTTTTCAAAGGCGAACCAATTCTCTGAACTCTTCAACGAGACCTCCAACGTCGCTTATAATATTATCCAGATACAGTGATTAACAACTGGTAGGAATTGCAAACCGTCGCAGGCTGTTAAAGACTGAAAAATGCTATTACTGATTTCATAAGTTTATGCCACCCATGAAAGAGTTTTGTCTATGAGTAATCCCACTCTTGAATACTGGATGACATTGCAGTCGATCTGAACTGCAGACGATGAAGACAGATCAATCAGCGACAGCAGTTTTTGCCTGCCAATCATAATTGACTGGAATTTGGTCGGGTTGATAAGAATGCCATGGTAATATTCTTTCAGTCTTTTTATATTAACTTCCTGTTTAATTGTTTCAGCCGTGGATATTTGGGCGTGCGGTGTGATCTTACTATCGATTCTGTCTGGCCGTTATCCATTCTTCAAGGCCCCCGACGACTCCACCGCTCTAGCAGAGCTCATCTCTCTCTTTGGCTCCGAGAGGCTTCGCAAGATAGCAGCACTACTAGGTATGTACTCTTATGGTACACTATCGGTGAGACTACTGTCCATCTGTGTCTGCTTGTATGTAACCATTGATTATCACAGTAGTTTTAAAACTATCGACATAAAATTTGCCTTCGTCATAGAACTTGTTCGCTCACACCTAGCCAAAGAGTCAACAGCGGAGACCTATTTTGCTATGTTATTTTATTAGGGGACTCAAAAAGATGCAATTAATACCTAACTATCTCATTGATGACCCTCGCTCTAAAGATCTTTCTCCGAGTAATTAAAACAGGATCTATAAGACATGCAAAAAGACCATTAGCAACTTTCACTTTGGTTTTAACGCTGATTTACATGAGTCAAATACTGACCTCGAATTCAAGACAAGTCAGTGCTGACCCGATACTGCCATCGTGTAAATTGATTTTAAGTCAGTACAGTGCTGTCGCATCAGTGCTGACTTCAATGCGGGCCAGCGGTACTAACCTTGTCTAAACGCCAAAGTCAGCAACTAGAATTGTCAACTACAACGAGCGAACCCGTCACCTCAGGAAGTTTTAACGATTATTCGTTCTATCTCCCTGGAGTGAGCGCAGAAGACTTGGACAAAACAGTCCACCGTCAAGCTCCGACACATGCCCGTAAGAGGCCAACGCCTTAACCGCAAGATAGCCAGGAGTGTTACCCAGCGAGCTTACACTCACGCCCTTACTTCCAATTGCGACCAGATTACTCCAGTCTCTCGATTAGTTACGAATTCGAGGTCGCTTGCGCGATCCTCTCCCTTACGAAGCAGTGTAACGGTGTATACCGAATCTATCGTGGACCACGACATCCTTTGCCCGGCTGTTCACCCAGGATCGGGTAGCCGATGGTCGTTTCGAGAGCAGTCACCGTAAGGTCCGCAACCACCCCGCTTTATAGGAAACAGTAGAGCTTCCAGACTCCCCCGATTGTTAGTCAGAGTACACAATCGATTGGCTTACGCCGCACGGTGCGCAGACCGTCCAGTAGCGCCAGAAGGTTGATTCCTAGAGGAAACTAGCCCTAAGGCCAGAGTCCTGCCCAGGCTCGCACTTCATGCGTGGAGGCCGCCGGATGGGTGTTGACCCGTGAGTGTGACCAACCCTGAACAGAATGGGTCTTCGTGGCCAACCCAACAAGGGCCCATTAGCCCAAAGTCAGCAGTTGGTCAGTCGCTGATACTGCGTTGTAGGGCAACGTAGCGTCATGTCAAAATTCTTTTTGATACCTTCTCTAACTTTTTAACGGCGGATAGGACAATTCACATTAGCACGATAAATCATTGATCTATAGATATGAATTTATTAATGATGCAGGTAAACACCTTCTGATGAGTAATAACACCTTGCAACCTGTGGATCTAGCAGAGGCCTGTCGACGCTTGAGGCAGTCACCTCTCAATTACAACACTGACACTAACAAATCTGAGGTTAGTAGGTTTCTACTACGGTTTAAAAAATCTGGCCGATATGCACTTTCCCAAATTTAGTCTTGATGAAGCAACAATACAATGCGTCACTGTTCTAGGTATTGGCTTATTAGTGCGATAATTTATTTGCATTGAAAAATCTTATTTTCTTCATATTCATTTTATGATTTCTTATCAGCCATTATGATTGCGATTATCAGAATCGATTTCCAAATTCTTCATTTTCTATCCCATCATTTTAAAACTTTAATTGTTAACCTCGTAAGTCTTTAAAGATATTAAGAAGTGACTTACAACAAAGGTAAAGGCATTATTATTGGGATTCTAAGACGCTTTTGTTTGTCATTGTGGCATTAGTAATAATTCAATTCAATTATTTTTATCGACAGTAATATTATTTACTAATTTGAACGCATTCTAAAATCCATACCAAATATCTCATTATTACCATAGATACATAGACGGCCGCTAGAATAATTTCGCGCATCATTTCGCGGATATTTCTGGTAAATCACCATTGTCAAACATCATTTTTTTTTCCGAGAAATCATCAAAATTTTTATTGGTTTTTTTTGAGCTAATATCTAAATATTTTTGTATGTAAATAAGCAAAACGAAATATTATCTTTAATAGCGAATCTAATAAAGATCATGATAGTATTTATAATTTCAAAATACAGTGAAGTGAAGTTGCGCTCACGTTGCGATATTTTGACACGTTCGCTTTCAACGTCATGGGCAAGCAGGGCTTTGGCTTGCATAGTAAAGTCCTCTGTACTTATAATTGTTTTGCGTAATTTGCCACTGGTTAGAGTGAGAGGTACACTGATTTTGAAAACCATATTGAAAGCCCATATGTGCGAGCGAGCGAAATGACACGTCGGTACATAGCAGCAATCGCACGCTGTCTTTATCGACGGCGCGGCGTGCTCATTACGATAGCGAGCTGTCACAGTTCTGTCAATAAATTTCGTCGTGTGGAGCGAGCTGCATCCGCTAGATAGCACTCGTAGGCCCTAGCAAATTAATTTATTTAATTGTTATTTACGAAGAACAGGCAAGCCGGGCTTTTCAGCTTATATGAAGAGACCGCCACTGCTCCCTATGTGTGGCACCACTGGAATGCGTGTGGCACACGCGGAGCTGACTCCGCAGCCAGTTGTATGTCTCTGACACTATAACCTCTGTCCTTGTACTGGAATGCCACAATGCGCTTCAATCCATTGCAGGGTCAAATAGAGTGACCCTGCAATGGATTAAAGGGCACAGCGACTCACTGGGAAACGACGCGGCAGACGAACTGGCCAAAAGGGGATCAAAGGAAATATTATATGGACCGGAACCCTTGATGCCTATTCCTCAGGCCCAAATAAAAACATGGCTACGCAGGAACACCGAAGAAACCCACCTTACAGAATGGAAAAAGAACGCAGGATGCAGGCAAACAAAGAACGCGGTTCCGGAAGCATCCAAAAAACTTGCCTGCAACCTCACCAGATTAAAAAGGGACAAAATCCGTAAAGTCATAGGTACTATGACAGACCACTGTCCCCTAAACAAACACCTGTTTACCATAGGTGTGACAGACAGCCCTCTATGCAGAGGATGCATGGAGGAACAAGAAACGCCACAGCATGTGCTCATGGAATGCAGGAGCGTGGCAGAGCAACGGGCAAGAATACTACAATCTCCAGCATCTGTCCCGGAGGCCTGTAGCAACCCAAACATATTGAGATGTCAACCACAACGGGCGAACCCGTCACCGCAGGACGTTTTAACGATTCATCGTTCTATCGACTGTGCAGTGAGCGTAGAAGACTTTGGACATAACAAATCCGACGTCTAGCTACGCCACAACCCGTTAGAGTCCAACGCCTTACCGCGAGTAGCCAGGTATGTTACCTGGGCGGCACTCGCGCCCTAACTACCAATTGTGACCAGATTTCTCCGGTCTCTCGATTGGTTCCGAGTTCGAGGTCGCTTGCGCGGTCCTCTCCCTTACGAAGCGGTGAAACGGAGTATACCGAATCTATCGCGGACCAAGGCGTCCTTTGCCCGACTCTGAACCGGGATCGGATGGCCAATGGTCATTTCAAGAGCAGTCGCCGTAAGGTAGACAACTACCCCCGCTCTATAGGAAACAATACAGTTCCCAGACTCCCCCGATTGTTAGTCGGAGAGCACAATCGATTGGCTTGCGCCGCTCGGTGCGCAGACCGTCCAGGAGCGCCAGAGGATTGATTCCCAGGGGAGACTTGGTTGACCCAGTGTCCGACCCAGGCTCCGCACCCCATGTGTGGAGGCCATCGGATGGGTGTTGACCCGTGAGTGTGACCGACCCTGAAACAGAATGGGTCTTCGTGGCCAACTCAGCAAGGGCCCATTAGGTCCCCAAACAGGCTGCTAACCTTCTGGGACAGCCTGGGTTGGCTGGAGTAACATAAATAGAAACACGAGCCACGCACAACGGCCCAATCAAGAGGCCAAGTGCGGGAAAAAGCCCAGACAAACTAACTAACTAACTAACTATGTCTCTGACACTGAGCGGTGACTCTGCCTAATCTGGCACCCTTTTTTTCTGGCTCTGCAGTCATGGCTCTGGAGCCGTGGTTGCCAGTGCGTTATGAGCCTAACAGTTAGGGTTGAAGCTCTCGTATAAATATTGCATTTAGTTTATAAACTGATAATAATGATTGTCCTAAAAGTATATTAATAGTAAAAATATTCAGTAAAATAGCTAAAACTAATTGTCAGTTAATTGTATTGGTTAGGATTTGTTTTACATTAATTGTATTGGTTAGGAGTATTTTAATCACGAAGATTGGACAACAATTGGAGACTTTTGCATTCCTCCTCCAATGCACTGGAAAGTAATACTGTATGACTGGATGCCAGAGATTTTATTTAAATGCCTTTCAGCATACGCTGCCAGACCCCAGTAACCTCGATCGTTGGAGCTATGCCGAGGATAGTTCATGTCCCCTTTGACAATACCCCTTGCACAGCCAGACATATTCTAACTGGCTGCAAGGTGGCCTTAGATCAAGGACGGTACATTTACCGCCTTCACAAAGTCCTTGCTGCTATTCGCGAGGTAATTAGCCTCTCAGTGGCTCGTGCCAACAAGGGTTTAACAGTACCTTCCAAACCCCCAATACAGTTTGTGCGGGTTGGCTCTAAAGGCAAAAAACATTTCACTGCAAAACCTTTCTCAATAATCGAGAAAGCTTCAGATTAAATTCTGGAGGTCGATTTGGTCTCTAAGCAGTATAAATTCCCTGAAAGTCTCAGATGCACAGCCCTGCGTCCAGATTAACTAATTACTCTCTTTCTCGGAAGATAACCCTTATCGTAGAATTAACTGTTCCATGGGAATAAAAATCTCAAAAGACCACGAGTACAAATTAAATAAATACCATGATCTCGCAAATTCCGTCACCCGTAATAGCTTCGCTGTTCACCTTCACATGGTGGAAGTTGGCGCTCGTGGCCTGCCAGCTAAATCTCTGTTTCACCTCTTTAACCCCTCAAGCCCCGATTGGCCGATATCACCAAAACACGATGCCAAAACACGATGGCCAAAACACGATGCAACAAGACGACCCCATTTTAGTTTTATTTTAATTTAATTTATTTTATTTTATCATGTTTTATTATGTTAATATGTTTTATTTTAATTATGGATACAGTGGTTTGGCATTAATTAATGTTTTGGTGAGACAGTGTCAAAATTCAATTTTTTTACTAATTTTTACTAAAATTTTTTGGGACATCAACTTTTTAATCGGCTGAGGGGCCGAGGCCTGAAGGGTTAAAGACCTTGGTCTCTCCAAGGAAATAATCAACTCCTTCTTAGAAAAATTATTTAAAACTGCAATTTCCGCATCTCAAATTCTATGGCTTCGAAGGGGGAGTGAATGGGTGGTAAGGTGAACGCTCACATGTGGCAAGACAGCTGTCCTAAACCTACCACAGCCGGTCGTTAGTCCGGAATCTACTGCTCACCCCCCAGATGTGTAAAAAAATAGTAGCATGATGGGCCGGACTCTGGTCGTTGAATTCCATGGCAGTTCCGTTTGTATTTTATTGTTTAATTACCGCAATATGAAGCCATCACTGAATGGTCTTTATAACCTGTGACACACCCGTCTCACCTTAAATAGTAATGTATTTTATTTCCTTTACAGAAAGTCAATGCGAGTGTGGTGTTTCCAGAGTCGGCGTTTGACCTGCTGCTGCGTCTCTTGGACCCGAATCCTTACTCCAGAATTACTGCTGAGCTGGCTCTTCAGCACCCATTCATAACATCCTTATAGGGTCTTTCTTACATTTAAGGGACCAATTTCTCTGATTTATCCCATTTTTATTAGAAACTTCATTTGCACTAAAAATACGCATTAAATACTAAAAAACTTTCATCAATCTGATTGAAGGAAGTATCAATCAGTCATTATAACCAAATAAATGATTATTATTGCAATTAAAAAATATTCAAGTTGTTGAATTTAATTTCATTATTTCACAAATCGATCGAACACAATAGCTAAATCTTTTATATGATACTAACACCTTAATAGGATAGGCCATTTTCCTAATGGACTATTACACTATTTCAATTTCTTAGAAGCGACTAATTTTCACTTGTAAATAAAAATGTATTGAGGTGTCTGGGAGTTTGTTAGACTAATAAGATCCCCACTGTTAGTTTCTTTATTACTGGGTCTCCAGGCCATGAAGCAATTACAGTAGAGCGCCGATTATCCGAACTAATTCGGGGACAAGGGTGTTCAGAAAACCGATTTATTTGGATAATCGAACTGTATAAAAAACTGTAAATAAAACCATATATGGACATAATAATATGTATTATCTATGTATGTAATCTGTTTTAACTTTTTTTATTTATTACAATAGTGAGTAGTAATCCAGTGAACAAAATAGATATGTGTGCATGTAATACATACGTACATGAAGAGGAACGAGTTAACGCTTAAAAAGTCCTTAATTTTGGTCTGTCGAAGCAAGCCTACCCGCTTATGAGCAGCTAATTCCCGCACATTTTTCAGTACAGATATCTGATACTGGTCGCTTTAAATGAGCTTCAAACCATCGCAAGACAGTATCTAGACATGTAAATGCTTCAGAAGGTGTAGGTATTTTTTCATCTTCATTTTCTGATTCACTAGTCGATGAGGTGCTGGCGGCGTCAGCATTATCAGTCACGAGGTCTACAATATCGCTGTCCTGCATGATTTGATACCCTGGATCTGCATCATCAATCCTCATCCATTCTTGAACGTCTTCTTCATCACATTCATGGCAATCGATGTCTGTTTTTAACCGAGAGTCTGCGGCCGCAGCAGTTCGGTTAAGCGGTCGCTCGGTTGACCGACGTTCGTATAATCGACGCTCTACTGTATTAGAAAATACTGGATGTGTTCGAGTGTCTTAAAAATGTGTATTTTACGTGAAATGAAGCTTTTAATTCAAATCAGAGAAATGTTTTATAGTTATCATATGACCTGTGATGTCGGCCATATCCCAGTGCAAAAATCGTACTGTTGATCAATATAGAACGAATAGTGAGAACCAAAAATAAGACTGTTGTTTAGATTTAGCTGCCGAGGCGGCATCTTTTGTTCCTTTACTTAGTTTTAGTATAGAAGATAGTTTCTCAACGGTTGTGTGTTGCCATTGCATGCATTTTTCATTAAAAGTTGTTGCCGTGTTCTTTCTGCTTTTTATTTATGTAGTGAAACGCCTTACATTGGAGATTTCCAATGTGGACGATGGGACAGTTGGGCGGTGTCGACTACGACGGGCGAATTCTTCACCCCAGGCTGGTATAACGATATGTGATCGTTCTTTTAGCCGTGGGATGAGCATAAAAGACTTAGACATCCTTTGCCCGGCTCTTCACCCGATATCCGGTAGCCGATTGGTCATTTTAACCCTTGGAGTAAATGGGTATTTTCATGGATGCATCTGTCTCTCTTGCAGGATTTTTGGCGACATCGACTTAAAGTACTATAACTACGAAACTACTACACCAATCATAAAAAGAACAACTGCACAATGATTGCATTGAAATTTCGAATATAGAATATTGAAATATCATTTTGTAAAACAATTAGATTATGAATAAATATGAGAACGTCAAAGAAGTGAAAAAAACGCGCGACCAGATTTGGTCGACTCGTACTCAACGGATAATTGTTTCGCGACCAGATTTGGTTGACTCATACTCAACGGGTTAAGAGCAGTTGCCGTAAGGTTAACAACCACCCCTGCTCCAAAAGAAACAAAGCCAGTTAAAGAATCCCCGACCATCAGTCGGAGTGCACAGTCGATTGGCTGATGCCGCACGGTGCGGTGAATGATTCCCAAGGGAACTAGCTCGCAGGCACAGAGTCCTACCCTGGCTCGCACTTCTGCTTGGAGGCTACCGGATGGGTGCTGTTGACCTGTGAGTTGGGCCGACCCTGAACACATGGGTAATAATGGCCTAACTGCACTGGGCCCATTAGCTCCCGGACAATGGGGCGATGGATATCCCTAGTGGACAAATGAAGTCGCTTGGGAGGCTACTGAGATTTGGTCATAACAATTTCAGTGGCAGTTGCTCAAAACCATCATGGGTTGATTTCTGAAAGCAGTCCCGTAGATTCCGAAGCCAAGATTATTGGATGCTTAATATATCTTTTGAGATGACATGGCGTGAGTGGAGTACTCAAGATTGCGGGTCTTTATGTCCTCAATATTTTTATTTTCTTGCTCAAACGCTTCAAGATATCTTCATTTCTGACCTGTCAACCTAGCTAATACGAATTAGCCTCCGATCAAGCTTTCTTAACAGGGTGTCTGTAAGTGTACAGCTTTTCATCCCGTATAATATTCAGAATACGTGGCATCTTAGAAGTATCATCTTGAGGTCTAGGTGATGTTTCTTCCGTAAAATAGACTTTTAATCTTAAAGAATGTGCTTTTGGATTTTTCAATATGGGTTTTTACTCCTTGCTCCATATCCCAGTTGTCGTTCAAATTGCACTCCAGGTAAATAATGTTATTAGTCTTCTCCAGCCAAAGTCCGTAAGCTGTAACTGTACATGCGTCTACGAGTATTTCACCGTCTATGACGACTATCACTGATCTATTGGCCTTCAATGCCAGAATGATTGGACTACAATTGGGGACTTTTGCATTCCTCCTCCAACGCACTGGAAGGTAATGCTCTATGATGATAAGATATGCTTAACCCCTAGAGCCCCAATTGGCCACACGCCACAACACAACACGATTCAGCGTGACGGCCTCGTTTTAATTTTATTTTAATTTAATTTGTCCTATTTTATTATGTTATGTTTTATTTTAATTATGGGTACAGTGGTTTGTCAGTAATTAATGTTTTGGTGAGACAGTGTCATAATTCAATTTTTTTACTCATTTTTACTAAAATTTTTTGTGACATCAACTTGTCAATCGGCTGTGGGGCCGAGGCCTGAAGGGTTAAATTTTATTTAAATGCTTTTCAGCATACACTTACAGACCCCAGTAACTTCGCTCGTTGGAGCTATGCCATGGATAGTTCATGTCCCCTTTGTAGCAACACCCCTTGAACAGCTAGACATATTCTAGCTGGCTGCAAGGTGGCCTTAGATCAAGGATGGTACACTTACCGCCATGACAAAGTCCTTGCTGTTATTCGCGAGGTAATTAGTCTCTCAGTGGCTGACGAGGTTCTGACAGTATCCTCCAAATCCCCAATACAGTTTGTGAAGGACGGCTTTAAAGGCAAAAAACATTTCACTACAAAACTTTTCAGTAATCGAGAAGGCTTCAGATTGGATTCTGGAGATCGAATCGATCTCTAAACAGTTACATTATACCGATAGTGAATTATGGTAAGATAATTACTGTAATGAAACAAAAACCATGTCTGGTTTGGAAAAGCACGATCACCGTTCACTTGCGAAAGCTATTGCCACACTATAAGGTTTTGCAAACGATCCAATTGTTCCACATTCGCTTATCCAGGATAGACTGATGTGCTGTCAAGTGTGGTCTGTTGTTAAAAGGTAGGTGGCAAACTGCTGTTGTTCCCACGCAGATTATATTGGTGGTGGGGCGGCGGGTTCGCGTGTGAATTTTGTAAATCCCTCGTACACACAACACTCACTATATCTTGTGTTACGTCGTTGCGCTCGGCGATGATCATTCAGAACATTTTTAGAAGAGGGTTCCACGTAGCAGAGTGAAACGACCGTCATCTCTATTTAAGTTCGGGGTTCTTATTTCAGTGGCTTCCCGGAGCATGCGGGGAAAGTAAATTGTTGTTTGGATAGCACAAGGAAATTTTGAAACTACACCCAGTGATTAGTTTTGCCATAGTAAAATAAGAACAGTATAACATCTCCATAATATGCACCGATTTCGCACTCATACAAGCGCCCGTTGTCCGTACGCTACCACTACAAAGATTCTCGGGCGCGTCGGTGCTTCAGGGCTGTCGCGCGATAGTTTAGTATACAAAGTGGAATGTTTTCTGTACAGGCTGTAATGCAACCTATCAGAAATTACATTTACAAGTTGTTACATTTACGATACGAAATGACATTTACGAGGTAACGTTTATTGTTCATTTGCGTAGGTAAGTATGTGTCTAGGTAAGCAGGTGCATAGGTATGTAAGTGCGTAGGTAGGTAGGTAGATGCGTTTTTGTTAAGTACTTACTAAAATGTAAAGTAATAACTTACTAAAATGTAGGTATTTTGAACACATGCAACGAGTGATGAATGCTATCACACAGTCAGCACTAACTCATATATTCTGTTACAGTACAATTTTGGGAACCGACTCTTGATCTATAAACCAAAAATATATAAACGTTCATAATAATAATAAAGAATTGCATTTCTGCTTTAATGGGATCACAACTTGTCAATTGTGTATTTGTTGTGGCAACCCTGGTGGTTCGAAGAAGCGTAGGTACTTATTTCGAAAACGGGCTCGAGATGTCCTACTGATGTTATTTTACTATGGTTTTGCTAACAACCACAAACTTACCAAAACACTTCTAAGGACAAAAAGGCCCCAACTACGCAAACTAGTGGGACTGATAACAGGACACAACACACTAAACAAACACCTCTTCAAAATGGGCGGAACGAATAGCCCTATGTGCAGAGCATGCATGGAGGCGGAAGAAACCACAAAACACATTCTGCTAGATTGTAAACAGGTAGAAGTATACAGGACAAAACACCTTGGGACCCCAGGCACCCTGCGCGAGGCGGCAGGAAACCGAAAGCCCTGCTGGCTTTCGTCAAGGAGCTTGGAATAGCGCTACCCCCGTTACACGCAAAATAGGCACACTGGATGTCGACTTGCGGAGGAACGCCCAGTATAACTAACTAACTAACTATGGTTTTGCTATCCAATATGTTTGCAGTTGTATTACATCCCTTACATGCCTCCGAGATCAAACTATATTTTGGATCGGTTTGAAGATCGCTTTTTATATCAAATTTGTTTATCATCCTATAGGGTCTGACATGCCCTTGACTTATGGTAAGAGTGCTCGTGATCAGTGTCTCGAGTTTTGTCTGCATCGGATAGTGTGCATGTTTTTTTTTTACAAATATTATGTTTAGCGTCTGAAATAAATGATTAAGTATTTAGAGTTACAACGTTTGACTTATTAGCTATCCGTATGTATGCCTGTATACATACACATTAGCATAATTAAGTAGAACCAGGATTTTGAACGTCCCATGAGCTTCTCCATAATTGTTTGTAGTTCTTAACAGTACATATTTGTATTCTTGTGCCAGACCGCAAGAAGCTGTAATGGGTATTACACTATTTTTCAACTGATTTGTAAATTTGAGTAACATGGATTTCAATTTAAAATTTGAACTCAATCAAACCCTTAGTTATCCAAGCTCAAAAAAGACAGTTAAGAAAAAAAGGCGATTAGGTAGATGTCTCGGCAAAATAGTTGTATTTAGAATTAACTACCAATAATATTAATATTAAAATATTCATAGTACCGTAAACATTGCATACAACAAAGCCGTGAATATATGTATTCTACAGTTTTGAATAAGGGAATCACCAACATAGCATATTAAAGAAACCATGGAAACGAGAGAAACCATGGAAACGAGAGGCAAGGAAAATAACAACAAAAAACAAAGTAACATAATTTTGTTTTAAAATTTTCATTCTTTCACGCATATACAATGTAACAAATAGAAATAATTGACTTTATAATTTATTTGAGCCACATTGAAAGTGGAATTATAAAGTGACATAACAAAACAGTTTTTTTATTCAACCTTCAAGCGGTATAGACAAAAATACTAGAGTTAGTGTTCGGAAAACTTTCGATAATTGAGTGCACAAGAGAGAACTTCGCGAGACCAGACTTCGACCGGACCGAGTTTATAGCCCGACCCCGACGATATCTATGCTTCGCAGGACAGTACTGCTCTTCAAACGGTAAGCGACAATAACAGCTTATACCTTTATGCCTCAATTATGCGAGCGGCTAGATTTACAAACTAGTGGAGACTAGATCGATCAAATAGGAAAAGAGATCGCTGCGGAATCTGCAAAAGGAGACCGTACGATACAAGAGCTTAAGGTCACCTTGTATCGCAACTCGATCGAGGAGAGACACGCCTCTACAAGTACCTGGTGTGCCATCGGCCGTAAAACGCCGGTTCACATCACCCCTGGGTGCCACCAAAATTGCACCTTGTCATTCTATGGCTACCCTAAAATAAGGTGGCAGATTTTCGATCGGTTTAACCGCTGACCGCTGGATTTGCCACTACAGGTAGATACTTATTTATGTGAGTATAATTTTTACATGACTTTATTAAATTTTTAACCAAATTATATTGGGTCGCAGAATATCATTTGGTTAGCAGTGTCAAAAGGCCGCCTACAAACTACCCGCTTCTTGTTAATTTTCATATTTCAACAGTCGGGTCGGTTATGAAATTTAATTAAAATTCGTGTGCCGAAATGGAGGCTGCAAAGAATCTAATCTCGAATATGCTGGATGAAGGTGGACACTCCATTCAGGTGGTGACAACCAAGAGAAGTGATCACAGTTTCAAAGTGACGAATGAGAGTGAATTTTTGAAAATTTTAACGAAGGCGGACATCATTGATCGCTCTGTGGTGATCGTATCGGTGGCCGGCGCTTTCCGGACGGGGAAGTCCTTCCTACTGAACCTGTTTCTAAGGTGAGTTTTTAAAGTATCGTTTTAATTTTAATTTTTTTTGATTTTTTTTATTTTATTATTGTTAAGGAAGCAAACAGCTTTTACAAAACATTGGGTACAAAATTATTAAGTTTCAAAGATAATGCTAATAACATATTTCCACTTAAATATTAATAATTTAAACACTTAACAGTTTTCTATGAAGAATACACTCACATGAAAGGAGGTGGGAATTGGGAAGGGGGAGTCATATAATAAGTAAATACAATTTTATGTGAATACACGTTTCATAATGTATACATATTATTTAAATATATTCTTGAATACATATTATTAATATTATATTATATAGTGCGATTACAATGATACGTCAACACCGTCATTAATTATTGCTTTTTTAAGAGCGATAGATGACGAATTGAATACGTCAATATCGCCGAGCTGCGTATTATAAATTTTACATACTCTATAAATAAACAGTTTTGTGCATAATTAGTGCCAACTTGCGGTAGGTGGAACAACTCCGTTTGGCGAGTGAGTCGCGATGGTACACGAAAAGATACCATTCCAAGAAGATCCGAACAGTCAATGTAACCTGTCAACAATTTATGGAAAAACACCACATCTGCACATTTTCTTCTTGATTGTAGTGATTGAAGACCATGAAAGCTAGCTGCTTCGCTGTAATTGGGAAAGGACAAAAGAAACGATAATTCAAATGTTTCAAGAACAAATTTTGAATACGTTCAATTCTTTTTTCGTGAACGTTATAGCTTGGAGACCATATTTGAGATGCATATTCGAGGTGACTGCGGACGAATGCGTTGTATAAGAGTAAGAGAGAATGTTCAACTGTATAACGAAAGGCAACTTTTTTCCCAACATTAGATTTTATCACACCAGCCAAGAACCCGAAGGTGAGGACCTCGTTAATACACATTCCATAAAATACCCATTTGAGCCGATGGTTTAAAACATGAGTCGGCAACCTTGTGTTGTATGCATTGACCGTATAACTACTAGACCAGCCTGAGAATGCCTAGTCTGAATGCCATCCTTGTCTAGTCGTGCATTCACGGAGACATGTACATATATCACTATGGCAACGCGTTCATATCACTATGGCAACGCTTCAACGCCATAAGTCTGCTATGCTATGGATAAACCCGCATGCTAGACAAAACCCGCATGATAGAGGGAGTCTCATATGCCCCTATCTCTTTCTATTCGGTGCACGCATTCACTCACAGCCTGCCTTCGGACTCCCGTTCTCTATTTCTGTTACCTTTATGCTTGTGTATGAGGACCAATTATCGTGTGCCACATTTGGCCATATGTTATTACAGCTACCTACAAATATAAATTCAGTTCTCACAGTGTGTGGACCATCTCCTCTCCCTTAACTCTCCAAAAGTCCTTAAAATCTTCTGTAAATTTATATCTCTCAACCACATTTCCCTTTAGTATTTTTATACCATGTATTAAACTAAACACAGCAAGGCAAGACACAAAATACTCAGGGCCATATTACTTTAACAGGCTACCAGAAAGTTTAAAAACTATTCAAGTGGAAAGCTTATTCAAAAAGTTACTTAAAGAATTCTTATTAGACAAAGCTTTTTACTCGATCGATGAGTTTGTTAATTTTAAATAATTTTTCAAATTTTTTGGTCATTTTTTTGACAATTTTAAGTAGTATTTTTTAATTATTCTGACTTTTTCTGATTTTAATTTCTTGATTATTTTTATCAATTATTTTAATTTGTGGTTTTAGTAAATAAATCTTAAAAATGATTTGGATGCCCTAAAAGCAATAAAGAAGTAACTGTATGTACGTGGTGATAAATTTAAATATTGTAAAAACGAACTAATATACTGTATTAATTACTGAACTAATATACTAAAAGCAATAAAGAAGTAACTGTATGTACGTGGTGATAATTTAAATATTGTAAAAACGAACTAATATACTGTAATTTAAATGTACCTAAATATTAAGTTTCTACAATCTGTTAAGATTTTTTGGAAATAAATTGAAATTGAAAAAAAATTGAAAAAAAAATAGTAACAATATTCCATTCCATAATATAGTAGTTTCTAATGCGTCCTTTATTGTAAGTTTTGTGTCTGTTTGTTTCAGTACTGTCCTACCAACAATAAAGTTACCAAATTAAAAAACAAGTAACCACCTGGCAGAAATCATCCTCATTGGGTGAATTGCCATAAGGGAAAAAAAGAAAAAAAGAAAGAAGGTATTTCAAGACCAATTTGGAGTTGTGACTGGAAAGATAGGCGGCTAGAAAGTTTCACCCCTAAATCTGTAATGTCATTTACTCTCTGGAGAATAGGGTTATATACAGTATAATAAAATCATATGTAAATGCTTTGGATGTACTCATAATTTTCGGATATGTCTCGTACTCGGAAACTTCAACTCTACTTCTTGAAAATTACTGTTTAATTATCACTCACAATTCTTTCACTCCTGCTAGGTACTTACGCGCTAAATACGTCTCTGAAAAACTTAGCGACAGCGAAGATGAAGATGATGCTGAGCTGAAGGGCTTCAGTTGGGTGGGAGGTCCCAAGAGGAACACGACCGGCATCCACGTATGGTCCGAGGTCTTCAAGGCGGAACTCCCCGGCGGAGAGAAAGTGGCCATCCTGCTGATGGACACCCAGGGGATGTTCGACTCCAAAACCACGTTGAAGGAGTGCGTCGGCATCTTCGCCATGAGCACCATGCTTTCATCCGTACAGGTACCTCACATTCGATATCTAAGTGCAGAGGCGCGCATTGAGTTTGAGGCGCCTCAGATTTTAATTTTTCCAATTTCTCTTTGTCCCGAGGCGTAATAGAGGACGACTCGAGAGACATAGGCGGACATCCAAACTAATAGTTGAACGCCATGATATCCTCGAACAGATAACACAGGATGATGGAATAAGCCTTACATGGCCGAAGGAACATAGTGGAGTCGGTGCAGGGGCGTAGCTACCGCCGTATCTGCAGTATCAATTATACGGGGCCCCCGGGCCACGGGGGCCCCCAACCTGACCTGACCTGACCTGGCGACCTGAGTAGTATGTTTGAAATATTACAACCGGAGGAACTCCTGTCATTAAACGCTTCCGGAAAACTGTCGGCTAAATACAGTAAAGACTTAGTAATACAGTAAAGACAAGTAATACAGTAAAGACTCTTATGACCTCTTCTTTATGACCAATTAAAGGCTCTAAAAACATGCTTAAAATCTGACATTCAAAAAATTCATTCCATTAAGGAACTCATTGAATTATTGCTGATAAATTTCCGGATGTAATAACAGCATGCTCTTTATTCTTGACCCTTTCAGTTACAACTGCAACTGCTGAAAGAAGTTTTTCAAAATTAAATCTGATAAAAAAATACCTAAGAACTTCGATGGGACATGAACGCCTGTCAGACCTGTCGCTATCGTCCATAGAGGCAGAAACTTTAGAAAAACTAAAGTCATCATCAGCTATATATGATTTAATAGTTCAGTTTGCCGAAAAAAATGCAAGGAGAGTGTATATTTAATTTGAATTGTTTGTAAAATTTTTGGAAAAAGTGACAGATACTTAGATAATTATGATGAATAAATATTTCTTTTAATTTTATGCAAACATTTTTTTTTCTTTTGTGAGAAATCTTTACCCTTCCTAAGGGCCCTCAAACAAATTTTTATACGGGGCCCTGCCAAGGCACGCTACGCCACTGAGTCGGTGGTGATGAGAGGCAGAGGCACACTCAACCTGTCGGAACGTCAATAGTATTTTGCTTTTGGTAAATGGCCTGCAGCTGTTTGACGTAGATATTCAGTAAATAATTAATTATAATACCTCACTTTTGCAATATAAATACCCTATCAGCTACTGCCCCATAATACTACTCCATATTTCATCCACGCATATGCATAGAAGATATAGGATATGGTGGCGGTTTTTGGATATGTTTTTTGATATAGTACTTTCAATGCGTAACAAAATTTGTATACCTAGTTCTGATTATACCTCATCTATTGGCCTTCCAATTAAGATTTCCATCAATGCCTAAAAGTTTATAATTTCAACGTGTTCTATTGTTTGGTTATTATACATACAACGTTGATACTTAAGTTGTGAATCTGTAACCAATCACTTAGCACGATAAAACTTTCTGCTCGCGTTGTGTTTGGTCCACAATCAAAATTGAAGTATCATCCAGGAATATAACGATATTGCTCATTTTTGTTGATATAAGATTACTAATTATACGACTGCCCAACAGAAAAGGAGTGTAATGTGTTCAGGTTCATTTATGTATGCTTTCTGTTTCTTTATTTCCCCATAACTTCTAAACGCTTAAACCGATCTATAAATGTGCAAATCGTTATGTCATCCCGAGTGTCATAGGGGTTACCTTAACTATCCAAATGTCAATAAATGAACATAATAATCGTGTTTAGTGTCAAATGAAAGGTCTGATTGAGGAAATTCCGGAAATATACCTGTATCTATATGGATAAATACATAAATGGAAAATACATAAACCACAAATATTTCATAAAAAAACCACAATAAAAAAAAAATATTCAGTCTTAGTATTCAGTATTCAATTTATTCATTCAGAATATACAATAAAGCATGAATTATGAATTAAAGCTAATTATCGCATATTAGAATTCGTCAGTTGCTAGTGATATATTAATAAATGTAATATAAAACTATTACAGCATAAATATTAATTCGACAATAGCGTTGACTAAAGTCAGCTTTACACGACAGACAAATAAAATTTAAAAAAATATAGCTGAATCCATGTATATGAGTATACATATAAAATAGATAATTATTATAAGAATATTAATAGTCATCTTAGGCACTTTATACAAAAAATAATCACACAATAGGAAGTATCAAAACAAAATTGGAAAAAACAACGTATGTATATGATCAGGTATGTTACATTACACATTGTAATCTACATATTAAATATTAAATTCATAATATTATTATTAAACAATAAGAACTAAAATGAGGTACCTGAAAGTTACATAGTAATGTTATTCCCATTTGAAAGAATTGGCATGCTCAAAAAATCACCCAGCTTATAGAAAGCATGTGTGGATTGCAGCTTTTGTTTAATAAATCTTTTAAACTCCTTGGTTTCCATCTTTCTTGTGGAGAGTGGTAGCTGGTTAAAGAGCTTATAGCTCAAATATCCAAAGGACTTTTGTGTCTGCGTAAGGCGTACTTTAGGCAGGATAACGTCATCACGTCTGCGTGTATTGTGGGAGTGCATATTCCCATTTACCCCTTGGTCATTAATATTTGATTTAGCATATAGTAGACATTGTAAAATATATTCAGACGTAAAAGTCAGTATTTTGTACTTAAGAAAATATGGTTCGCAGTGCGTGTCACGGGATACTCAATATAAATACAATAGCTCATTTTCTGTAACGGCAGTCATGTTTTTTATTCTTTTTAATAAATATTCTTGTATAAATTAGAAAAGGTAGACATTCTAAAATACTTCCCTGTGGAATCGAGTCGGAACGGATATATCCGATCATTCTGTTGCCCTCCTTATAGCAATCAATTTCTACCCACTGTTCCCTTCTGGATAGATATGACTTATTCCAGTCGTATGCTCTTCTCCTTATTCCTAGTTCATAAAATGTCCACAATAAAATTTCATGGGATACACTTTACACGTCATACGCATTTCTACGCTCCGACTGACTGGAAACCCCCGACAATACTGAATTATTGTAAATAAATTAATTTGCTAAATGTAACTGCCGACCTGGTGAAACTCGAAATGCGAAAACTAATAGGTATATTTTTGTTTGGCAGGTTTACAACCTCTCGAAGAACATCCAGGAAGACCACCTTCAGCACCTTCAACTGTTTGTAAATTATGGCCGCATGGCTCTTAAGGAGGACTCTCACAAACCCTTCCAGGACTTGTGGTTTCTCGTGCGCGACTTCGAAGGAGAAGGTAATGTAGCCTTTTTTCTCCAGTTGTTCGCAGACACGTCACTAAGTTCCAGTGAAATCGGCGAAGAGAAATCAGGGAGTTTTTGGTAGTCGCTGATCGGAGCCGAAGAATCCCTTTCGATGACGATGGCTACAATTGCAATTTACTTTCCCGGCCAATCAACGGTTAGGGAAAGTATGTGAACAGGCTAAACATGTTATTTTGAGAGGACGGAAATATTTATTCTCCAGTTGTTGCAATCTTGCTATAGTCGTGGATTTTATATTACAATTTTAAGACGTTTCAAGAATAGCAGGGGAGACCGCGCAGGTCTTGGGGTTGGCCCTTTCGGGGCGGTTAAGAAACCAATCAGCAGGAGTCAATGTGTCAATCATGTGTTAATTCCAGAGCACGGGTTCCCATTGGGTGCGGTGGGCGGCGATCGTCTGCTCGACGAGGCCTTCTCTATAAGCAGCGAGGTGTCGGACGACAAGAGCATGGCCTCTCTGCGCTCGGACATCCGAGACTGCTTCTCGAGAGTTTCCTGCTTCCTGCTGCCGCACCCCGGAGACACCGTCAGGAAAGCCAATTACAACGGCAACCTCAAACTCCTCAAAGCCGATTTTAAACACCACGTAAGTCGCACTTTCTCTTCTTTCGTTCGGCATATTTTTGCCATTAGTAAGCCAGCAACGAGTACAACAGAGCGAGACGGCATAATATCAGTCTGCACAACAGTTTTCAAAATTAATGCATGGAAAGCGATATCCACTAAACAAAGAGGATTGGATTGTTGATTCAGCTGCATGGATCGGACAGTGAGATAGACCTCTCATCTGAACTCATGTAATTTAAAGGCGGTCATCGCGATTTACAGATATTATTATAAATATGTATTTTTTTAATTTCTTGGCACGTCCAATTAATTATAATATATAGGAGTAATTGACACATTGTTTAAATCCATGTAATTGTATATGCCAGATGTACATTGCCAGAATCTCGTATTTCGCTTTCAGGTGCAAGTATTGACGGAGCAGCTGCTGTCGCCCAGCCGTCTGGTCACGAAGAAAGTCCATGGGAAACCGCTGAAGGCATACCAAGTGGCTGACCTCCTCAAAAAGTACTCCACGATCTTCAACGGCAACGATCTGCCAACTCCGAAGTCAGTGTTCGAAGCGACCGCTGAGGCCAACAACTTCGCCGCTATAAAGGCCTCCAAAAATTACTATTTGACCGAAATGAAGGTGGGTACCGCTTAAATCTACAAAAATAAGGGTCGACTTCCAGAATAGTAAGTGAAGAAAGCATACAGTTTTATTTTTTTTTTTTCGATGGCCTGTGGGAGCAAATCCTTAGCCTATGCTAGGTCATCAAAAATAGTCGCGAGTTTAACACCCGGGCATACTATGTTTCATAGACTATTTAATAGATTGCAACTGCGTTATATGAAGCCGTTGATGTTCTCCTGATAAAAAATCCCCCAGTATTTGCTAGACCTAGGCCTTTAGCATCGGGTAAGTACGAGTTCGTCATAAAGAAATTTGATTGAACTGAACTGAAATTTGATTGATGGAACTGAACATATATGTAGAGCTAGTTCTTCTCCTTAGACCAGTCCTTTACAGTCAAAATGAAGAACGAAAAACTTCGACCCTGTGTCGATTAAACAGCTTTGGAAGCGCAGATCGATTTCCAATTACCCGCCTGCAAGACTACTTATAACATGCAAAGGAAGATATTTTCACTACCATCGATTTAGTAGGAGCATATAATCAGATTGCCATACATGAGCGCCATACTTCCAAGACGGCAATGACAAAATTATTAGTTTTTTTTTTAATTTCTCAAAGGTTTCTTCGGTTTGCGAACTTCGGGCCAGACTTTCACCGTTTCAGGTCAGAAATCTCGAAACATCGATGACATTTTTATTATGTCGCCAGAGTGTTGCCAAGTGTTGGTCTTGACTAGTCGCCGATTTCAGCAGAAAAGATAGCCTAAAGTAGCCGTTTTGAAAAAAAAAAATTTTTTGCTAATAAAAAGGATTGCAGGCCATAGCTATAATAGAAGAATTGAAATCATTCTAGGCCGTTACAGATATTTTTAAAAAATGATCGAGATTAGTAGGTACATAAAAAAAACAAACATTGGATAAAACAAGATTGTATGATAAAATAGAACAAAATTACCTAGATACTACTAAGATTACCATTTTTTATAAAGCTACTATATTTATGAACACGATACCATGAACCATACATAAATGTACAATGTACTATTACCAATTACCTATAATAATTACATTATTGGAAAAAAAACTAATTTTCATAACTAGGTAGGTACTTTAAACTTTTACACAGAAAGTTTGCAAAAATCAATTACATGCTTACAAAAAACAATTACGTAATATTAAACTAAGCCATACCAAGTTAAGGTTAAAGGATGATTCATGCTACACCGGGCCGGGGCCGGGCCGGGCCCCGGCCGAGTCGTTTCCAACGTGCTCCGGCCGGGGCAGTCATTCATGCTACACCGGGCGTGACCGGGCTGTTTCCGAGTTTATTTATCCCACGACCATGTCCGCGATAACTAGTAGAATAGAATAGAATAGAATAACTTTAATGTGCTATAAAAACATAACTTAATGAATATTACGCTGGTTTTATAAAAAAGACAATTTATGCACAAATGGCGGACTTATCTAACTAGTGTTGCGTCCATCTATTTTGGCGATAATAATATTTTTTAATTTCTATTTTCGCTTGATTATTAATGCAATTTTCACAACTTGAGTTGGCAGCTATTGCAATTGCCTTTGAAGATGAAGTATTGGAAACACGAACTGAATCTTATAAAAGAAGATGGAGTGTACATCCAGCCTGGAGAAAACGACAATCGGAGGGAGAATTCGCCACGCTCTACAAGGAATTAATAGATGATGAGAGCAAATTTTACGGTTATTTTAGGATGTCTAAAGAATGCTTTAGTATATTTCTTGGAAAAATAAAACGTGATTTAACCAAACAAAATTCAAGATTTCTGAAGCATATCTCTCCCATTGAACGATTAGCAGACCGGAGCCGGGAAAACAATATCCACCGCCAATTCGACGCCGTGCTCCGGTCGTGGCACGGCCGGGCACGGCCGGAGCACGGCCAAGCATGAATTGCTTCATACAAAAGTATACTATAGATATCTGACCGTGTCCCGGCCGGGGTCCGGCCCGGCCCCGGCCCAGTGTAGCATGAATCATCCTTTACAAGGGGAAAAAACATTACAAGTTACCCATTAATAAACAATTTCGGCACCATTAATAAACAAAATCGTTGTCGCCGTACAAATTGAAATCGAAAAACTGGTGTAGCCTAAATCGGCGACAGGCGATTTTTGGTATATTTTGGTCGCCGGTGACCCATTGGAGGTAGCCTAAATGGCGACATATCGCCTAAGTTGGCAACACTGCGCCAGACGAGTAAAGCACACCACTGATCATATAAATAAGATGCGGAACTCAGTACATTTGAATCGAAATTCACTTTTGTTAGTACCAGCGACTATAATATAGCCAACAGCACAAAAACCGCATTGCAGCCAACCGTCGCAATTTCTTGTAGAATGTGTCTGTCACACTCTTTTTCAACACTCTGGTTTTAGCAGAATGGCAACCCTCTGGTCTTGCGAAATGGCAACATCTGACCAATGCAATAGTTATCATTAACCAGCCTATTTATCGATATCGATAAAAACGCCACAAGCCAGCGCAGCCCACCTATCGATATCGATAAAATCGCCACAAGCCAGTGTAGCCCACCCTTACCGGATACATAAATCGATAGAAATAAAAACAAAATTACGAATCAAGCATACGGTTTATTGATGTCTCGTATTAAAATAAATATTAATACCTACTATGAAAAAATGTGCCATTAAAAATACTGCCATAAAAGACACTCACACCCTCAGGTTCTCCTCTCTTGCGCCTAATTAGTCCGCAAACTATGTACACATTTCTTATACATCGTCACTTCCCGAGAGGCGGCACAAAACTCGAAAAACCCAAAATGAAGCCGGTAAGACGTAAAACACAAGTGACGCAGCAAACGGTAAGCAAACAACGCACATAAGACGCACCATTGATCACACGCACGACTGACAGCAGAGCGGAAGCGGTGTGCGGACGCTATGCGTGCGTATGCGCAGCAAAATGCGCAGTATGTGCGATGGTCAGACAGAGCAAAGACAATATACAGCTCGCGGAAAAGTAGGCAGACGCGTCTCGCAGGCTGACAACCGCATTTCGTGTTATTGTGGCATAGTTAAGTTGCCACCTTGATAGTCGCTGGCTCCATACAAATTTTCTTTCTATGGAAGTGGCCGCCCACTGAAGCACACCGTGAACTTGCCACTGATCATATAAATAAGATGCGGAACTCAGTACATTTGAATCGAAATTCACTTATGTTAGTACCGGGGACTATAATATAGCCAACAGCACAAAAACCGCATTGCAGCCAACCGTCGCAATTTCTTGTAGAATGTGTCTGTCACACCCTTTTTCAACACTCTGGTTTTAGCAGAATGGCAACCCTCTGGTCTTGCGAAATGGCAACATCTGACCAATGCAATAGTTAATCATTAACCAGCCTATTTATCGATATCGATAAAAACGCCACAGGCCAGCGCAGCCCACCTATCGATATCGATAAAAACGCCACAAGCCAGCGTAGCCCACCCTTACCGGATACATAAATCGATAGAAATAAAAACAAAATTACGAATCAAGCATACGGTTTATTGATGTCTCGTATTAGAATAAATATTAATACTGGCTGGGATTTTTACCCGGTTTGCATAAATCCACTTTACTTGTGAATTTACGCGACCCCCTTTGTGCTGGGTAATTACCCCTTCGATTATCTTCAATGGTTTTCACCTTGGACTGTATTCAAATGGTAATCACTCACCAGCTAGGTTGGTTTTTCTCTCAGGGGTGGTTGTCTCGAACGATTGGTGGATTCCAACCTCACAAGGAAATTAGTTCGGAGAGAGGCTTCCGTGATAGAACCTCACTTTCCTCAGGTCACGCAGGATAAGCTTCCGTCGAAAATAAACACTTTTTATTCGCGAGACTTTCTTTTATTCGGTCACTTATCTTTACTTTTACATCGAGTTCCGAGTACTTATAATTTACACTAAGTCCTCGGTGCGGAGGTCGCGGCGCGTTCGCGCTGACCCTTTGCAAATTTAAAACTGAAGCTTTCGCTCTTTTCTGCCCTCGATCGCCTTACATTTTTTTAAGATAGCGACCGCCCTTACCTTTCATTGGTCTATCTCCTTCCAAAAATTTCTAAACACACCCCCATAAATGCACCGCACACGTATTATCCAATCACGAGACAGGGCGCATAACAGATGCAACCCCGTTTGAAAGAGACATCGCAATCATGCTTCCTCGCTTGCACGCTAGAGCGAGAAGCGAATACACTAGTTGTCTCTGTCTTACATTTAAACATTTTATAGACGTATTATTTGCCTAATTTAAATGAAAAGAATCTACCCTAGTACGGGCATTAACCTAGTTGGGTAGTTTTTTAACACATAATTTTCGTAATACTTCCTCTTAAATAAAGCATTATTATTATTATTATTATTGTTATTACAGATTCTCGTCGCAAACGCCACCTTTCCCCAGTACATATTGTCTTAAACATAGGTTAGTTTCCGATCATTAGTAACAAGTTAATATTAATGTTAGATCGTTAATTAGGCTAATTAAATTGTCTCTCCTAGCGCTTTACTTTACATTAAACGAAATACTATATGCTATGCTTAAATTAATTAATCATGCAATTTTCTTTACATTTTAACCTATATTATTTCTAGGGTGAATTGTGGGATTTGGAGTATGTATGATTTTTTTGTAACGTCCACGGTTGTTATTTCGTAGTCTTTTTCCCGTCGCCTCGCCCGGGGATTTATCGTTACCATGTGTTACTAAGGGGTCTTCTCACGATTTATTTTGAATGGGAACGGTGGTGGGTCGCCGAAGTTTCGCGTTTCAGGGTCGGCAGCTCGTTTATTTTATAGCCCCTTTCTGTCCTTTCCTTTGAGTTATCAGATATTTTTCAAGGAATCTCATATCCTCGGCGTCCGTGACTAATTATGTTTCCTACCCTTTGTAAGAGGGTCTCACTTTTTGGGAAGATTTATCGGCGTTGGCGTCCGCTCTCGTGCCTTTGGGCCTGCGCCCGCTGATCTGTCGGATATTCTGAACCATTCCCCCCCCCCCCAATGGGCTCTGAGCCTCATTGGCTCCTGTCTACATCTTTTTGGTTTACCTAATTTACATTTTATTCACATAATCCAGTCTTATTTTTTACTCATTCGCCTATGGGATTCTACTTAACTAAATGTCAGGTTCAAATTTTTCTCATTGGTCTAGTGAGGGGACAGATCCTTCTCATTCAACCAATGAGAATTTCTCATTATTCTACTTAGGATATGTACCGCTTTCCGTTAACTTTCGTTTTTCATTTCTTACGAGACAAACGTCAACTTGCGTTTTCACTTTTAAATTCTAGCTAGACTATTTTTATTTTCTACTGTGACGAATAGACTTTCGCTTTTTCCACTTAGACATTAGTGACAGTTGTTTCTGCCTGATCAGCTGTTGTATGTATTTTTACAAGTTTACTGACAGGGCGCCTATACACTTTCCCGTCCACTAATAGGTCTACTATTCGCACTTGGCCTGTTTTGTCAGGGAAAACTTGAGTTACCCGACCCCTGGCCCACCTTCCGCGTTCGAGGGAAGGATCTAACAGGACTACTAAGTCTCCGATTTTTAACGGAGTTCCCTTTGTCGCCCACTTAGGTCGTTTAACCAACAATGGAAGTACTTCTTTCGACCACCGGTACCAGAAAGTATCAGCAAGTATTTGCGATTGTTTCCAGTGATTTTTGTTAGATAACTCAGTTGTATTATTCTGACCTACCGCTGTACTATCATCTGCATGGCCTAATAGGAAATCTGCGGGTGTGAGGGGTCTCTCATCCCGAGTATCTAGAGATATATACGAGAGCGGCCTGTTGTTCATCATCGCTGAGACTTCGCATAATAATGTTCTCAGCACATCTTCATTTGGCGCTCGCTCCTTTAATATAGCATATAACGATTTTTTTGCCGTTTTTATCTGACTCTCCCAAACTCCACCGAAATGGGGTCCTGAAGGAGGGGAGAAACTCCATTTTATCTCGTCGGCACTTAGACGATCCCTTATTTCATGGTTGTCGATAGCTGACAAAACTTTTCTTAATTCAGCGTCCGCACCGCGGAACCCAGTGGCATTGTCGCTCATAATTTCCCGCGGCTTCCCCCTGGCTGCTATAAAACGTCTTATAGCTAACAAGGCCGAGCTGGTTGACAAATCTCCAGCTAGTTCGATATGGGTCGCTCTCGTGTTAAAACAAGTGAAAAGTAAACCATATCGTTTTTCCACTTTCTTTCGATTAGTGACGAAAAACGGCCCAAAGGCGTCCAAACCTACAGTGTGGAAACAGCGCCGTCGGGTGGTTATTCGCGCGGATGTGAGTTGGCCCATTTGCGCGGTCATAGGCTTCGCGCGCCGGATAGTGCAATAGACACATTCTCGTGAGATCTTTTTTACCGTTTGTCGCGCTCCAATGACCCAAAACTGTTCTCTTAGCACTGATAAAATTAATTCAGCGCCGCCGTGAGCATTAACCTCGTGTAAATGTTTCACGAGTAACACCGTGAATCTATCCTTACCGTGTAATATATATGGCCTTTTTGTGTCGAAAAGTGTGTCTTTAGCATTTTCGATCCGACCTCCTAGCCGTATTAACCCTTCCGCGTCGATATACGCGTTCAATCCGAACAGACGGCTGTCTTTCGGCAATATTTTCTGATGACGTATCAGGTCTATCTCGTGTGCGAAAATTCGATGTTGTGATTCCTTGATCAGAAATTTTTTTCCGGTTGCGATATCGTCGCTTTCGAGTACTCTTGACGTGTTTTTTTTCTGTCGTTGTTAGTACAAGTTTTGTCTTATATTCTAACAATGCTCTCTCTTCCGGTTTCGGATCGGTTGGCTCCTGGAGCGGCCAGTGTTCTCTACTGCCACGCAAGAATGCAGGTCCTGCGAACCATCTACCTTCCGGGCTTAAATCTATCTTGGTGGTATTCCGTGTGCCATCATCAGCGGGGTTGTCGCTCCCCGCTAACCAATGCCACTGTCTTGGAGACGTGAGCTCATCGATCACACCTAGTCTATTGGCTACAAACTGGAGGTGACATTCCTTTTGTGACAAAATCCACCACCACACATTTTTAGAGTCTGTCCACATAAAGACGTCATCGAAACTTAATGCGCTTTCTTGTTTTATTTTTGAGGCCAGTTCAGCACCTAACAGCGCCGCAGTCAGTTCTAACCTGGGGATTGTCAGTTTGCCTTTCAAAGGTGCCACTCGAGTTTTGCTAGCCATAAAAGATACCTTGTGCTCGCCGCTACAGCCTGTAATCCTAACATATGCAACAGCACACATCGCCTTTTCAGACGAATCGCAGAATACGTGCAATTGCCTTTTTTCACCCGCTTGTTTGGTGGCGCCATTATAACGTGAGATTCGCACACCTTGCGCTAATCTCAGTTCTTGCAACCACCGAAGCCAATATTTAACTACATCGCTCGGGATCTCGTCGTCCCAGGCCACTCGGCTACTCCATACCTGCTGCATGATCAGTTTAGCCCTTATAGTGAGCGGTGAAAGCGCACCCATTGGATCCCATAGCTGCATTATTAATTTTAGGGCTTCCCGCTTCGACGGAATCTTATTTCCCGTCGTCAGATCTTCGCTGAGGCGGTCCATGCTCACATTAAATGCTAACTGATCAGAGGCAGGTAACCACGTCAAGCCTAATATACGTTGTGACGTCAACTCACCCTTTTCCAGAGATACTTGCGCGAGCGCGCGGTTTTCTTCTGGTATCCCGGTTAAAGCCTCGTTTTTATTTGAAGCCCAACCGGACATAGTGAAATTCCCAGCTTTATTAATCAAATTACTTTCCCTGATGACTTGTTTTGCTTCCTCTAACGTGTCTACCCCCGACAGCAAATCATCAACGTACGAATCGCGCTCTATTATTTTTACAGCCGCTGGGTACTGGTCCTTAAACCGAGCAGCGTTTTTATTTTTTACGTAGATCGCGGAGGCCGGGGAGCTACAACTACCGAATATTAGACAGTCCATTTTTAATATTTTTGGAGGACTTTCACGCTGGAAACCTCGCCAGAGAAACAGCTGACTGAAGCTATCTTCCTCTTTCACTTTTATCCGAAGATACATATCTCTTATGTCGGCCGTGAAAGCGATTGCATTTTCACGGAATCGTAATAAAATTCCTAATATGCTATTTAAATAGTCTGGTCCACCTAATAACATGCTATTTAGTGACCCGCCTGCGCCCGAGGACGCAGCGTCGTGAACGACACGAATTTTGTCTTTCTTCGCGGGGTGAATAACCCCCAGGTGCGGAAGAAATAACACTCGAGGGCGGTTTTTTAATTGTTTTTCCTCGACTTCCGAAGCATACCCCTCAGCTAGATATCTCTCTATCTGCTGGCAGTATTTTTCTCCATAAAGACGGTCGGAGTCCATTTTCCGTTCCACTGACCTCAGCCGAGTCATTGCCATGTCTCGGTTATCTGGTACGGAAAAGTTCACCTCTTTCCATAACAGACCTGTCTCCCAGACTCCATTTTTTTAAAGAAGTAGTATCTTCTAAGATTTTTTCAGCCCTAACATCGGCCTGAAGCTTTCGCTTTTTCTGTGGCCAATCGTACTCTAGCTTCAGATTTTATTCAAGTAATTTATCTAAAGAAGGTTCATTTTCCTGATTTAAGCATAGCGCCGGGTACCTAATTTCTCGTTCGAGAGTGTTATTGCCGCCGATAGCCACCCACCCCAGGAGTGTTTTAGATACCGATAGGCCCCCGTCTACCATTTTTAATCCTCTAGAGACTATCAGTTCCCAACAATTAGCTCCCAGGAGCAGGTCAGGTTTTACGGTCGTCGCCTGAGTCGAACGCACCATCCCTCCGATCGGCCTCTGCGCACTTATCACGCTTTTGACCTCCGGTAGATTTAGCGAGGCTACGCTGTAAGCTCGTACTACGTACTCCTTCTTACCTAAATCTCCCCTTACTTTGAAGGACACCGCTTCGGCACTGCTATTACTCTCTCTCATATTCCCGATTCCAGAGAGCTGTAATCCCTGCGTCGGGCCTCGAATCCCTAGTTCTAGTGCCACGCCCTGATCGATGAGTGAAACAGTCGCGCCTGCGTCTAACAACGCATATAATGTTTTTCTACCCCTGGTCCCAACCACGGTTATCGGTAATACTTGCAGAATGACCTGATTTCCAGATACCGCGTTCGCCACTACCTCGGAGCTCGCGCGCGGCGCCGCCGCGATGTCCGCCTCGTTCGCAGGCGGCGGGGCGGTCAGCAAATAATGGTATTTGCCCTTTGGAAACCGTTTATATGCCGAACACGATTTTCGGCCGTGGTTGTGCCCTAAACATTTGAAACACCTGCGCATTTTCTTTATCTCATCCCAGCGGCTTGCTAAAGTTAGATTTTTAAATTCTTCACATTTATTTAAATAATGGGATTTCTCACACCGAGGGCACTTAGGTTCCTCCTTGCCCTGGGTATGTAAAATATATTTTTTAGAGCCCGTTTCTTTCTGTCTCCTATCTCGCGGGTTATCATAACTTTTCCTAGGAAGCTCTGCGGTACACAGACCGGCGTCTTGTGCGCTGATCGCTAATTTCTCTAACCATAATGCGAAATAAACTAATACCGGATCGTTTAAACCAACCCTTCCCCTGTCAGCTAGCCACAGAGTTAATAAGTTCTTTGGCAATTTTGCCACAAGTGAAGCCAATAAGTCTGGATTATAAAGATGTTCTAATTTATTTACCGATTTTACGGTCGCGACCAGATTTTTTATCTGGCACGCAAATCGCATTAAACCGTCTGCATCTAGACTATCAGATAACCCTTTTTCTCTCCTCAAATCCGCTATCGTTCTCTGAATAATTAAATTCGTATTACCGAATAGCGCCTCTAACGTGGTCATGATATTTGTCACGTTGTCAGGACTTAAAAGCAAGCCTGTCACTGCCTCGCGGGCTCTACCCTTTAATGCTGTCTGCAAACGCAATAAGTTTTGTGCATCATTTAAATGCATTACGTCTGTCGACTGTTTGAAGATAGCTTTGAAGGCTACGAATTCTAAAGGATTCCCGTGAAATGAAGGTAACTCTTTTGCAAAATGCGGTTTTGTGGACGCTACAGAAAAAATCCTACATACCTCTTTTATCATTTTTTCGCTCGAGCTGCTAATTCCATCGCTGCTCGTACCCAGGTCCGTATCAGCGGCGGCCTTTACCGCCGCCGCCGACACCGCCTTGGTCTCTGCCCTTGCCCTGGCGTTGTCCGCAGCTGCCGCGCCGCCCGTATTCGCCGCGCCGCCCGCATTCGCCGCGCCGTCCGCCACCGTCGCGCCGGACGCCGCCGCGTTGCCCGGTTCCGATCGCCCGCCGTCTTCACGCCGCCGTGCCGCTTCTGATGCCGCATCTCCATTTTCTTCTGCGAATGTTCCCCCCCAGGGTTCTGGTGAAGTCTCAGCAGCTGGAGTTTGATACTCGGCCCATCTCGACACTCTGCTAGCTGCCGTGTTGTCCCCCGCGACGTCGCGATCATTTTCCTGACTGCTCGTTTCTGTCCCGAAGGTTTCGGAGACAATTTCCAGCATCCTCATAGCATGCCGCGAGTCTTCTTCCGCTGCATCCAGTTCTTCCTGCATCGCCGCTCGTTGAAGGTTCATCTCAGCTTCTTCTTCGATTTCTTCAGCCGCTCTGCGCGCCGTGCGCCGCGCAGCCACTTTTTTCAGTTCTGCATCCAATTTATTTTTATCAGCTTTTTTCTTGGCTTTTTGGAGGTTCACTCTTCGAAGTTCTTCAGATGCTGCTCGCAGTTCCTGAACGTGCTCGCTTCTTCTGCTGCTTTCTGACCAGGCGCGCGATGAAGGTCTTGGATTTTCGGATTGCGTGCTTTTCGAATCCATATTTTTTATTTTTCTTTTCTCGTTCTTGATCCAAAGTCACTTTTCTTTCCGATTTTCTTTATTCGGCTAGACGGAGGACCACGATGGCTGGGATTTTTACCCGGTTTGCATAAATCCACTTTACTTGTGAATTTACGCGACCCCCTTTGTGCTGGGTAATTACCCCTTCGATTATCTTCAATGGTTTTCACCTTGGACTGTATTCAAATGGTAATCACTCACCAGCTAGGTTGGTTTTTCTCTCAGGGGTGGTTGTCTCGAACGATTGGTGGATTCCAACCTCACAAGGAAATTAGTTCGGAGAGAGGCTTCCGTGATAGAACCTCACTTTCCTCAGGTCACGCAGGATAAGCTTCCGTCGAAAATAAACACTTTTTATTCGCGAGACTTTCTTTTATTCGGTCACTTATCTTTACTTTTACATCGAGTTCCGAGTACTTATAATTTACACTAAGTCCTCGGTGCGGAGGTCGCGGCGCGTTCGCGCTGACCCTTTGCAAATTTAAAACTGAAGCTTTCGCTCTTTTCTGCCCTCGATCGCCTTACATTTTTTTAAGATAGCGACCGCCCTTACCTTTCATTGGTCTATCTCCTTCCAAAAATTTCTAAACACACCCCCATAAATGCACCGCACACGTATTATCCAATCACGAGACAGGGCGCATAACAGATGCAACCCCGTTTGAAAGAGACATCGCAATCATGCTTCCTCGCTTGCACGCTAGAGCGAGAAGCGAATACACTAGTTGTCTCTGTCTTACATTTAAACATTTTATAGACGTATTATTTGCCTAATTTAAATGAAAAGAATCTACCCTAGTACGGGCATTAACCTAGTTGGGTAGTTTTTTAACACATAATTTTCGTAATACTTCCTCTTAAATAAAGCATTATTATTATTATTATTATTGTTATTACAGATTCTCGTCGCAAACGCCACCTTTCCCCAGTACATATTGTCTTAAACATAGGTTAGTTTCCGATCATTAGTAACAAGTTAATATTAATGTTAGATCGTTAATTAGGCTAATTAAATTGTCTCTCCTAGCGCTTTACTTTACATTAAACGAAATACTATATGCTATGCTTAAATTAATTAATCATGCAATTTTCTTTACATTTTAACCTATATTATTTCTAGGGTGAATTGTGGGATTTGGAGTATGTATGATTTTTTTGTAACGTCCACGGTTGTTATTTCGTAGTCTTTTTCCCGTCGCCTCGCCCGGGGATTTATCGTTACCATGTGTTACTAAGGGGTCTTCTCACGATTTATTTTGAATGGGAACGGTGGTGGGTCGCCGAAGTTTCGCGTTTCAGGGTCGGCAGCTCGTTTATTTTATAGCCCCTTTCTGTCCTTTCCTTTGAGTTATCAGATATTTTTCAAGGAATCTCATATCCTCGGCGTCCGTGACTAATTATGTTTCCTACCCTTTGTAAGAGGGTCTCACTTTTTGGGAAGATTTATCGGCGTTGGCGTCCGCTCTCGTGCCTTTGGGCCTGCGCCCGCTGATCTGTCGGATATTCTGAACCAAATACTATGAAAAAATGTGCCATTAAAAATACTGCCATAAAAGACACTCACGCCCTCAGGTTCACCTCTCTTGCGCCTAATTAGTCCGCAAACTACACATTTCTTATACATCGTCACTTTCCGAGAGGCGGCACAAAACTCGAAAAACCCAAAATGAAGCCGGTAAGACGTAAAACACAAGTGACGCAGCAAACGGTAAGCAAACAACGCACATAAGACGCACCATTGATCACACGCACGACTGACAGCAGAGCGGAAGCGGTGTGCGGACGCTATGCGTGCGTATGCACAGCAAAATCCCCAGTATGTTTGATGGACAGAGCAAAGACAATATACAGCTCGCGGAAAAGTGGGCAGACGCGTCTCGCAGGCTGACAACCGCATTTCGTGTTATTGTGGCATAGTTAAGTTGCCACCTTGATAGCCTCTGGCTCCATACAAATTTTCTTACTATGGAAGTGGCCGCTAGAAGTGCCAGTTCAATAAAACAATGCGTCGTTCTTTCACGCCAAATCTGTAATATGCCGTTTACACTCTCGCGCGAGGCGCGAGGCGAGACGCAAAACCATATCAGTAAACAAATGGAACAGAGGCAAAGCTTCTAACGAGCGTACAAAATGTTTACCTACTTGCTAGAAGCTTTGCCTCTGTTTTGTTTGTTTACGTACATGGTTTTGCGTCTCGCCTCGCGCCTCGCGCGAGAGTGTAAACGGCCCATAATGAGCACCGAATATGTTGTATACTTACTAACTATTTGCTAAAGTTCATATTATTATAAATAGGTTAATATATGCGGCGAACAATATCTAGAATTTGTTTGTAAATTGGGGGGCCAGCTCACGCGTACTATAGAAATATTCGGCCCTGCATAAACAGAATGCAAAAGCTATCTATTTCATGACTACATGTAAGCGGACCGTTTGCCCCACAGCCGGCTAAATGTGATTATGCTTTACGCATTCTTATACCTGTAAAGGTGGATTGATAGCATCAAAGGACATACTGTGCCATTTGTCCTGAGAAGTGATTTTTTGCAAAGAATTTCAAACAACAATGCTCGAAGATTGTGACGGAATCTGCAGTTTGATTATATTTTTTCAGAGTATTGATGTCGACGGTGATTATAGCGAGCAAGATCAATATGGAACTTGTACATTATTATAGATTTTTTAGAAGAGCACTGGAGAACTAAACTGGCAAGACTAGGTAGGTTAGCAGATACCCCTAGTAGTTCTTTTCTTAAGTGCAATATCAATTAACGGGCGTTGGCGAATATTTCTTTCGATCATAGTAACCGCTGTTGCAGAGAAGAGTCGGTCGCGGCGTGCAGTGACACCCCACGACCTACTCTTCTCTTCTTCAGCCTGATCACATTACGCCGGTGCATAGCTTTTCGATCGGTTTGACGGGCAGTGAGGTCTCATATTGCATTAGCATCTCAATGATTATATATTCATATTTTATTTAAATTGTCGTTAATAATATCTGGCATTTAGTAGTAAGTCCAGGTGTTAATTTTCGCTTGCTTCGGGCCAACTCACCCGCTGCCACATGCACAAAGCACGGAAAATTGCCTCACAGAAAATCTCACAGTGTTACATTCCAGAGCCTTTAGTCACTCTAAAAGATTTACCAATTCCTACACCATTCAGAGTGACACCTAAATAAACCCATCGAAATATAAAACCACTCTAGATTTAGCTTCCACACATTGGCGCCCCGGACCAGTACTGTTCAGAACGACCCCATCCATGTATCTCACATTCGGTCACTTTTCAGAAGTTTCTGGAGAACGAGTTGCTGTCGGCGAAGCGCTGGCTGAGGATGCTGACCCAACTGGTGACGTTGACCACCAAGCAGACGCTCTCCGACTCCTCGATAGAGAGCCACCACGAGCGAGTAAAGGCGGAGGCCGTAGGGATGTTCGACGACGCCCCAAAGATGGGCGGCCGGGAGTTCGCCGAACCTTACCGCCGCCATCTCGACGAGGAGATCGAGAAAATCTACAAGGAGCTGAATCACTGCAACGAGGGGAAATCATACGGAGAACGATTCTTGCAGATGGCCGCTTTGTTGAGCACTCTGTGCCAGTCAGTCTGGTCCTTCGATCCGCCCTCTCTGCTCAAATTCTTGCCTCTTCCCGGAAATAAATCTTAGTACTGCTGTTATACGATGAATTGACATCCCTGCTTACAGTACAGCTCTCTAACGAACCGCGTTGTATGATGTCGACTTAAACTGGTCAAACGAGATGTTAACTTTAATGCAATTCTTATGTCTATAGATTAAGAACAGTGTCTTATGTTATTTTAGGCACAATCTGCTAGCTCTCTATATTTATGGTTAGTCGATTGTCAGTTTTATATGCAAACATGCGCATCAACAAGGAATGTCGCAACACGGCGCCGTTCTTCTTGCCTCCAGGAATCGGGATTCATCTCGCGGATCCTGTTACGTCCTTGAGGTTAGCGTCTTCACAGCAGATGTGCCTGTATGCGGGAGTCTGATTTGAGCTCGGATTGTAATCGTAATTAATGTAATATTGATTGATATTAATATGATATTGATTGATCGCTTCATGTAAGTAAGGATGTCGCGGTGGTGCGTTTGAAAACTTTGCCCTGTCAAGTTGTAGGACCTGCCGCTCTGTTCAGTCTGAAATCCGTTCATCTGCAGTACTCGGGGTTAGAAAGAGCGGGCATCTACTCTTCATTTTGGATGCCATTTTATTAGCGGCATCGGCGGCACATTCGTCTGGCGGACGTCACAGAATATTTCTGCGTTCTCTAAACAGATCTGGAGGGAGAAGGCCTCCGACATTTATATAAATGCTCTGTTGGTGATAAACCTTCTTGGCACTTTCCATATAACAACTTATTAATGATTCATTGGCATTCCTATTTGCAGTTTCCACATAACAACTTACTAATCAAATATTACCATAGGCAAGAAGAACAGCATCAGGTTTTCTTCTTCTGTACGTGCATTCGTGTTTGCATTAAAAACTGACTATCGTCCGCTATGATAATTTAGGAGGGGTAGCACATTGTGCGTTAATTAAATTACTACATACATAAGTAATTCCTGCTTAAGAACACACCGTTTGAAATTAACATCTCGTTTGACTAGTTAAAGACATCATACAACGCGGTTCGGTTTTTTAGGGCAATTGGTCTTTTATTTTCTGAGCTATGATAGTAGAAGTAGACTTGTATTCAGAGCACAACCTCAAACTTTCAAAATACTATGTTATGCTTACTGCATTTTGCTGATATTTTAGTAAATAATGTGATTTGATTTATTTATTTTTATTTTATTAAATGGTGATTGAATATAATATTAAAGTATTTTAATTAGTACCGGTTTGGACTCAAGCCGCATACAAATGTACACATCTATACTATCTATACTAATATTATAAAGAGGTAAAGTTTGTGACGCTGTAGGAAGTAATCTCTGGATCTACTGAACCGATTTTGAAAATTCTTTTACCAGTAGAAAGCCACGTTTTTTGTGAGTGTCATAGGCTATATATTAATCCTAAAAATGAAAAGACTTTTTCGTGGTAGTCGGATTTGCAAAGTAAGTCGGAGAATAAGCGGTCGAACGAAAACGTTTCTAACTAACGCTGCCTTAACGATGAGAGATATATGATTAAGTTCTAGAGAAAAGTTATAGAGCTTGATAATGCCTACAAAAGGCATCATATGTCTAACTCAGCGACAGCATATGTCTAACTTGTATATTTAACCCGTTGAGTATGATACGACCAAATCTGGTTGTGAAACAATTATCCGTTGATTATGATACGACCAGATCTGGTTCCGCGTTTTTTTCACTTCTTTGACGTTCTCATATTTATTCATAATTATCTAATTGTTTTACAAAATGATATTTCAATATTCTATATTCGAAATTTCAATGCAATCATTGTGCAGTTGTTCTTTTTATGATTGGTGTAGTAGTTTCGTAGTTATAGTACTTTAACCCCTAGAGCCCCGATTGGCCGATATCGGCCAAAACACGATTCAGCCTAACGGCCCCGTTTTAATTTTATTTTAATTTCATTTGTTTTATTTTATAATGTTAATATGTTTTATTTTAATTATAGATACAGTGGTTTGGCAGTAATTAATGTTTTGTTGAGACAGTGTCATAATTAATTTTTTTTAGTATTTTTTACTAAAATATTTTGGGACATCAACTTGTCAATCGGCTGAGGGGCCGAGGCCTGAAGGGTTAAGTCGATGTCGCCGAAAATCCTGCAAAAGAGACAGATGCATCCATGAAAATACCCATTTACTCCAAGGGTTAAGTCACAAAAAGTAGTATTTTATATAAAAAAAAATAATTTAAATCGTTAGGTCATGTTTATTGGTCATATTATCAACAATTATGAATTCTTAACAAAATAAGTAAATTTATCGGCCCAACTGTTTAAAACAAAAGACTTTTCCCTTTTACTGCATATAATTTCCCTTTTACTGATAAATAGTTAAAGAGATAATACGCTCACAAATAAGACACTCACAAGAAGACACTCACAAATAACTGTATTATAATCAAATTGGCATGCAAATACATACATACATATGCAGTAAAAATATAACCCTTCTTTTGGCAGTCAGGAAATAACTCATAGCACTCTGTACTAACCGAACCACACTCATAATTTCATCACAGGTAAAAAGTTTTACCGCACAACGAAGTGGGCACAGGTCAGCTATGTTTGTATGCATTATTGACGTCAAAAAGTTACGATTGCGTACTATTTTGAATAAAAAACTTATGATTATGATTATTGTCTAGTACTTTTTTGCATAATTAATATATTGTAAGATAAAAAGACAGGGATTTTATGATTTCTTAGATTGTCAAGGCTTTTGGAGCACCTCTTTCCTGTATTCGACCTTTTAATTTCACCAAACGCGTGGGTAGTGCAAAAAAAATCTTTTTTTTTGCCAAGAGTAACTAAGTGGCATTCTTAGAAATTAATTCTTCGGATTTTCAACTATCGTATCTACCTATTTAATCTAATACATATTATTTACTGTTAATTGTTTTGTTGTAAACTGTTATGATATAGGTAGTCTTTGTTTTTGTAAATTGGTAAGTTTAAAGTTATATATTGTATATCATCTCTTGGTTAAATTGAGTACCTAACTAGTTTTAAGATTAATTAATGTCATTCCTACATTGAATGAAATTGTACAATTTCGAACAATGCAGTATTTAAATTTAAATCTTTTTTCGACATTATGAATCATCTGGCCTGGACGAACGTGAGCGGGTCGGCCCTTGTGACGTCATCGGGGATTTCCCTCGGACGGGACCTTTCTTCGGTGGTTGGGATTTTTACCCGGTTTGCATAAACCCACTTAACTTGTGAATTTACGCGACCCCTTTTGTGCTGGGTAATTACCCCTTCGATTATCTTCAACGGTTTTCACCTTGGACTGTATTCAAATGGTAATCACTCACCAGCTAGGTTGGTTTTTCTCTCAGGGGTGGTTGTCTCGAACGAGTGGTGGATTCCAACCTCACAAGGAAATTAGTTCAGCTAGAGGCTTCCGTGATAGAACCTCACTTTCCTCAGGTCACGCAGGATAAGCTTCCGTCGAAAATAAACACTTTTTATTCGCGAGACTTTCTTTTATTCGGTCACTTATCTTTACTTTTACATTGAGTTCCGAGTACTTATAATTTACTACTAAGTCCCGGTGCTTGGATCGCGGCGCGTTCACGCTGACCCTTTGCCAATTTACAACTGAAGCTTTCGCTCTTTTCTGCCCTCGATCGCCTTACATTTTTTTAAGATAGCGACCGCCCTTACCTTTCATTGGTCTATCTCCTTCCAAAAATTTCTAAACACACCCCCATAAATGCACCGCACACGTATTATCCAATCACGAGACAGGGCGCATAAACAGATGCAACCCCGTTTGAAAGAGACATCGCAATCATGCTTCCTCGCTTGCACGCTAGAGCGAGAAGCGAATACACTAGTTGTCTCTGTCTTACATTTAAACATTTTATAGACATATTATTTGCTTAATTTAAAAGAAAAGAATCTACCCTCGTACAGGCATTAACCTAGTTGGGTAGTTTTTAAGACATAATTTTTGTACTACTTTCTCCTAAATAAAACAATATTATTATTATTGTTATTACAGATTCTCGTCGCAAACGCCGCCTTTCCCGAGTACACATTGTCTTAAACATAGGTTAGTTTCAGATCAATAGTAACAAGTTAATATTAATGTTAGATCGTTAATTAGGCTAATTAAGTTGTCTCTCCTAGCGCTTTACTTTACATTGAACGAAATACTATATGCTATGCTTACATTAATTAATCATGCAATTTTCTTTACATTTTAAGCTATATTATTTCTAGGGTTAATTGTGGGATTTGGAGTATGTATGATTTTTTGTAACGTCCACGGTTTTTATTTCGTAGTCTTTTGCCCGTCGCCTTGCTCGTAATTTATCGTTACCATGTGCTGCTAAGGAGTCTTTCTCACGATTTATTTTGAATGGAAACGGTGGTCGGTCCATGGAGAGTCGAGTTTCAGGGTCGGCAGCTCGTTTATTTTATAGCCCCTTTCTGTCCTTCCCTTTGAGTTATCAGCTATTTTTCAAGGAATCTCATATCCTCGGCGTCCGTGACTAATTATGTTTCCTACCCTTTGTAAGAGGGTCTCACTTTTTGGGAAGATTTATCGGCGTTGGCGTCCGCTCTGTCGAATATTCTGAACCATTCCCCCCCCCCCCCCCAATGGGCTCTGAGCCTCATTGGCTCCTGTCTCCATCTATTTGGTTTACCTAATTTACATTTTATTTTCATAATCCAGTCTTATTTTTTACTCATCCACCTATGGGATTCTACTTAGCTAAATGTTATGTTCAATTTTTTGTTATTGGTCTAGTGAGGTGACAGATCGTTTCTCATTCAACCTATGAGAATTTCTCATTATTCTACTTAGGATACGTACCGCTTTCCGTTAACTTTCGTTTTTCATTTCTTACGAGACAAACGTCAACTTGCGTTTTCACTTTTAAATTCTAGCTAGACTATTTTTATTTTCTACTGTGTCGAATAGACTTTCGCTTTTTCCACTTAGACATTAGTGACAGCTGTCTCTGCCTGGTCAGCTGTTGTATGTATTTTTACAAGTTTACTGACAGGGCGCTTATATATTTTCCCGTCCACTAATAGGTCTACTATTCGCACTTGGCCTGTTTTGTCAGGGAAAACGTGAGTCACCCGACCCCTGGCCCACCTTCCTCGTTCTAGGGAAGGATCTAACAGGACTACTAAGTCTCCGATTTTTAACGGAGTTCCCTTTGTCGCCCACTTAGGTCTTTTAACCAACAATGGAAGTACTTCTTTAGACCAGCGGTACCAGAAAGCATCAGCAAGTATTTGCGATTGTTTCCAGTGATTTTTGTTAGATAACTCAGTTGTATTATTCTGACCTACCGCTGTACTATCATCTGCATGGCCTAATAGGAAATCCGCAGGTGTGAGTGGTCTCTCATCCCGAGTATCTAGAGATATATACGTGAGCGGCCTGTGGTTCATCATCGCTGAGACTTCGCATAATAATGTTCTCAGCACATCTTCGTTTGGTGCTCGCTCCTTTAATATGGCATATAACGATTTTTTTGCCGTTTTTATCTGACCCTCCCAAACTCCACCGAAATGGGGTCCTGAAGGAGGGGAGAAACTCCATTTAATCTCGTCGGCACTTAGACGATCCCTTATTTTATGGTTGTCGATAGCTGACAAAACTTTTTTTAATTCAGCGTCCGCACCGCGGAAACCAGTGGCATTGTCGCTCATAATTTCCCGCGGCTTCCCCCTGGCTGCTATAAAACGTCTTATAGCTAACAGGGCCGAGCTGGTTGACAAATCTCCAGCTAGTTCGATATGGGTCGCTCTCGTGTTAAAACAAGTGAAGAGTAAACCAAATCGTTTTTCCACTTTCTTTCGATTAGTGACGAAAAACGGCCCAAAGGCGTCCACGCCTACAGTGTGGAAACAGCGCCTTCGGGTGGTTATTCGCGCGGATGGGAGTTGGCCCATTTGCGCGGTCATAGGCTTCGCGCGCCGGATAGTGCAATAGACACATTCTCGTGAGATCTTTTTTACCGTTTGTCGCGCTCCAATGACCCAAAACTGTTCTCTTAGCAATGATAAAATTAATTCACCGCCGCCGTGAGCATTAACCTCGTGTAAATGTTTCACGAGTAACACCGTGAATCTATCCTTACCGTGTAATATATATGGCCTTTTTGTGTCGAAAAGTGTGTCTTTAGCATTTTCGATCCGGCCTCCTAGCCGTATTAACCCTTCCGCGTCGATATACGCGTTCAATCCGAACAGACGGCTGTCTTTCGGCAATATTTTCTGATGACGTATCAGGTCTATCTCGTGTGCGAAAATTCGATGTTGTGATTCCTTGATCAGAAATTTTTTCCCGGTTGCGACATCGTCGCTTTCGAGTACTTTTGACGTGGTTTTTTTTTTACACATATCTATAAATTTTGTCACATATGCCATGGTTCGACTCGCCCGCATGTACCGGGAAAATCTACCTATGTCAATTACGCTTTCATTTTTTTCTGTCGTTGTTAGTACAAGTTTTGTCTTAAATTCTAACAATGCTCTCTCTTCCGGTTTCGGATCGGTTGGCTCCTGGAGCGGCCAGTGTTCTCTACTGCCACGCAAGAAAGCAGGTCCCGCGAACCATCTACCTTCCGGGCTTAAATCTATCTTGGTGGTATTCCGTGTGCCATCATCAGCGGGGTTGTCGCTCCCCGCTAACCAATGCCACTGTCTTGGAGACGTGAGCTCATCGATCACACCTAGTCTATTGGCTACAAACTGGAGGTGACATTCCTTTTGTGACAAAATCCACCACCACACATTTTTAGAGTCTGTCCACATAAAGACGTCATCGAAACTTAATGCGCTTTCTTGTTTTATTTTTGAGGCCAGTTCAGCACCTAGCAGCGCCGCGGTTAGTTCTAACCTGGGGATTGTCAGTTTGCCTTTCAAAGGTGCCACTCGAGTTTTGCTAGCCATAAAGGATACCTTGTGCTCGCCGCTACAGCCTGTAATCCTAATATATGCAACAGCGCACATCGCCTTTTCGGACGAATCGCAGAATACGTGCAATTGCCTTTTTTCACCTGCTTGTTTGGTAGCCCCATTGTAACGTGCGATTCGCACACCTTGCGCTAATCTCAGTTCTTGCAACCACCGGAGCCAATATTTAACTACCTCGCCCGGGATCTCGTCGTCCCAGGCCACTCGGCTACTCCATACCTGCTGCATGATCAGTTTCGCTCTTATAGTGAGGGGTGAAAGCGCACCCATTGGGTCCCATAGCTTCATTATTAATTTTAGCGCTTCCCGCTTCGACGGAATCTTATTTCCCGTCGTCAGATCTTCGCTGAGGCGGTCCATGCTCACATTAAATGCTAACTGATCAGAGGCAGGTAACCACGTCAAGCCTAATATACGTTGTGACGTCAACTCACCCTTTTCCAGAGATACTTGCGCGAGCGCGCGGTTTTCTTCTGGTATCCCGGTTAAAGCCTCGTTTTTATTTGAAGCCCAACCGGACATAGTGAAATTCCCAGCTTTATGAATCAAATTAAGTTCCCTGATGACTTGTTTTGCTTCCTCTAACGTGTCTACTCCCGACAGCAAATCATCAACGTACGAATCGCGCTCTATTATTTTTACAGCCGCTGGGTACTGGTCCTTAAACCGAGCAGCGTTTTTATTTTTTACGTAGATCGCGGAGGCCGGGGAGCTACAATTACCGAATATTAGACAGTCCATTTTTAATATTTTTGGAGGACTTTCACGCTGGAAACCTCGCCAGAGAAACAGCTGACTGAAGCTATCTTCCTCTCTCACTTTTATCCGAAGATACATATCTCGTATGTCGGCCGTGAAAGCGATGGCATTTTCACGGAATCGTAATAAAATTCCTAATATGCTATTTAAATAGTCCGGTCCACCTAATAACATGCTATTCAGTGATCCGCCTGCGCCTGAGGACGCAGCGTCGTGAACGACACGAATTTTGTCTTTCTTCGCGGGGTGAATAACCCCCAGGTGCGGAAGAAATAACACTCGAGGGCGGTTTTTTAATTGTTTTTCATCGACTTCCGAAGCATACCCCTCAGCTAGATATCTCTCTATCTGCTGGCAGTATTTTTCTCCATAAAGACGGTCGGAGTCCATTTTCCGTTCCACTGACCTCAGCCGAGTCATTGCCATGTCTCGGTTATCTGGTACGGAAAAGTTAACCTCTTTCCATAACAGACCTGTTTCCCAGACTCCATTTTTTAAAGATGTAGTATCTTCTAAGATTTTTTCAGCCCTAACATCGGCCTGAAGCTTTCGCTTTTTCTGTGGCCAATCGTACTCTAGCTTCAGATTTTCTTCAAGTAATTTATCTAAAGAAGGTTCATTTTCCTGATTTAAGCATAGCGCCGGGTACCTAATTTCTCTTTCGAGAGTGTTATTGCCGCCGATAGCCACCCACCCCAGGAGTGTTTTAGATACCGATAGGCCCCCGTCTACCATTTTTAATCCTCTAGAGACTATCAGTTCCCAACAATTAGCTCCCAGGAGCAGGTCAGGTTTTACGGTCGTCGCCTGAGTCGAACGCACCATCCCTCCGATCGGCCTCTGCGCACTTATCACGCTTTTGACCTCCGGTAGATTTAGCGAGGCTACGCTGTAAGCTCGTACTACGTACTCCTTCTTACCTAAATCTCCCCTTACTTTGAAGGACACCGCTTCGGCACTGCTATTACTCTCTCTCATATTCCCGATTCCAGAGAGCTGTAATCCCTGCGTCGGGCCTCGAATCCCTAGTTCTATTGCCACGCCCTGATCGATGAGTGAAACAGTCGCGCCTGCGTCTAACAACGCATATAATGTTTTTCTACCCCTGGTTCCAACCACGGTTATCGGTAATACTTGCAGAATGACCTGATTTCCAGATACTGCGTTCGCCACTACCTCGGAGCTCGCGCGCGGCGCCGCCGCGATGTCCGCCTCGTTCGCAGGCGGCGGGGCGGTCAGCAAATAATGGTATTTGCCCTTTGGAAACCGTTTATATGCCGAACACGATTTTCGGCCGTGGTTGTGCCCTAAACATTTGAAACACCTACGCATTTTCTTTATCTCATCCCAGCGGCTTGCTAAAGTTAGATTTTTAAATTCTTCACATTTATTTAAATAATGGGATTTCTCACACCGAGGGCACTTAGGTTCCTCCTTGCCCTGGGTATGTAAAATATATTTTTTAGAGCCCGTTTCTTTCTGTCTCCTATCTCGCGGGTTATCATAACTTTTCCTAGGAAGTTCTGCGGTACATATATATAGACCGGCGTCTTGTGCGCTGATCGCTAATTTCTCTAACCATAATGCGAAATAAACTAATACCGGATCGTTTAAACCAACCCTTCCCCTATTAGCTAGCCACAGAGTCAATAAGTTCTTTGGCAATTTTGCCACAAGTGAAGCCAATAAGTCTGGATTATAAAGATGTTCTAATTTATTTACCGATTTTACGGTCGCGACCAGATTTTTTATCTGGCACGCAAATCGCATTAAACCGTCTGCATCTAGACTATCAGATAACCCTTTTTCTCTCCTCAAATCCGCTATCGTTCTCTGAATAATTAAATTCGTATTACCGAATAGCGCCTCTAACGTGGTCATGATATTTGTCACGTTGTCAGGACTTAAAAGCAAGCCTGTCACTGCCTCGCGGGCTCTACCCTTTAATGCTGTCTGCAAACGCAATAAGTTTTGTGCATCATTTAAATGCATTACGTCTGTCGACTGTTTGAAGATACCTTTGAAGGCTACGAATTCTAAAGGATTCCCGTGAAATGAAGGTAACTCTTTTGCAAAATGCGGTTTTGTGGACGCTACAGAAAAAATCCTACATACCTCTTTTATCATTTTTTCGCTCGAGCTGCTAATTCCATCGCTGCTCGTACCCGGGTCTGTATCAGCGGCGGCCTTTACCGCCGCCGCCGACACCGCCTTGGTCTCTGCTCTCGCCCTGGCGTTGTCCGCAGCTGCCGCGCCGCCCGCCTTCGCCGCGCCGCCCGCATTCGCCGCGCCGTCCGCCACCGTCGCGCCGGACGCCGCCGCGTTGCCCGGTTCCGATCGCCCGCCGTCTTCACGCCGCCGTGCCGCTTGTAATGCCGCATCTCCATTTTCTTCTGCGAATGTTCCCCCCCAGGGTTCTGGTGACGTCTCAGCAGCTGGAGTTTGATACTCGGCCCATCTCGACACTCTGCTAGCTGCCGTGTAGTCCCCTGCGACGTCGCGATCATTTCCTCGACTGCTCGTTTCTGTCCCGAAGGTCTCGGAGACAATTTCCAGCATCCTCATAGCATGCCGCGAGTCTTCTTCCGCTGCATCCAGTTCTTCCTGCATCGCCGCTCGTTGAAGGTTCATGTCAGCTTCTTCTTCGATTTCTTCAGCCGCTCTGCGCGCCGTGCGCCGCGCAGCCACTTTTTTCAGTTCTGCATCCAATTTAATTTTATCAGCTTTTTTCTTGGCTTTTTGGAGGTTCACTCTTCGAAGTTCTTCAGATGCTGCTCGCAGTTCCTGAACGTGCTCGCTTCTTCTGCTGCTTTCTGACCAGGCGCGCGATGAAGGTCTTGGATTTTCGGATTGCGTGCTTTTCGAATCCATATTTTTATTTTTCTTTTCTCGTTCTTGATCCAAAGTCACTTTTCTTTCCGATTTTCTTTATTCGGCTTGACGGAGGACCACGATGGTTGGGATTTTTACCCGGTTTGCATAAACCCACTTAACTTGTGAATTTACGCGACCCCCTTTGTGCTGGGTAATTACCCCTTCGATTATCTTCAACGGTTTTCACCTTGGACTGTATTCAAATGGTAATCACTCACCAGCTAGGTTGGTTTTTCTCTCAGGGGTGGTTGTCTCGAACGAGTGGTGGATTCCAACCTCACAAGGAAATTAGTTCAGCTAGAGGCTTCCGTGATAGAACCTCACTTTCCTCAGGTCACGCAGGATAAGCTTCCGTCGAAAATAAACACTTTTTATTCGCGAGACTTTCTTTTATTCGGTCACTTATCTTTACTTTTACATTGAGTTCCGAGTACTTATAATTTACTACTAAGTCCCGGTGCTTGGATCGCGGCGCGTTCACGCTGACCCTTTGCCAATTTACAACTGAAGCTTTCGCTCTTTTCTGCCCTCGATCGCCTTACATTTTTTTAAGATAGCGACCGCCCTTACCTTTCATTGGTCTATCTCCTTCCAAAAATTTCTAAACACACCCCCATAAATGCACCGCACACGTATTATCCAATCACGAGACAGGGCGCATAAACAGATGCAACCCCGTTTGAAAGAGACATCGCAATCATGCTTCCTCGCTTGCACGCTAGAGCGAGAAGCGAATACACTAGTTGTCTCTGTCTTACATTTAAACATTTTATAGACATATTGTTTGCTTAATTTAAAAGAAAAGAATCTACCCTCGTACAGGCATTAACCTAGTTGGGTAGTTTTTAAGACATAATTTTTGTACTACTTTCTCCTAAATAAAACAATATTATTATTATTGTTATTACAGATTCTCGTCGCAAACGCCGCCTTTCCCGAGTACACATTGTCTTAAACATAGGTTAGTTTCAGATCAATAGTAACAAGTTAATATTAATGTTAGATCGTTAATTAGGCTAATTAAGTTGTCTCTCCTAGCGCTTTACTTTACATTAAACGAAATACTATATGCTATGCTTAAATTAATTAATCATGCAATTTTCTTTACATTTTAAGCTATATTATTTCTAGGGTTAATTGTGGGATTTGGAGTATGTATGATTTTTTGTAACGTCCACGGTTTTTATTTCGTAGTCTTTTGCCCGTCGCCTTGCTCGTAATTTATCGTTACCATGTGCTGCTAAGGAGTCTTTCTCACGATTTATTTTGAATGGAAACGGTGGTCGGTCCATGGAGAGTCGAGTTTCAGGGTCGGCAGCTCGTTTATTTTATAGCCCCTTTCTGTCCTATCCTTTGAGTTATCAGCTATTTTTCAAGGAATCTCATATCCTCGGCGTCCGTGACTAATTATGTTTCCTACCCTTTGTAAGAGGGTCTCACTTTTTGGGAAGATTTATCGGCGTTGGCGTCCGCTCTGTCGAATATTCTGAACCATTCGGAAAAGAGGAATTTAGTACAATCTAAAGTTTCTTACGAAGTCATTTAAAAGTCTAGCTCATTTCTATATTATTTATGGCGTTTTAAAAAAAAACATATCATAATAGAAAATCATAGGAATCGCCTATTCTGGAACAAAATCCAAAAATATGGGAGGGCGAAAAAGCAATAAAAAATAACGTCCAGAGCTTTAGAAAACCAAAACATTTTAAAGGGATTGTTTATGGTATCAAATATTCTTTAGCCGGCTCCGCAACGTCATGTTAGCGTGTTTTGCTAACATAATAACCAATGTTTTGTTATTTTGGGGCGTGGTCTAACTGGTCTGTTCGCTGTTTGTGTTTGCCGAGTCGAATGGATAACTTCCCCGCGTTCGCCTGCGGGGTGCCGGGGGGACTAAATCATTCATTTCGTATTTGTGCTTGCCAGAGACACATCTCGTCAAATCATTTTGCTCATCATCATCATCATCATCATCATCATTTATTCATTCCATAAAAGCATTTCACAATACTGGGGAGCATGTCAAATTTTACAATCATAATTTACCGGATGATAAAACCGCTTTGATTAATTAAAAGGAAAAAAATAAAATAATTGTAATCAGAGGCGATTACTTAAAAATAGTCAAATTTACAAAATAATCAATAATCAAACAATAAGAAAGTATAGTCATAATATGGTTATTTATAATCAAGCAATTGTGGATGCAGCAATATCATAATAGTCGTCCAGTTTGTAAAGGGCATGTTTGACTAACTGATTTTTCAAGCAGGTTTTATATGCTGCCATCTCAAGTCTTCTCGTCGATGACGGCAAAGCATTGAACAATTTAAAACTAATATATAAAAATGTTTTTTGATATTTAGTCAAGCGTACTTTAGGCAATAACACATTGTTTTCATGTTGCGTATTATGGCTATGTCGAGTGGAGTGAAGCTCGCAATTTAAAAAATTGTCTTTGGCGTATAAAAGACACTGATATATGTACATGGACGACATGGTAAGGATACCAGCTTTAATAAAAAAAGGGGCGCAATGTGTTTCTCTGCTTATTGTCTATTGTTGTAGTTTATCGTTTTAATGAAGTGGAATATAAAAAATACTTTGTATTCCATACAATTGATACGGGAAAGACTCATTATTTTCAACGCTACATCCAACGACAATAAAAATAAATCTAAAAAGTTAAATGCTTTTCTCATGTCAATCTCATGTCAGGTGGAATAACATCACTGCGCCATGTCGTTTGTTTTTGTATATCTGCAAATATTAATGTAAAAAAAATATATAATCGCTCGCAGAACAACGAAAAAATATTTTTAACCCAAATCTGTCTTCAATTTGCAATTCTTGTTGTAAGAACGTGGCTGTAGGTAGAATCTAACCCGAATCTATGTCTATTTCTTCTGTTAAGAACTAAATCCACTATTGCCAAAAACGTGGACACGTCTTACTCGTCGGAACTCCTTTCAAAAATGATAAGTTAGTAACAAAAATAATCCATACACTTAAATTGCAGTGGGTCCTGTTTGTTAAACATGTTTTGATCGTAACATCGCGCAGCGGACCCAGCTTTAGTGTAAAGGAAATAAATAAATAAATACAAACGGAGCTGCCATGGAATTCACCGACCGGAGTCGGGCCCATCATAATACTATTTTTTTTTACACTTCTGGGGGGCGAGCAGTGGATTCCGGACTTACGAACCGGCCGTGGTAGGTTTAGGACAGCTGTCTTGCCACATGTGAGCGTTCACCTTACCACCCATTCACTCCCCCTTCGAAGCCATAGAATTTGAGATGCGCAAATCGCAGTTTTAGATAATTTTTCTAAGAAAGGGTTGATTATTTTTCTGGAAAGGCCAAGATCTTTAAAGAGGTGAAATAGAGATTTAGCTGGCAGGCCACGAGCGCCAACTTCCACCGCGTGAAGGTGAACAGTGAAGCCGTTCCGGGTTACGGCATTTGCAAGATCATGGTATTTATTTAATTTGTACTCGTGGTCTTTTGGGATATTTGATTCCCATGGAACAGTTAATTCTACAATAAGAGCCACCTTCCGAGATAGAGAGTAAAGAGTTATATCTGGACGGAGGGCTGTGCATCCGAGACTTTCAGGGAATTTATACCGCTTAGAGACCGAATCAACCACCCAGAATCCAAACTGTAGCTTTCTCGATTATTGAGAAAGGTTTTGTAGTTAAATGTTTTTTGCCTTTAGAGCCCGCACAAACTGAATTGGGGGTTTGGAGGCTAAAATAAATAAAAATAAAACGTAGTTGTCAACAAAATTTCAAAGTACATTAATAAATATTCAAGATTTTTTAAAATATTGCCTGTTCTAATATAAAATATTCATGGGTTTTATTTTCAATATGAAAAAAATGCCTGTTTGCTAATAATATAATAATATCAAAACTTCAAGGTAGTGGATATCGAAATTTTAAGAAAAAATGGTAAATATTACCGCATACAGAACGGAGCTCCACAGGCTCGTATCCAGACTTCAGTTTCGGGGGAGGGGGGGAAGGGGAGGATGGGGGGAGGCCATTCATTGGAAAAACGCGCATGGCATCCATTGCACCAAATTTGAATTGGTCCGTACAATGAAACGAAAATACGCCGAATTTCCGGGGCTAAATCCCAATTATCTCCCCCCTGGGTATATCCCTGACAACTAGGTACATAAAGGCGTGAACAAATTACCGGATGCGGCTGATGGACGCGGCTGACGGACGCGGCTTACGGACGCGATTTAAAGTTATCTGTATAATGAAAGTACAAACTGAACTGTGAAAATTATCGGACGTAAGCACAGAGGTAACAAAATAGAGAACGGGAGTGCGAAGGCGGACTGTTAGTGAATGATTTCACCGAATAGGAAGAGATAGGGGCATGTGGGACCCTCCTCTATCCTTGTCTAGTTGCGCATGCGCGTTTATCCCTAGCATAGCAGACTTATGGCGTTGAAGCCTTGCCATAGTGATAAATGTACGTGTCTACGTAAATGCACGACTAGACAAGGACGGAGGGGGTACTATATGCTGATGTCTCTTTCTATTCGGCCGACGTATTCTTAGGCTGGTCACGGGGTCTAGTAGTTATATGTCCAATGGACGGACTTCAATGAACGTAAGTCGCTGACGTGACCTTGAGGGTTCGGACGTCCGATAGAGATCCGCAATCCGTGTCCCAAACGACGTGCACAGTCGCGTCTGTAAGCCGCGTCTGTCAGCCGCGTCCGATAATTTGTTTACGTCTAAAGTCGCGGATTCTCCCTGAGCCCAGGCGCGCATGGCGGCCTGGGCTCAGGGAGAATCTAATAAATTAATAGTTTTAAAAAAAACACTAAAAACACGCTTTTATAATTGCACGAAAAAACCACATCATCAGACCTTGAAACCTAATCGTGGTCAAAGTTCATTCCGAGACTTTTCTAACAAGTCCAAACACAGCTATGATACGATGTTCCATCATGAAGTTCCAGTTCATATCTTCCGACTCCATCATCAGGTGAGTTCGACAGTACCATATTATTGTATTGTCATCAGAAATACATACAGCTGCCACTTTTCATGACGCTACGATCCTTGGAAGATGGTTAAATTAATTACCTTAGATTCTATTACATAGTTACATACAGGCCGACCTAGTGAAAGCGTGTTAAAAACGCAATCGTGCGCGCGCACTTGGCCGCGCGGCTTAGGTGCCCGCGCTCGACGGCGTTAGTTACATGATCAGTGGACGGTGTTTCCATACATCGTAGCGGTAGTACATCGTTTCCATACATCTCGCTGGTCGCCAGTGCTCGCCGGGCTTGTCATTTTTTCTCGATTTTTTTTCCTTTAAAAAAAATCGGGGGGCTGGGTGCGTCCCACGTGCCCCCCCCCCCCTGGATACGTCCTTGGATTTGTATTATGTGTGGATATGGTGTGGACGTGAAATGCGGAAGATAAAATGTGAAGGTGTTCGACGAAACGAGATTACGATTTCTATATAAATTTCGACGATTTACTATTTCTGTATAGATAACGCGCTACGATAATAATAGTTGCGCGATGGAGCACGCGTAGTGGGAATGAGAGAGACGGGAGTTCTCGATGACGCATCTCTCTTGCAAATATGCATTTCAATTGTTTGGTTTGCCACCGAGTGGGTGGTCGTGATGGGTCCCATCAAACTTGCAGAAGGCAAATTTGCAGACGGCAATCTTGCAGACGGCATTCTTGCAGGCGGCAGTTTTGCAGAAGGCAATCTTGCAGAAGGCAGTTTTGCAAATGTCAAAATGACCTAACCTAACCTAACAGAAAAACTTAAAACATTTTTTGTAATGTTTAGTTTGATGTTTAAAAGTCATCCACTACAAGGATGCCGGTAAGTAATGTCACTTCGATTTTAGGGAAAGAAAAACCTAACCTAACCTAGCCTAACAGAAAAACTTAAAAACTGTACTGAAGGTTGCCGCCTGCAAGGTTGCTTCCTGCAAGGTTGCCTCCTGCAAATCTGCCCTCAACAAATTTGGACCTGTCAAAAGTGACATTTGTGCAAAATTGCCGCATGCAAAACTGGCGCCCCCCGTCGTGATAGGGTGTCGTTCATTTTCAGTGCTAATTTGCACATAAGTTGGTTTGTTGAGAGCAATAACCCCGCTCTTTCGATCATGGAAACGTGGAGATGCTCCTCTACGGATTTGGCTATGGATCCGCGCGAAAAGGGTGGCTTTAAAACGTCCCCAATTTTGTTTTTTTCCTCGTTTCTCCACAACTGTGAGCTGTAGCTAAACAGTGCGAGTAATATAGTAAATGCTGATAAAATCTTCTACAAGCGCATCGTAACTTGTACTATTTCAACTCCCATACTTGCTTTCAATTACATCTAACTGTAGACTTTATTGACTAGTCATTTTGCACATAGAGGCCGGACCCCAGCGAAAAATCATTAAGAAAAATCACTCATGCATTTGGCACGAAAAAAGCATGTCGAAAACCCTTAATCTAATCGGTATACACTCACACGGTCGCCTGATCTTGCATTGCAAGGTTCTGGGTTAGATTCCCGGCTGGGTCACCATTTCCCGTTGAGATAAAATTAACGGAATTGGATTTCAACCCTGTCTAGCGAATGTGGCGAATACACTACAAGACACACACTTACACACATGCTACATGCACGTATACATATGAACACTACATAATAGGGTTGGTTGTCGTATGACAGTAAACCCGCTCAATGTGAAATTTCGCAATAAATAGTAGAAACGAACAAACTCCGCTATTATCAGCTCTTATTTTCACGTGAGCACTGATCTTCGACGTACAATTTATTTTTAAATGTTAGCAACCTCAGAACGTTCCAAAAACTTTTAAAGTAGTTTTTACAACAAATACGTTTTACTCTATTGAGGAATTTATAAATTTTACAAAATGACTTTTTTTAAAGCCCCTTTATTTTAATGTAATGCATATACTGATTATTTCTTTTGTTGATTGTTTTAGCTTCAATTAATTATTTTATTGATTGTTTTAGTTATATGGTATCTTATATTTAAATATAATAACAATGTATTTAGATTCTTCTTGGATAAAACATTATAAAAATTAGTTTGATTGATTATCTGATTATTGATGATTATTGCTTTCGTTTGATCATTTCTGATAATTATTATTTTATTAATGGTTTTAGTTTTACTGCTTGTTGATTGCGCCTTATATAGCTCCTACTTTATGAAGTTTCTTCTAAAACGAAATGTTGTATGCTCTCTGGGCAGTTTGTTACTTAAACATTGTATGTTTTTTTAATAATTCACACAATAAAGAACTTGAACTTGAACTTTGATTATTTATTTCTTGATAAAGTATCTTTATCACTATATTTTTTATTCATTCAAGTTGTATAACCTGACATTATTTAAACAAATAAAAAGAAATGGCGCGCGATTTTTCCAAGCAGTTGGATCCTATTGCGTTTCTTCGTGAACTAAAATTGGAAATTAGTTCAAGCGAACTAGATAGAGCAATACGTTAGAGCTGCATATGAAATGAACGATCGTCGATTTACCCGCACCAAAACTACCTGTCGAACGTATAGCCCTCCGAATAGGTTTGAACATATTCCGTGCGGTCTTAGGTTCAGCTGTCTTCTTATCTTCGGTAGGCAGTTTTAATGAGGAAAATTAAAACGGTTCATTTCACATTCCGCTCTAACGTATTGCTCTGCCTCGTTTACATGAACTAATTTCCGATTTTGGCTCACGAAGAAACCTAATCGAGCCGATTATAAAGAAGAGATACTAAATGGTGGGCTTCGGGCCGCACAAGCACTTAATCCGGCTTGGCTCGGGAACCTATTCTTTGAAAAAATTAGCATGCAAAATTTTTGAAGAATCTCTTCCCTGGGTTTGGATATTAAAATATGCAAATTAGTATAAAACGCATGGTGTCCCTAGTCTACCCAGTGTGCATTTTCTGATTATTGTGTGGATGTGTTAGTGCGCGGTTTGTATATGTATACTACCCTTTCAGAGAAACAGTTTATGTAGTCTAATGTTCTCTGAATGTTTAGGATTTAGTATCGCCTCGTCAAGGTTAGCTATTCTCAACGCTTCCAACTAGGCATGGGCGATCTTCGAAGAATAAATCGATCTAAATCGAGGTTCGTATATCGTAATCGAGAATAATTCGATCTATATCTAGCTACTAAAAATCCTTTCATTACGTCTGTTCATTTCATTACGACCAGACTTAATGAAAGGATTTTTGGACTGTGGAGTGTGGGGTACCACAAGGCTCTCACTCGGGACCGCTTCTTCTCCTTCTATACCTCAACGATATCACCGATTGCACGCTACATTCCAATAATAGTCGCACGCTACATTCCAAGTATATTCAGATGACACGAAGATTTTTTGTGAGATTCAATCAATTTAATGACTGCCTTAATTTGCAGGCGGATATAAACCGCCCTATGAAATACTGTTAGGATAACTGTCTCTTCGTTAATGTAAGCAAGTATCACATAATTACATACTCCAGAAAAATACTAATATGATGTTTATTTAATATCTTGAATGGCGCAATAATTGGAAGGGACAGCTGTGCGAGATCTTGGGATTACACTCGACACGAAAATGCTATTCACCGAACACATCGATAATATTATTAGAAAAACATATAAACTACTATAGCATCATCGGTGTTCAAATCCACTGACACGCTTAAAACACTCTATAATTCCTATGTAAGAAGTCAGTTGGAATTTGCATCAGTTGTCTGAAATCCCCAATATTTAATTTACATATCGCGGATCGAATGTATACAAAAAAGATTTGTGAAGCGATTACATTTTTATTCTTTCAGTATGATGAATCCTTAAAAGCCCACAAGTTGATGTCGTTGGAGAGCCGTAGAGTCTCGATCGATGCCGTATACTTGCATGGGTTGGTAAATAATTCCATCGATGCGACCGCGATTTTGGAGCGCATTGAATGTTACGTTCCTCCTCGCCCTGTTCGATCGCATCGACTATTTCATCTCCCTGTTGTGAAAACCAACGCATCCCAAAATGCATTTCTATACAGAGGTTGTCATAGTATAACAGACTTTTTAAGTGTGGACATATTACACTCATCAAAAACCTCTTATTGAGAATACAATTTAAAAAATTCTAGATAGATGACCACAAAACATTTGTACATATTTTAAATTTCATTTAATTTGGTTCATATGCATAATTTATCTTGAGTATATTTTTTATTATAGGTACATACGTTATCATAGGTACCTAACATTCAATATAAATATATTTATATACAATACATAATATTTTTTTATATCTATTTTGTCTCTCCTTTCTCAAGTGGAAACGATATAAAATATCATATTGCGTTCTCTGTTTTCGGATACATATTCAGATACTTTTAAATACGTTTTTATTGCATTGTATGTAGTTCTGTTTGGTCCCAGAATAAAAAAAAATATAAAAACGACCCATTTTTATACGTTTCCCATAAAACCGGACACTCACTGTGCTAACAATAAATAAATACAAACGGAGCTGCCATGGAATTCACCGACCGGAGTCGGGCCCATCATAATACTATTTTTTACACTTCTGGGGGGTGAGCAGTGGATTCCGGACTTACGAACCGGCTGTGGTAGGTTTAGGACAGCTGTCTTGCCACATGTGAGCGTTCACCTTGCCACCCATTCACTCCCCCTTCGAAGCCATAGAATTTGAGATGCGCAAATCGCAGTTTTAGATAATTTTTCTAAGAAAGAGTTGATTATTTTTCTGGAAATGCCAAGATCTTTAAAGAGGTGAAATAGAGATTTAGCTGGCAGGCCACGAGCGCCAACTTCCACCGCGTGAAGGTGAACAGTGAAGCCGTTCCGGGTTACGGCATTTGCAAGATCATGGTATTTATTTAATTTGTACTCGTGGTCTTTTGGGATATTTGATTCCCATGGAACAGTTAATTCTACAATAAGAGCCACCTTCCGCGATAGAGAGTAAAGAGTTATATCTGGACGGAGGGCTGTGCATCCGAGACTTTCAGGGAATTTATACTGCTTAGAGACCGAATCAACCTCCAGAATCCAATCTGTAGCTTTCTCGATTATTGAGAAAGGTTTTGTAGTTGAATGTTTTTTGCCTTTAGAGCCATCCCGCACAAACTGTATTGGGGGTTTGGAGGATACTGTCAAATCCTTGTTGGCACGAGCCACTGAGAGACTAATTACCTCGCGAATAACAGCGAGAACTTTGTCATGGCGGTAAGTGTACCGTCCTTGATCTAAGGCCACCTTGCAGCCAGCTAGAATGTGTCTAGCTGTGCAAGGGGTATTGCTACAGAGGGGACAAGAACTATCCTCGGCAAAGCTCCAACGAGCGAGGTTACTGGGGTCTGGAAGTGTATGCTGAAAGGCATTCAATTTATTATACTGTTTTTTTATACATACTGTTTTTTTCCTTGAAGACGTTTAGAGTAAGTAGTACAGTAAATAAATACAACAATTATTGTTTTTATTTATGGCTTTTATAATTTAAAATAGCATTTTCAAACCAGTTCAAAAAAATCAAGCAAAGGACAATCAGCTAAGCTGAAGTACGTTGCTGAAAAATAGTATGTATTGTTGACATTACAGTATATTATTCAATATTTCTTTTTAGTTTAACATCGTATTTATTTCGTTTTATGTAAAAGATACAGTTGTTTATATTATTCACATAGATACATTATATAGAACATATCACAAACTATATACCTATATCAATATTACCTATTAATAGTAAAGTTACTGCATAGTACCGAGTGAGTAGGTACTTTTATCTTATCCCGAAACTAAAGCGTTAAGTAAGTTTATGTATGAAAAAGAAACAACCAATAATAAGATTTGGCGCCTGGGCCGTTGTCAAACCTCCAATTTACGTTTTCACTATGTGGCTGTTATTTTGAACTTGAATTATTTTAGTTCCTGTGGTTTTTTTACAATTGGGTTCAACTGTTGATTCAAATAACGACTTGTAATAAACCCTAGTTTTTTTTAATAAATTCTATTTAACTAGGTTAAATAACTAGTTTATTTTACAAAATCAACCATACATACAATACTTCGGATGTGTAAATTCCAATACGACATTAATGAGTTGAACTTTAATATGGATTAATGAGTTAAACTTTGATATTTGTATTACTTCTTTACACAAGCACAATTAATTGCTTTAAGTCTAGTTGTTACCTTCTTTGTACAACTCTCAGACAAAAAATCCCATTGTCCTTTAATCAAATTAAATAAAGAGCCTAATAAATAATCAAAATAACATTTAAAAACGATCAATGTAATCACAATATTCTTAAAACAGTACAAGAAAAAATAATATAGTGAAAATTATATTGTTAAAAAAAGTCCGCAAGTAATCAAGAAAATAATAAAATTATCCAAGAAATTAAAAATATCCCTCAAATACAATATCTTTGGGCGATTTGGTTAATAATTGTGAAGACTATATACCTAGGTATATAAACTTGCAGCTAGCTTTAAGTTATTTGCATGGCTGGTATAATATGTTGATAGATTTGATAAGGAATAAAATTTTAGATGCGTGTTTGTCTTTTTAATATGATTATTAATCGGAACACCATCCCAGCCTGTATAATTCTTATAAGAATGCCTAAATATATACATACATACACTTAAATTTATGGGTTTTTGAATGTGTCAAAGCTTTGTTGTACCACGGTGTAAATAATATAATTAATATTCATCAGGTTCGCCTGAAAGTGGAATTTTAAGTCGCGTTCGCATCCCTAGTTATGACCATTCCTACGTGATAAAATTCAAAGTGCGATAAATAAACGAGCGCGGCTGCAGATACATATCGCATTATCGCGAATCGCGATTCAGCAGTCGGCGTTGGCGGTCGGCTAATAAGCGTGCAAAGGATTTGTTCTCCAATATGTCGTCGGGCAGAGGCGGCCACTCCGTCCAGGTGGTGACCACGAAGAAGAAAGACCACAGCTTCGAAGTGACGAACGAGAGCGAGCTGGTGAGGATCCTGACGGCGGAGGACGTCCGCGGGCGGTCAGTGGTCATCGTGTCGGTGGCCGGCGCTTTCCGCACCGGCAAATCCTTCCTCCTCAACATGTTCCTAAGGTACCCTCCTATTTATTGTTTATAGCGAGAATTCGTATGTTAGAAACTGGTAACCACCCCCCAATAGCAATACATTGTATATCAACAGAAAGGGGTATTTATTATGCATTGCTACCAGTTCTACATTTTTGATTTTTTAACATCACCCGACTATATTCACCACGCTGATTCCGAAACTGCAATATTCGGTATTATTGAAGTATAGGAACCTCTTCTAGATTGTTGATTTTTTAACGTCACTAGACTATATTCACCACGCTGATTCCGAATCTGCAATAATCTTTATTCGGTCTCAATAAATAAGCGAGATATAGGCATTCAAAGAAGCGCCAAACCCATACATTTAGGTAGGTTAAGTCAGTTTTTTTTTAAAATAATTCATAAACACCTATTTGGCGGTAGGTTAGATTAGTTTTTTTTTAAAACAACCTTAAAAAACTGAGTTAAAAAAAACTTTTTTTTTATTTTGTATGTAAGTTTGGCTTTGAAATTTTACGCCTCCGAAGCTTTTGTCTTTCATATTTAGCATTAGAATGATCGAATCTAGTAGTATTTCTTGATTTTTTCGATTTTTGAGAAAGGTTTCTATACTGTAATAATTCATGTATTTGCTACCTGTTCTACATTTCTGATTTTTTAACATCACCCAAATATATTCACCACGCTGATTCCGAAACTGCAATATTCATTTGTGGGACTCAATAAGTAAGAGAGATGTAGGCATTTTAAAAAGTGTCAAACAGTTACATTTCGGTAGCTTAGGTTAGTTTTTTTTACAATTCTTAAACACCTATATGGCGGTAGGTTAGTTTTATTTAAAAACCATTATAAAAAGTAATTAAAAAATGAAAAAAAAGTCTGACGCAATATTTTAGTTAGATTTAGCATTAAAAATGATCGAATTTGATCGTCTTTTTTATTAAAAAATAAAGGAGGTAGCAATTAATTCCTAGAAAGATACTTTGATGTAGAACAATATTCACTATGATGCAAATATGCATCGTTTGTGGCAACAGTTTTTTATTTTATTTTAGTTTTTTTAGTTGCACGTACATCCAAATGCAAGAGCTCAAAAGAAAAGGAATTCACGATACAGAAAAATCCCGTTATAAGTCTATATTGGGTTAGTAATATCTGTCTTAGCCGAGGTTAAATAGCGCATAAATTAAATGTAAAAGCTTGTTTTTAACACGCTTTTATTAGGGCGACCTGTATGTAACTATGTAATGGAATCTAAGGTAACTAATTTAACCATCTTCCAAGGATAGTAGCGTCATAAAAATTGGCAGCTGTATGTAGTTCTGATGACAATACAATAATATGGTACTGTCGAACTGATCTGATGTTGGAGTCGGAAGATATGAACTGGAACTTCATGATGGAACATCGTATCATAGCTGTGTTTGGACTTGTTAGAAAAGTCTCGGAATGAACTTTGACCACGATTAGGTTTCAAGGTCAGGTGATGAAGCCGGAAGATAGGCACTGGCGTTCCATGATGGAATATCGTATCATGGTCGTGTTTGCACTTGTGAGAAAGGTCACGTAATGGGCTTTGACCACAATCAGGTTTCAAGGTTATAACAAACCTATAATATATTGACTTGTAAATATTGTAAATAGGATAGAAAACGAATTTACCGCGTGAAATTTGTAGGACCCGACGTTTCGGTGACGATGCAGCCGCCGTTGTCTAGGGTAGACTGAAGAGCTGTCAGTCCGTTGTTTTGCGGGTAGGCCGGCCTACCCGCAAAACAACGGCGGCTGCAACGTCACCGAAACGTCGGGTCCTACAAATTTCACGCGGTAAATTCGTTTTCTATCCTATTTATAATGTCAAACAACCGCGATAGTCTTCGATTTTATATTGTAAATATTGAGTGTAAATAGTGTAAATATTGACATAAGTGCCTGTATAAAGCGTGTTTTTACTTTTACTATTAACTATTAATTTATTGACATGAAGGACGCGGCTAACGTCGATATTGCTTATCGATGAATTACGCTTGCTCGATGAAACAGTATTACACCTCTGCATTTATTATAGCAGCGATCGCTATATTTATTAATATTTTCAATTTAAGTATTATTTTAGAATTAGAGTAATTAAATAATGACCTAATTATGTGACGCGAGTTATTAAATGAATACTTAATAGATAGCTGATTATCATATCATGGCATATCATAGGTCATTATTAATTTCTAAACAGTCATAAGTAAAATGTTATCGTGGCATTTTGTAATAATGAGTACCACATACATAATATGTGTAATATAGAATGCTGCGCGGATAAAACATCATTACTTGCCTATCAATGGAGACCATATTTTCTAACCTGGAGCTATTCGAGTTGAAGGGTAATATTAACATGCAGACTCGGTGCCTTATACATAATATTTTGTAATTTTTTGAAGTACTGAAAAGTGTTACGTTGTACGGAAATATTGTCACTAAAGGGACATGTGGTTGAGGGAAAGAAATTTACAGAGGGTTTTAGGACTTTTGGAGAGTTAAGGGAGAGGAGATTTAAGTATTGTAAGAAGATCGTTGGATGAATTGCAAACAAGAAATGTTTATTTCAGCTATATTGAAGCTATCCTAAGTTATGCCATTACGATCTGGGGAAATTGTTATGCTTGTCATAGGGAACCCATATCTATACTCCAAAAGAGAGCAGTGCGAATAATTGCAAAGGTGAAAAGGGAAGAGTCGTGTCGACCCATTTTTAAAAGGCTAAGAATCCTCACCTTAACCTCACTCTATCTCTTTAAGTTACTGACTGAGTTTTTTAAGAATAAAGAAACACATTATAAAAAGTTTTCAGATACACATACTAAAAATACAAGAAATAAATTAAACATTTTTATACCATGTATTAAACTAAACACAGCAAGGCAAGACACAAAATACTCCGGGCCATATATCTTTAACAGGCTACCGGAAAGTTTAAAAACAATTCAAGTGGAAAGCTTATTCAAAAAGTTACTTAAAGAATTCTTATTAGACAAAGCTTTTTACTCGATCGATGAGTTTGTTAATTTTAAATAAATTTAATTTTTTTTTGCCATTTTTTTGACAATTTTATGTAGCATTTTTAATTATTCTGACTTTTTCTGATTTTAATTTCTTGATTATTTTTATCGATTATTTTAATTTGTTGTTTTAGGAAATACATCTTAAAAATGATTTTGATGCCCTAAAAGCAATAATGAAGTAACTGTATGTACGTGGTGATAAATTTAAATATTGTAAAAACGGACTAATAGACTGTAATTTAAATGTACCTGAATATTAAGTTTCTACAATCTGTTAAGATTTTTTTTGGAAATAAATTGAAAATTGAAATTGAAAATTGATGGTCTACAAGTGGGAGCTGAATTTTGAGGGCGAGATCCGAGACGAAATTAGGATAGTTGTTGTTAATTGGCAGTTTAAAAAAAAGGTTGTCAGCAATGCAGACTGCATGTATAAAAATATGCACTCCAAGATATTTTTATACTTTCAGCGCTATCAATAGAATGACATCTGCATTTTATTGATCTTTTAATAAAATCGCACTTAACGTTGTGTATTTGTATTCTGAGTTCAGTGTCTGTCTGGTTTGCTTACAGAAATTATACTAAATGGAACATATTTTGTTTTGAAGATATTAAGAAACAGCAAATTATTATTATACCATTTTCTATCTGATCTAAACTGTACTAGCGACCCGCCCCGGCTTCGCACAAGTACAATTTACTATTTTTTTTAAAATATGAGTTCGTTTAGCAATAAAACCTTAGGTATATTTATTTTATAACGTTTTTAATTTATTTATGTGATTATAAGTTTACAAGTTATGTCAGAAATGAGAAATATTAAAAACATTAAAATTGGTTTGAGTCGTAATCAAAATTTTCATACGGTTTATAGATTAAAATTTGGGTAATTTTAACTGTCAGCGTCAAAATTTTATTTTTGCTGCCAGTTATTATAGAATCTCTTTATATAAAATGACTTTTCATTACACAATAAGAATACACTTTGCTCGGCAGTGACTCGCGAAAGGGCCACATATAGCTGTCCATGGGAAAAACACTGCAACATTAAATTGAGCTTGTGACTTTTTTAATCGTCACTGAAAATGACAATGTTATGAAAAATTGCAGTCATTTGAATTGGAAAGGTAAATCCGTCGGTATTAATAGAATCCGGGGAATTACCGCTGTTTCTCTAATTTCACATCCGGTCGGTCCCATCAAACTTGCAGAAGGCAAATTTGCAGACGGCAATCTTGCAGACGGCATTCTTGCAGGCGGCAGTTTTGCAGAAGGCAATCTTGCAGAAGGCAGTTTTGCAAATGTCAAAATGACCTAACCTAACCTAACAGAAAAACTTAAAACATTTTTTTTAATGTTTAGTTTGATGTATAAAAGTCATCCACTACAAGGATGCCGGTAATTAATGTCACTTCGATTTTAGGGAAAGAAAAACCTAACCTAACCTAACAGAAAAACTTAAAAACTGTACTGAAGGTTGCCGCCTGCAAGGTTGCCGCCTGCAAGGTTGCCTCCTGCAAATCTGCCCTCAACAAATTTGGAACTGTCAAAAGTGACATTTGTGCAAAATTGCCGCATGCAAAACTGGCATGCACTCTATTATAAACCATTTTAATGATTATACTTGCAAACGCGTATCATTACACAATTTGGCTGAATTACGGTTCCTTAATAAAATAATACACCATACTTTAAAAACCATTTTATGTGGGGGCAATTCAGAGGGCTGCAATGAATTGAGAAAATCTGTTGGAAAATGTACAACCTCTTCCAGTTCAAGCACAAGGCCAACAGAGTAGTATGTTTGCGTCGGTGCACTGATCTTCGAGAGAATGACGTCGTTTACCTTACCTACTTGATCGTCAGTAGGTGACAAAATAGCTCTCTCCTTGAACCAAGGTATAGCTTAAAATTTATATTAATAAATTCTGGACAAACGTTGTCGACCAATTCTTGAAGATCATTTAATAAATCGCAAAGGTTTTTATTGACTAGATTAATTCTCCCATTGACTTGTGACATTTGGCCATTTCCTATTTTGAGCAACAACTCTGCAAAATGCTGATTTTCGTGTGTGTACAACGAAACTCATATTTATTTTGAATTATAATCTATTGAGATACGGCCATAGATAAGGTATTTTCAATGAAGCATTAATATTATCAGCACGTGTCCCTCTCGTTACAATCGGTAAGATTTGACGAACGTCACATGGGAACAATATTGTAGGTACTTACATCTACACATAGGTGAGTTTGTGCTACGCAAATCGCGCATTGTTCTACCTAATGCTTCGACGGAAGTCTTGTTCGACATGGTAGTTTCGTCATGCATCAATTTTCCAGTATTGTTTTGTTTTGAAATACTACGAACAGTACTTACTAATATCTTCAGTAGCAATTTTAGTGGAAGTTTAAATGCTGCGTTTGCGGTTTGGTTTGACCTTCTTGTAAAAGTGTTGCTGCAATTCCTGCTGATGCAACAGCTAATGCAATTTTATCATACTTTTATCTTACTTTAGCTAAGAACAAGTTGAATGTTTTTCCCGCACCTCCTGGAACTTCGAGAAAAATACGTTTTCTTCATTCCTGTCAATTGATGTTATAACGCATTCGCATTAACCCCCTTTATATCTGGCAGGTCCTACTTACTAAAATATAGATGACATTTGCACACAACTGTCGATATTTATTATGTATCTACTTATCTATTGACAAGTATAATTGGTAATCACTAACAATTTAAAACTCAGAGTCTCTTTACTAGGCCAGAGCACGTACCAAGGTAGACGTCTGCGTTATGTATGTAGGTACTGCTGCGCGCGTAATGTTTTAATGAGGCAAATTCTAAAATCTAAACAACTATAATAAAATGTTTTAATATAATATAATAATAAATATAGATACCTACATATTATGGATACAGGATCATACACATTTTAATGTACTCGTCGTGATAGTACGTTGACCTGTCAAACACGTGCAGTAGTGTTGTTCAACGTCTTCATTTTGGTCATCTTTAATTACGCCGTAACGATAGTACCTCTTTGCTCTGACGTGACGTGACTGGTTGCGTCCACGTTAAAACCCATACGTTTTCATTTATGCCGCACTCAGGCGAATCACCCACTGCAGTTTGTCTATTCGAGTAGGTATACTCCGATAATAAACTCAGGCGATCGCCTGTAAGATAATTGTCGTTACAAATTACCGTATTATTTTTTAATTTTTTATTTATTGTGTGGGGCTTCTCTAAGGTCTTTATGGTCCTTGTAACACTGCGACCATTGCTGATCTATTGTGTTCGCCATCTACAATAGTTCTGCGCTAAGCCTCGTATCATTTAAGAACCGCAACGCAACAGGCTTTTGGCGCCATTACCTCCAACCTCCTCAGGTTGGAGGTAATGACCACCCAAGTGCGTGTATCTACGCATCAGCGTGCCACACTCGCACATGAGGTGCAGGGGAGTTTCCTCGGCCCCTTGGCAGAACCTGCACATTTTTGTGTCTCGGAGCTTGAGGTTTTACATGTGTAAAGGCCACAATGCCCCGTGAGCGCCATCACCAGTAGATTGTTCTTATTTAGCGATAAGGCCTCACGGGCCGTCTTAGGGTCGTAAGCCTTAATTAGCGTTTTGGATTGATTCAATCCTGGCGTGTTGTTCCAGTGGTTGACGGATTGTTCTAAACATATTTGTTTGAGCATTAGGTTAGCAAGCCACAGCAAGGTTCAGGGCCGTATAACGTTCCCTTTGCGCGCGTCTTAGCAAGTTCGTCGGCTTTTTCATTTCCCTCGATTCCTGCATTGCCGAGAACCCATCTTAGAATTACCCTGTTCTTTTCGCCCAGGGAATTCAGTAGTGATACGCAGTTTTGCATTAGCTTTGAATTCGAGGCTAGTGCCATAAGAGCTGCCTTGTTATCCGAGTGGATATAGATACGGTGGTTGGCGTAGTTCTTATGGAGATTGATATTCACTCTTATGGAGATTGACACACGTCTTATGGAGATTGACATTCAATAATAACGCATACCTACCTCCGCTTGGAATATGGAGGCGTATTTCCCCAAGTTTACACTTCTTTCGAAGTTTGGTAGCTCTCCATATATACCGCAGCCTACGTCCAGTCCCGATTTGGACCCATCAGTATACCATTTAAGCCTCCCAGTGCAGTTGGCTTTTTAGCCAGTCGTCTCTGGGCGGCAGTTCCACTGTTAAAAATGACATTACCGCGAGGTATAAAGTATTAAAAATACATTAAGTCCGTTTAGTGAATGCTCGTGGTAGTAAGATTTTGCCAGCTTAAATTGTTATGTGCCCTAAACGAGTACAATAACTAGCTCTTCTGTCAACGCTGGGAAGTTTTATAGCTGGCTTGCTACTTCTAACTTTTTTTAAATTAGCCCTTTCGTTATTCAAGTGTTTTCTTTCTACGTATTGGACCTTTTTATTTTCTGGTTGATTTTGTTCAGGAAACCTTTTGAGGCTCGTACTATCTTTAATGGGGACGTGGACATTATTCAAAATATATGTATCGACTTTAATATCACTGTACATCCTACGTTTAATGCAAAATGATTAGGTGCAATGCGGAAAAGAAGAAAAAAACATTGATTATTGCGAAATAAGTCTGGTGTATTTTAGTATAATTAAGAATGGACAATGCGTCATAGTAAATATTGTTAAGAAACAGCCTATTCCGTGGCGTATCAAATATTGATATTAGATGGGGTCGACTTACTTTGACTCTTTGTCCGATTTTCAGAAAAGAAGTTTTTCGAAAGTGGTGAGGCACAGACTGTTCGCACTGCATAATTTTGCTCTTCGTCATGGGGAGGAATTCTAGAAGCGATCGTTTATACAGAAGGGTTACAAACGCACGATAACCAAACGCTCTGCGGCGATACTCGCAAAGAGACAGATAGTTGCATTTTCGCGCAATTAAATGGCGTATTTATTGCAATAAAAACGTTAAATTATGCTTGCGTTTTTATTTTTTAAACATGCTGTCTAGTAATCTTCGAGATCTCCCTATTATTTAAAAGAAGTTCTACTATTAGTTTATAGATATATCTACTATCTTTAGATTATACCTGTTTCAGCCAGGGGCTTTCTCCAGACTTTAGATGCACTCCAACAAATACAAGGTATAACTGTATTGCTCACCTAGTTGTTTCGCCTTATTTCTGGAATATTCCTTAGTCTGGACTGCTCTATGACGTCAATTAGGTCGTACCTTTGCTTCACTTCCTAGGTTGCCACACACCTTTCTCACCAAACTGTTCGTCGCGAAATGTTAACCGAGAAGTGAAAATGACAAGAAAACAAGAAAACCTTTCCTCGACAAAACGTCCGTATATGCGTTTTTCTGCCGGAAGAACCGAGAGAGCTACCCTCGATATATCCGATTCAATGCGTACGCGAATGGCTCGCGTTTCACGCGTATTCAACGCGATTCAACGCGTATCGCTCACTTCATCGTATATGTAGCTACCGTAAATACGGGTGACAACGATTATCGTTTTCGGATTTCGCTTCTACAGTTAACACACTGCATCATCAGAATGTATCCAAAATCTGGCTCAAACAATACCTATGTAATTATTGAATCAGCTGGTTAAGTTTCCTCCCTTATTTATGTATTAGTTTCTCCCTACCGCTAGGTACTTACGCACCAAATACAACGGCGAAAAGGCGGACGATGGCGATGCGGAGCTGAATGGCTTCAGCTGGGTGGGAGGCCCCAAGAGGAACACGACCGGCATCCACGTGTGGTCCGAGGTCTTCAAGGCGGAACTCCCCGGCGGAGAGAAAGTGGCCATCCTGCTGATGGACACCCAGGGGATGTTCGACTCCAAAACCACGTTGAAGGAGTGCGTCGGCATCTTCGCCATGAGCACCATGCTTTCATCCGTACAGGTAATTGGTATCTATAACTTTTGACGAGGTCTGTCCGTCCAAGAGGTACGTTTCTATGGCAGCTACGGAACCATAAAATAATCTCTCGCCATTGATGAATCAAAACCTATTGGCGAAATAATTCTCGAAAGCACACAACGCGTTTACGAGCTATCGTACGCACAATCATTTCAAAGAGGTCCGCTTGTATGGCAGCCCACATTTCTATCGTAAATACGAAACCATAAATCGAATCAGTTCTCGATAATGACGAATCGAAACCTATTGGTGAATTAATTCTCAAAATCACACAACTCGTTCACGCGTTATCGCGCGAGCAAACGGACGTACATATAAAACGAACTTTGGCTACCGAAAAGGATTAGGCTTCGCAAAGTATCGCTTTTTGCTCAGTCAATACTAGATAAATATATGACTAGAGGTCAATATGTTCACCTCGTTGAACTGTCTTCGCAAGTTCGTTTTAAAGAGGCCCGTTTGCATGGCATCTCCTATTTATAGCGTAGGTACAGAACCCCAAATCTATACAGTTCGTCCCATTGACGATTTAATTTAAACCTTTTGGCGAAAGAAATTTTGGAATTGAACGACTCGTTCCACAGTCACGTGCTTACAGACACGGACAGACATACAAATCGAAATTTGGCCTCCGACTTGGGTTCGCTAACGCTTCCAATTTTGCTCAGACAAATATCCTGTGTATGCCTTTGAATTTACGATGTTCTTCTTCTTCTCTTCTTCTTGTTGCTTTCTGGCAATCACCGATAGTCTGTGCTTTTCTGCCAAGTCGTTTTCGGAGGGCATCTAAGTTAGTTTCACGGACACAGTTACATGTATAAGACGGCACAATACTGAAACAAGGGATACTAATTTATAAAAATGTAGGTACATATAGCATAAAACATGGTTATTGGGGATGATACAAACAAGGAAAGGGTGTGAAATAAGCTATCACACTATACAGAAATATTATTAGGGGAAATAAATTTACATACTACTTTATAAATTTTGGGAGAGTTGAGGGATAACAAGTGGAGAACACATAGAGGGAGTTGGATGTTATACTTTACAAGGTCTGGGATAAAACTCGGATAATTATTGAGGATGGGACAGTTAAAAAATAGATGGTCCAGCGTGCAATCTTGGTGTCCACAATCGCATTGCGGAGACGCGAGAACATTAATACGGTGGAGGTGCGATGGGGTGGAGCAATGTCCGATCCTCATGCGGCAAATTAATTTACGATGTTAAACACCGCCTAAATTTAAATGTTAAATGAAATGTAATATTAAATGACGTCAGAAGATTAGATAGAAATAGTTTTCAAAACGCAAACCGGGCCAGTGTCTTATTTATGTCGTGTTTTTGCCCTCCGGGCGTCATTTTTGACGTAGTAGAAAATACGCGTAATTTTTTAGAGTGAAATTCCGGAATAACCGTCTGTCTAATTTTGGGTGGAATGGGTTTTTCTGGGTAAACTGAGCGCGGCGTTCCTGAATCCGCAATCGGAATTCCAGGAAAACCGGAAAAAGCCGGTTTTCTATTGCTTCGAATTTATTTATTTTTTTGGGTGAGTCAATTTTACTGGGATGGCTCTCCGTAGTGCTGAGTCTTGCAAGAGTGATTTTAGAACGTTTCCATACAAAGTTTCAAATTTATCTTAGAAAATATAGGAAAAGCCTATATCCGCCTAACGCAGCCGATTCACTGCAGAATGGGTTTACTAGGCGAGCCAAAGGCGGGGATCTCGAATCCCGCTTTAGAAGAACGGGGTTTCTAAGTTTATTTGGGAGGTAATGGGCCCTTGCTGAGTTGGCCACGAAGACCCATTCTGTTCAGGGTTGGTCACACTCACGGGTCAACACCTATCCGACAGCCTCCACGCATGAAGTGCGAGCCTGGGTAGGACTCTGGCCTTATGGTTAGTTTCCCCTGGAAATCAACCTTCTGGCGCTCCTGGACGGTCTGCGCACCGTGCGGCGTAAGCCAATCGATTGTGCACTCTGACTAACAGTCGGGGGAGTCTGGAAGGAGTACCTACTGTTTCCTACAGAGCGGGGGTGGTTGCGGACCTTACGGCGACTGCTCTTGAAACCACCATCGGCTACCCGATTCTGAGTGAACAGCCGAACAAAGGATGCCGTGGTCCGCGATAGATTCGGTATACACCGTTTCACCACTCCGTAAGGGAGAGGACCGCGCAAGCGACCTCGAACTCGCAACTAATCGAGAGACTGGAGTAAGCTGGTCACAATTGGAAGTAAGGGCGTGAACATAAGCCCGCTGGGTAACACTCCTGGCTATCTCGCGGTTAAGGCGTTGGCCTCTTGCGGGCATGTGTCGGAGCTTCACGGTGGACTATTTTGTCTAAGTCTTCTGCGCTCACTTTAGGGAGATAGAACCACTAATAGTTAAAACTTCCTGAGGTGACTGGTTCACCCGTTGTAGTTGACAACTCTAGTACAATAATATTACCGATAAATCAATTTCATCCTAATTTACTAAAGCAATCGTGGAACCAATATATTTTGGTGTTTGCCAGGTTTACAACCTCTCAAAGAACATCCAGGAAGACCACCTTCAGCACCTACAGCTGTTTGCCAACTTCGGCCGCATGGCTCTTAAGGAGAACACAAGTAAGCCCTTCCAGGACTTGTGGTTCCTCGTGCGCGACTTCGAAGGAGAAGGTATATTAGCTTATATCTATTCATTTCTAGTCATTCACTAAATTATTTCTGAAACACCTCTCAGACTCACTCCCTAAAATGTACCACTGTCTATTCAATTCAATTTTATTCTATTGTATATTCAATTCTAACAAGTCGATGTTATTGCTAACTATGGGTTCCTTAAGAAGAAGAAGAAGAGTCGCACTAAGGGTAATAGGAAAAGAACACGAAGAAGAAGAAGGGCTGCACTAAAAAGGAAGCAGTCGCATGCATACAACGCAACGATTACCGATCCATGATTTACTCCCCCGGCGGTATTACCTATTGCCTATGGCATTTGATACAAAATCTTTGTGACTATAACATCAAATAAACTGATAAAAAATAGAAAAATAGATGGGAAATCAGAGCATCGAGACGAATAGATAGACATTTATTTTATTTTATTTGATTTAGTAACACATCTAGTAAACAATTAACCCTTCCTATGTGAGCTAACCATTTTTGGTTAGACGCTTTCCGCGCTGTGCTAACTGTAATATTTATTCATTATTATCCTAATTGTTTTACGAGATAATGTTGTAACGTTATAATATTTCAAATTTCAATGTGATCATTTTGCAGTTATTCTTTTTACGATCCGTATAGTAGTTTAAAAGTTATGCGCAAAACTATCCCGGGCAGAAATTTTACCCCGCCATAGGAGGGGTTAATGTCATATTTGTAAGTAAGATGTTAGCAAGAAATTGATGCGACATTACTTTTAATGTTTGACACAGTCGCCTAACTAGGCCTAGGCCTGTTCTAAGGCAGACCTTTAATGATTAGATATTAAGTGTGCACTGTCAACTTAAACTATATGTTATACTTATTTTTAAATCGACAAATATGAAACTATAAATATTTACGCATATACAAATATAGATAGATACTCATATACACCTATATGAGTATCTATCTATATTTACACATACACATACATATTATATGTATTCGAAAATAATAATAAAACCAAAATAAATAAAAATTAAAACTAAAATAGTATATGTACATATATAAATCAATTATATATTGATATAACGCTTATATACCTATAATAGTCATTTAAAATTATCATGATAAAAACTAAATACTAAGTACTAAATACTATCATTCAAAATACAACAGTCAGCATATTAACCCGCCTAGAATAGAAAGTGCCTTTTGAAATATTGTACAACAAAGTGTCAATGTATGGATTAAGAAATAATTTTCAATAACAGAGACGTCTGCAGAGGTCCGTTATAATTCATCCGCATGGTATGTTATTTTTCATCGGACATTTTGATATAAATAAAGCTACCCTGGGCCGTACGTTTGCGGCGCGTAGCTAGCTAGCGCTCTTTGCGGACGACGCAATGTAAACGGCATCTTCAATTAACATCAAACTCGCGGCCAAGAAACTGCAATACCTTCTGCCAGAACGGCTAAGGAAGTATGTAGCATATTGTCCTTAACGCGACTAAGTCCTAGGCGATTATCACCAGCGTGAGCCGGTGATGATCTATGAGTGATCATAGCCTACCTCACTGGAAAAACGCAGTCAAGTACCTTGGGGTGCACATAGACCGTCGCGTCAACTTTGCACACCACGCGAAAGCGACATTCGCCGCTTCGAAATCGGCCTTGTATGCGCTGCTGACTATGCTTCGTTCGGTCGCGATACCGCCGAAGACACGACTGCTGATGCTAAAGATGTACTTGAGAATGAGGTAGGAAGAAGTATCATCTCGGCAACTACCCACCGCTTTGTGGTTTGCGTAGTCGCCGTGTGGCCGCATGGATTGGTTACACGAAGGCATACAGAGCTACAGCTCGAGTACACCTAATACACCACACAGGAACGATTGGTAACCTGCCACATGAAAACCGGGGTTATTCCCCGCTCACAGCTACCGGGCTTCGGTCAACTGCGCTCGGTGACTGAAAAACTGAAATGCTCAAATGATTCAGCCGAGGACCGCCCAGAGGCCCAGACTTCCTAGAAAACGAGAGTCTCAGGGAAGTCGCCCCCACTGATGTGCTGTGGTTCGCAACTCTGGAACGAGACCTCCTCGTACGGAATTTAGGCTTTCGCCAAAGTTCTGTGCTGTCTTCCAGCGGGAAGATAGGACAGAAGTCGTAATGGACGGTCCAGTGGCAGTAGGCCGGTGAACCCCATCTACAGTCTAATGGAGTGAAACCGCCGATCAGTAGATTTATTTTATTTATTTATTTTCAACAACATGATTTAAAGACGAATGGCTATAATATTCGGTATACAGTACAATAAAACGCACAGGAAAAACAAGTTGAACCCATAGCCGTTGGCTCATCGCATACCTAACTGAGCAAGAACGCCCGTATCCAAGAATGCTTATATTTGACTTAGCATATTGCGAGCTGACATGTATGACGTTCGGTTATGTAATTATTATTGGTATAAAGTTCAAAACATTCATTCTTGCATAATACAAATACACAAGCAGAAAGAGTTATACCAACATACAATATATATATATATATATATATATATATATATATATATATATATATATATATATATATATATATATATATATATATATATATATATATATATATATATATATATATATATATATATATATATATATATATATATATATATATATATATATATATATATATATATATATATATATATATATATATATATATATATATATATATATATATATATATATATATATATATATATATATATATATATATATATATATATATATATATGGTAGTAAGAAATTATTATTAAACCCAACACCAATATATAGCCCAACACCAATACATAAATACAATAAATACATATTTAAAATAAATATACATACTAATATAAAATACTTATATACACAAAATGTACACAAATAAATTAAATTGAAATACCTCTAGTCTTAAACCTCACATACGTCTATTATATTTATAAATAAAAAAAATAAAAAAAATCTAAGTATTTGCTTTTTGTTTATTAATTTTACCTAATCAAAAATTCTGTTAAATTCCGTTTTGTCATAGAGTGGTCCTTCAACAATCAAGCACTTTTTTATTGCTTTTTTAAATGCTACCATGTTAAATGCTACGATGTCAGGGTTCTATAACACCCCCAATTCCTCGGGTGACGGCACTGATGGTGTCATTTTTATTAAGCCTCTCGCATTTATCCCCGCTACATTTATCACTACAAACATCGACTTGGGCTTCCTTTTTCTCCGATTCGACACCGCGGAGAAATGCGTTGCTAATGACACTTACTATGCTGGTTTCCAAAATTTACAAAACTTATGTACAACACAAATTATTAACTAACGACCGCCGCCGTTGACTGCTGAATTCGAACCGAAGAACTGGCACTGAGGTGCCTCCTATTTTGGACCAATCACGCACTTCACGTCGCTTGCTAGATCACGTGGGGGTAGCGGGGAGGGAGGGGGAGGGGGGGGGGTGGTGCTTTGCGTCGACTATCTCTAGAGACAATAGTCTTTTGCTCGCCGACGCCGGCAACAACATGGATATTTTCATTATACCACTCTGTGTTTTTCTTGAGCAGGAGGGGCGCTCTCTCCTTCTTGCTGTGTCACCTTTTGAATGTCGAAATGCCGAGCACTCTTCTTTTTCGCCGCTTTCCTCGACACCAAAAACTGTCGAGAGTTATACTCATTAGTATAATTAATATATCTATTAATTCCAGAATACGGCTTCCCGTTGGGTACAGTGGGCGGCGATCTTCTGCTCGATGAAGCATTCTCAACGAGCAGTGAGGTGTCCGATGACCAGAGTATGGCCACGTTGCGCGCGGACATAAGAGACTGCTTCTCGAGAGTGTCTTGCTTCCTGCTGCCGCACCCTGGAGATCAAGTCAGGAGAGCCGATTACAAAGGCAGCCTCGAACCCCTCAACGACGATTTTAAGCAACATGTAAGTGTTTTTAGTAAACTATTGAATATCACTAAGTTACATCTTTTACGAGTCCCTAACACGTTATGCGGTTATGTTTTATGTAAATGTATATGCATCTAATGGTAGCCTAGCTGGCGATTCTGGAAGCAATGTCTTTATTTTGACCGAGTCGAAGGCTTACTGGTAGTACACAGTGGAAAAAATACGCCTAGGCATAACCTGGCCAGACTAATTTATCATTGGAATGTTGTAGGGAATATTGGAATTGCTACCTACAATGCGCTCGCGAGAAACTTCTTGTATTCCTCTCTGTTTCGTTAAGTGAGCTAACGGGCCCATGATGAGGTGGCCACGATGACCCATGTGTTCAGGGTCGGTCACACTCACGGGTCAACACCCATCCGATGGCCTCCACGCATGGGGTGCGAACCTGGGTAGGACACTGGGTCAACCAGTCTCCCCTGGGAATCAAACCTCTGGCGCTCCTGGACGGTCTGCGCACCGAGCGGCGCAAGCCAATCGATTGTGCTCTCCGACTAACAGTCGGGGGAGTCTGGGAACTGTATTGTTTCCTATAGAGAGGCGGTGGTTGCCTACCTTTCGGCGACTGCTCTTGAAATGACCATTGGCCATCCGATCCCGGTTCAGAGTCGGGCAAAGGACGCCTTGGTCCGCGATAGATTCGGTGCACACCGTTTCACCGCTTCGTAAGGGAGAGGACCGCGCAAACGACCTCGAACTCGGAACCAATCGAGAGACCGGAGAAATCTGGTCACAATTGGAAGCAAGGGCGCGAGTGTCAGCCCGCCAGGTAACATTACTGGCTATCTCGCGGTAAAGGCGTTGGTCTCTTGCGGGTTGTGCCGTAGCTAGACGTCGGATTTGTAATGTCCAAAGTCTTCTACGCTCACTGCACGGTCGATAGAACGATGAATCGTTAAAACGTCCTGCGGTGACGGGTTCGCCCGTTGTGGTTGACATCTCAATATGTTTCGTTAAGTCGCGTTACAGTCTCGTTTCGGGAGTACTATGGGGTTCCCGACACTTTCCTGAGCCCGACGATAATCGATAAGCGACTTACAGAATATGTGCAGTCACCGCTTGTATAACTCGGCGCTAAGTGTTCCACACTCAGTATACCCTTTCTACTACTCTCCGCGAGTAACTGGACGCGTACGCTTTTTGTATATTCTTAGGTGGTTTGCAGCCTTTCGAAAGTAGGCTTATTCGGGCGGTTGGATGGTGAAATGCAGTCAGTGCCACTACGACTATTTTATAGACCATCACAGCGGAGATAAGATGCACCGTTCTGCTTTATTTCAGGTGAAGGTATTTACAGAGGAGCTGCTCTCCCCCGGCCGACTGGTCACGAAGAAAGTCCACGGGAGGCCGCTGAAGGCCTACCAAGTGGCCGATCTCATCAAGAGGTACTCCGGCATCTTCAACGGCAACGGCCTGCCCACTCCCAAAACAGTGTTTGAGACCACAGCCGAGGCCCATAACTTTGCCGCTATTAAGGCCTCAAAAAATCACTATATCACTGAAATGAAGGTAAGCCTTAAACTCTGCAAATAGGGTGATTTCTCTCTGTTTTTTACCCTTAAGTGGTTGTAAAGGTGGCAACGTTCGCGTCACCGCCGCACAGAGGCTAATGACTTAAAATTTGGGTAAAAAAATGTCTTACAAATTTACATATTTCTCAAACACAACTCATTAAATAAACGATATAATAATAACATGAAGTAAGTAGAACTTAGCTGATGCTTCACAATCCATGCCGAAACGGTCTGTGAATGGCGATAAAATATCAAAGCACACACAGAGCTCCTACACCCTTGTGCAAATTAATGTGGACAAGAATTTCATTTCTTAAAAATGAGTTTTATTCTTACAAATAATACAATCATATACAAATTCATAAAATTAATATTTAATATGTCCACCATTGGCCTGCAGCACCATCTTAATGCGTTTTGGCATTGATTCTACCAGAGATTTGCAGGTGTTTTGGATTTTTGGATCCCGATGCCACACTTGAATCACTGACTCGATCAACTTAGTTTTCGTTGTGCAGTCCATCTTTCTGAGCCTTGTCTTGCAGATGGACCACAAATTCTCAATTGGATTGAGGTCTGGTGAGTTGCCAGGCCAATCCAAAACGTTTATCCCATTGTCAGCAAAGAACTTTTTCACCATCTTCGATGCATGGCAAGGTGCCAGGTATTGTTGGAAAATGGGGGTTTCCAAATTTATTTTTGAGAGCTCAGGGACCATTCTATCTTGCAAAACCTTTATATATTTTTCGCTATTCATCATCCCCATGATGGGTACTAATGATCCTGTACCATTAAAGGAGAAACAGCCCCAAAACATTTGCTTCACGGGGTGTTTGACTGACTGCTGAATGTGAGCTGGTGAAAGTGATTCACCATCGGTCCGGCGGACAAACTGATGACGCATGCCCTGGACAAAGAAATGACTTTCATCTGAAAACAATACCTTTTTCCAGTCATCTTGGGTCCACCCTTTATACTTATGTGCCCAAACCATCCTTTTCTTCTTCATCACAGCAGTCAAGAGTTGCTTCTTAAGGGGCTTTCGAGCCTTTCGCACAACTTCTAGCAGACGACGCCGCACTGTCGAGGCATGTACACTTGTTCCAGTAACAGCTAGCTCTCTCTGTAAGTCGTCGCTGGTCTTTGTGGGGTTTATTTTACTGTTCCTTAACAATAATACATCTTCTTTCTTGGTAGTTTTCCTTTTTCGGCCACATTTTCCCTCTCTCAGTGGTGAAATTGAGCCAGTTTCTCGATGGAGTTTGATCAGTTTGTTAACTGCACTTTTAGAAATTCCACACTCTTCTGCAATCTGCCGTTGAGTCTTTTCAGTATGTTCAGACAGTGTGATAACCTTAGAACGAACTTCTATTGAAATATCCATTGCTCATATACACTTAAACTATCACTAAAAACTAAAGAAAAAGTAAAAATTCTCAGACGTTATGCCAGAAAGTCGAAACACTCAAAAATTTGTAAATTACTCGTGCAACAATACGCCCGTGTGCTCGATTGAGGTTAACTGACACTAATGTGACGTTGACAGCTGCTAATAGTGTTGCCATAACAAAATCTGAAGCAAAATCTATACAAGTATGAAAAAATATGCTTTGTCCACATTAATTTGCACAAGGGTGTACATTAGTAATTGGGGCGCAGCTGACCCGTGCGCTGGGGAGTTTAGGAGCGTCCACCTGCCACCTGCACATGGCCACTGGCCTTGTTGCTATCAATAAGAACGTAAGTATGAATGGGCTAGAAAAACTAATCGGTCTATTTATGAAGTAAATTAGCTAATTTGGCATATGTGTGTCGTCTGGAGGAGCTAATAATGCCATCGTAGGTGAACGGGCTGAGACACACTCGAGGTGGTCTCGAGGCTTCTCGATGGGCTCTTAAGGCTCCCACACCTAGGAGTCCACTATCGACAAAAAGGTGGAGTAGTAACCTCAGATGATGATCTATTTCATAGTTAAGCGTCATAAACAGTATTCGGAAAAGGATCTGAATCTTGTCTTCATCTCTATATTTTATGCATAGAGGGAGTGACGTTTTGATAAGCCATAAACTATATTCTTAAAATAAAAAAATGTCATACTATGAAATGGTCATTGGTTTCCTTCCTTCGTACATCGCTAACTTCACACCGCTATCAGGGACCAAATAGACGCTGCTACATCTAGCGCAGCAATTCCCAACCTGGGCGTAATCAACCCTAAAGGGGTAAAATGGGCTTTTTCTGGGAGGGAAAAGATGGATTAATGAAATAAGGATTGGATTATCGTTATCACAATACAAAATTATCAACATAATTAACTTTATCAGATTCAACTACCTACTTAATTACTAATCATTAAGGATAAAATAGTGAATTAGATAACGTAAGAAGCGTAAAGAAGCTGTAAAAAGTCTGTACTGTAAAGTTTGTGCATGGATTCAGAAGTTTCGTACCACGTCACTCTTCAAATTGCCGAAAACAAGAAACCTCATACAATTAGAGAGAGTCTCATCAAACCTTGCTCACTAAATTCGGCTAAGCTCGTTCTTGGGGAGCGTCTGCAGTTTTACCAACGCAGATCTGCAGTCGAGGACGTTTTGATGTTCCCTAGACTAACCAATGGTGCTCGATGCAAGAAATAAAAAATGCTTATTCCCTGATGAAACAACATTCCACTAAAAATCTGTAGTACTTTCCACCACCAAATATTTTGCTGATTTGCAAAATCGCCAAGTAAATTATAGCTAGGGTTCTAAGATCCTTTTTAGTAAATGAACGAATATTTAGGTATATATACTGAAATTGAAACCAGATGACAATTCCTTAAACTTTGCAAAGACTGAATATACTAAAAATAGATTTTGAAAACACACAACTAGCAACATTTTAACGAAAGATTAGTGGAGAGTATCTATTATTAACAAAAAATAAAACTTAAGGTGGATTTTCGACAATGGTGGCGATCAAAACAAAAGCCCGAATAAAAAAGTCAATTATTTGTTTTATAAACTAATCTGCTAATATCTCACCCGCCGAAAATAGCCTCCAAAAGGTTGGCAACCGCTGATCTAACAGGAGAAAATAGCTAGTAGTAAAAATCCCCGTTATCCGGATTTTCCAGATGTATCCATGTGAATATTTTTTTTGTTTTTAGGGTAGATCTACTTTCCTACCAACGCCTCAAATGATGTCCGATTTTCTTTAAAAAAATAATAATAATTAATATCTAAGCACAGTTCCTCGACTTGTCTAAGGCATTTGATACTGTATGTCATAACATTTTACAACGTAAACTATTGAGTTACGGCATAACTGGCAAGGAGAATCAGTGGTTCAAAAATTACCTAGAGGACAGATCGCAGATCACGGTAATCGATGGAATCGAAAGTGATAATGCAAAAGTTCGATATGGCGTTCCCCAAGGCAGTGTCCTCGGCCCGGTCCTCTTCCTATTGTACGTCAACGAGATATGTGACCTGCCACTCGGGCACAACACACGGATCGTCTCTTTTGCAGATGACACTGTCCTGCTGACGGTAGCCAATTCATGGAAAGAAGCTTTCGAAAAATCGCAGATGAATCTAGACATTGTGAAAGGTTGGCTAGATAGACACGTGCTGACGCTGAATGCTTCAAAGACTAAAATGGTCTCATTTGGATTGCGATCAGACGTTACAACAAGCGAATTCCAACTAAAGGTTCACTCTATCAACTGCCCTAAGCCACCCAACTGCGCCTGCCCGATCGTTCATAAAGTAGGCGAGATGAGGTATCTTGGTTTGACCATTGATTCCAAGTTAACCTCGAAGAACCAACTAAATGAACTTACACCACGCACTCGAAAGTTAGTATACGTCTTTCGTGAGCTACGTAATATTCTGGTAAAACCGACGTTAAAAATTGTGTACACGGCGCTTTGCCAAAGCTTATGGATGCACGGTATCATTGCATGGGGGGCCTGTACGAAACAAGTACTTGAACCATTGGTTAAAGCCCAGAAATTATTATTGAGGGTTACTTACAGAAAACATCCCCGCCATGACTCTGACCTGCTGTTCAGTGAAGCAAGTGTTTTGGATATTCGTCAGTTGTTCGTGAAACAATGCCTAATACATTTTTACAAGACCTTAAGATGCGATTCCACCAGTGTGCAAACTGTGCGGCACTGCAATGCACATTGTGCGACACAAATGTTTATTCTGGTCGACTCACTAAAGCAAACAATAACAAATCTGTATACTTTTGTGCGCGCACACATGCAGGCAGTGGACTCGCGTCGACGTGTACAAACCTGTTGTGCGCGAACTCAGTCTTGCTTCCGCTACCGGAGTGAAAACATTGATTTGTGCGCGTACATTGTTAATTAACCAAGCTAAATATGGATTGGACGAATGATAAAATTATTAATTTTATTCAAGCTATTGAAACTTATCCTGTATTATGGGATTCTAGTCACAGTGATTATAAAAATAAAAAGAAAAAACACGACGCCACTCAAGAGTTGGCGCAAAGTTTCAATTGTGACTCGACTGAGGTAATGAGAAAATGGAAGATTATTTTGGCTCAATACCGAAGAGAAAAGAAGAAAATTGCGGACTCAAAATCTTCAGGTTCTGGGATTTTAGATATATATAAGCCGAAATGGTTTGCTTATGCATATTTGAATTTCTTTCATGGAAGGGATGAGCCGAACGTCAGCTTGTCTCGGCAGAAACTTTGCTCAGTGAACATGTTCGCGCACAAGTGTGCTGAACTGTGCGCTTACAAAAGTTACGCACAGCCTTACCAGTGGAGACGGAAGCCAAATGCGACACCAGCTTAGTACCTGCACTGTTGGAGTTTTGCACAAAATGTGTGCAAGCAAATGTGCTGCACACTATTTTGGTGGAATCGCACCTTACGAGAAACGTTCCCGAAGCCAGCAGCAAAGACCAACTAGAATGGCTGAAGGGACGAACTATGTAATTCCTCACGTACATACAACCTTTGCCCAAAGACAGTTGTATTTCATCGCCCCAAAATTTTTTAATACGTTAGAAGAGTCAGTAAAAAATGTTTAAAATATACACCAATTTAAGATAAAAGTAAAAAAATGGCTCCTTTACGAAGTAGGTCGTACAAAGACTGAAAATAAATTGCTTCATACAATAATTTAAAATATGTGTGTGTGTGTGTATTATTATATATGTATGTATATATGTTTGTATGTGTATATGTGTATATATGTATGTTACTAACCCTTTATCATATATATTTGTATTAATATGTTTACTATTTTATGCCATTTTATTTTTTAATTTTCTTTTTTCCAGTTATTTTCCTTTATTTTATTTCTTTATTCATTATCTTAGTGTTAGTATTGAAAGTAGTCTATTAGTCAGTACTACTCAGAAAACAAAGGCTATATATTTCGTATCTATTTCGTATCGTTTCGTTCTACCCGCGTTCTCGAAAGTGCTTGTGTGTTGTTATTTACTCTGTAAATTTTTCATAAATTAAAATTATTTCGAGTGAGTTAAGCTTAAAAATATTGCAACCAACATTTTTTTCGGCCTCACCCCTCAAATGTGAGGCGTCCCTTAAGGGATGCCTTGGCAAAATGTATACAAAATGTATATAAATTTATATAAATATAAATATAAATGTAAATGTGCGCCGCTTTATAGTAATCCGCTCTATAGTAATGCTATAGCTCTATAGTAAACCCCGCTCTATGTAAATGTAAATGTAAATGTAAATGCAAATATAAATTTATATACATTTTGCCGTAGGCAACCCGAGCTAATCGCCATTCATTTGAGGGGTTTAAGACCTTGGACATGTAAAATAAAAGACTAGTGAACTCTAAATCACTCGGCAAAGTTTGACAGCTAAACTGTGTTAAATTTTGAAGGAATTTTTGGATTGTCAAATCAAATGGTGTTGAGTTGCCAAGTCGTTTAAAAATTATTGGTGGCGTTACTACAGTATAAAATAAATCAATGCATCAAAGAACTACAATGAATGCATAATATCGCAGTGCAAAACTGACGGGTGCAAAACCTTCGAAGATTTGAGATCTAAAATTAACAATGTAACTGCTCAATTTTTAACAATCATTGAAGCTTAACTGATGAAAAACACCAATATAAATGTTAAATAATTCAAGAATAGGTATCTGATAAAGCATTCAGATGCCGCTCATAGGAATTCGAAGAGTTTGTTTGTAGCGAATGCAATCATACTTTCACAAGTCAAGTAAATTTGCCTTAGCTTTTGTATTACGCAATAATCTGTGATTGAACTGTGTTTATTTTAACTGATTTTATTATTATTATCTTGTGTTTTATGATCTCTGAAATGGCCTTGACTCGTGCCGGTGCTACTCGCCAGCTAGAGAATAAACTGCAACTGACTTTAAAAGAACTAGTCGAGCAAGACTTTAAACGAACAGCTGATACAAGAGCGAGAGGGCGCTGAGAAGGAAATTTTGGAGTTATTAGATAAACACAAAAATCTTAAAAAGGGGATGGCGGAAATGCACCTTCAGTTCAGAGACATGACAGACCAAAGAGACCAGCTTCAGCGAGTAGTGGAGGACCTCGATCGCGACTGCGCCGAGTATGACTCTGCACTTCGGCGTATTACAATATTGGAGACAGAGCTACGGGACGCACACGCACATATATCACGGCTTCAAAGTATGAACAATGACGCCGAGACATCACGGGTTCATTCACTATTTGACGAATTGGTAGGAACGGCAGGTGTAATTGCCGGTACCTCAAAGACTCATTTAAGTTGTAGCAAAAAAAAAATTAAAAAATATGGTAAAATAAATAGATTTATAAGAAAGACTGAAAAAATTGTTAGGAAAAATAAAATTTATAAAGAAAATAGGGTGTTAAGAAAGGAAAGAATTCACTTACAAAACGATTTATTACATTGTACTAGTCAGTTAGAGAACGTAAGGAAAACTTATGAGTGTGACATACTGCAGCTCCGGTCCCAAATTGCTCACTTACATAAATCCCTATTAGAAATAACTAACAGCTACACACTAGCTCAAAAAGAGATATATGACCAGACGGCAGCCATGGATGAGTTATTGGAGCCTTGCAAAAATAATAATGAATCACTGAACAATGTCCAGCTACAGCATGGCTGTGAGCATACTCCAGTGAGTCATTCATCATCGCCTATTTGGGGGGCAGGGCAGGCTGCGTTGAAACCGAATCAACAGTGTACCCCTACTACTGCTACTACTACTACTACTACTACTATCAGTAATTGTAAACTAAATATAATAATGTATAGTGACGAAATTGGCCAAAATATGGGTGTTCAAGTTGGTCACTTTAGTAACCATGTCTTCATAAATAATTGTATGCCTGGCGCGACTTTCTCGGTCATTTTAAATAAAATTCTAAACACAAAATTCATGAACAAAACTATTTTAATTATATTTGTCGGAAGGAGAGGAAAAGTAGACAAAAAGTTACTGAATAATTATTTTTCATGTTTAAACACATTACCTAACATTGAAAAAGTAATTTTGTTTACTTTTCCTTTCAGTCAAAGCCATAGTGATGGCGAAAACAATATTAGATATAATTTAAATTCTACGTCGCACACACTAACATGTCGTCATGAACATAAATTAGTAATGTTTGATACTAATGTTTTCATTAGAAAAAACTTTATTCTGACGAAAAATAATATGTATTATTTACAATCATTTTACACCAGACACTTAGCAGAATTGCTATGTTATTCTATTACTAATTCCATTAATACGTTGACATTTAATTTAAACTAAATTATAAGACAATAGAGCTATACTCTGGCCACCATTTGACATATGGCAATAATATTAACAAATTATGTAGTGATACAAAAAAAATAAGTAAATTAAGTGATAATATAAAAAATTGTATAAAACCTTGTTACCAAACAAACGACAGTAGTAATTTATCTTATAAAAATTGTATTAGCTTGGTACATCAAAATATTCAAGGATTGAGCAGTAAAGATTTGGAATTGGAGCTTTTCCTAGACTGTGACAAAATCGATGTAATATGTTTAACAGAACATTGGCTTCAATATCATCAGCTTATGTTTGGTTTCAAAAATCACAAAGTGGCAAGTTCGTTCTGCAGGGGGCATGCACTACGTGGCGGTTCATTAATTATTGTTCGTAATTCTTTAAAATTCAAGGACCGCGCTGATATTGTGGGTCTCTCTGTAGAGCAGACCATTGAAATAGCTTGTGTGGAGCTGGAGCGGCTTATTGTTTTAAGCGTATACAGACCCCCAAACTCATCATTTGACCGTTTTGAGCAGGTCATGGATGAAGCACTATATAAAATTACCAATAATAAAAATAAAGATGTTATGGTTTGTGGTGATTTTAATATCAATTTGTTAGAAAATACTACAACTAGTAGTAGGCTTAAATCTTTTTTTCTATGCTATAATCTTGTGAATCTTTTCTTAGAACCCACGAGAATTACCTCAGAATCCTCAACTTGTATTGACAACATTTTCACAAATATTGAACCAGTTCATAAATCGACACTGAATAAGATAGATTCTGACCACTTAGGCCAATTAGTTATATTGAAAGACATTAGGAACAAAAATATGATACAAAAAGAAATTAAATGTACTCCCGTCAATGATACTCGGCTTACACAGTTTAGAGATAATGTATGTTCGCGATTAGTAGAAGTTGACTATGATGAAGACCCAAACCGATATTATAACTCTTTGTTTGATGTAATACAATCAGAATGCAGTAGAATATTTAAGACTAAGACCAAAAAAATTGCAAATACTCTTATATTCAGTGATTGGGCGACGCCTGAAATATATAGAAATAGGAATAAACTTTTTGATTTATATGCAGAGAAATCGTTTAATAAAAGTAACGAATTCGCCAAATATGTCAAAAACGTCTCAAAATGTTTTAAAAGAGATTGTGCTATTGCAAAATCAAAGTTTATTAATAATAAAATTATAAACAGTACAGATGTCGTAAACACGACTTGGCAAATTATCAACAAAGAAACTGGAAAATCCAAATCTCGTGACCTTCAATTTCAATTGTTAATTAAAGATAAGCTCATTACCAGTCATAGAGAAGTGGCTTATACATTTGAATCATTTTTTGCAGATATTCCAGTTTCAACTACCAAGACGCTCAACTCATCTTCTATAGTGGCTGAATCTTTGCTCATACAGAACGTTCATAGATGTGATGTAGACTTTAGTTTTAAGTCGATCTATCCCATAGAAATTATTGAAACATTCAAAAATTTACATTTGAAAAAGACACTCGACCTGGATGGACTATCTGTTAAAATTATTAGTTCTGTAATATATTCAATGGCCCCCCATTTATCAGCTCTTTTTAACAGATGTATTGAGACTGGCGTATTTCCTAATCTTATGAAACACAGTAAAATAGTACCATTATTTAAAAGCGGTAGTAAAACCGACCCTACTAACTTCAGACCTGTATCGATACTGCCAACTCTTAGTAAGCTGTTTGAAAAAATTATGTTAAACCAGCTACTCATTCATTTCCACACATATAAATTAATGCACAAGAAACAATTTGGTTTCACACGGGGTCGTTCAACAACCGATGCAGGTGTTGAGCTTATTCATGAAATTTTTAATGCCTAGGAGGAGTCACGAGATGTAGTCGGCATATTTTGTGACCTTTCCAAGGCCTTTGACTGCGTACAGCACGACACATTGGTTAGGAAACTTGAACACTACGGCATTACAGGTAGCTCATTAGCCCTTCTTAAAAACTATTTAAATGATAGGGTTCAGAAGGTTGATGTTGGCGGAGAGAGATCATCCGGCTCGTTAGTATACATGGGAGTACCGCAAGGTTCAATACTTGGACCGTTCCTTTTTCTTATTTATATAAATGATTTACCTTACACAGTAAAACCAAATTGTGAGATAGTTTTATTCGCAGATGATACCTCTTTGCTATTCAAAGTAGGTAGACAACAAAATAATTATGACGATGTGAATGATTCTATCTCGAATGTTGTGGAATGGTTCACAGCAAACAATCTGCTACTAAATGAAAAGAAAACAAAATGTATAAAATTCTCTCTTCCAAACGTAAAGCAAATAGGGCCAAATATTATAATAAAAAATGAGCGCCTAGAACTGGTCGATTCCACTGTATTCCTTGGTATCACTTTAGATAAAAAGCTACAATGGGGCCCACACATTAAGAAATTGGCCGACAGGCTAAGTTCTGCGGCATATGCTGTAAAAAAAATTCGTAATTTAACAGATATAGACACCGCGAGGCTGGTTTACTTCAGCTATTTTCACAGCTTGATGTCGTATGGCATCTTGCTGTGGGGTCATGCTGCTGACGCTGATAAAATATTTATACTACAGAAACGAGCCATCCGCGCTATTTATAAATTGGGTGCTAGACAGTCGTTACGCGGAAAATTTAAAGAAATCAATATTTTGACACTTGCATCTCATTACATCTATGAAAACTTAATCTATGTGCATACAAATAAAGAACTGTTTTTAAAAAACTGATAGGCATGGTGTCAATACTAGAAATAAAAATAAACTTGCTGACCATAAAAGTCGACTCTCCAAAACCACAAAATCATTCAAAGGGCAATGTATACGCTTCTACAATAAAGTCCCAGTAAACATGCAAAATTTATCTGTGATACAATTTAAGTCATTTATTAAGAAGAAGCTGTACTTAAAGGGCTACTATAAAATAAATGATTATCTAGACGACAAAGACCCTTGGAAATAAAATGGTTACCTCGATTATTAATATCACGTTATATATCACAATAATTTGTTATAATCTCACAATATCTTAATTTTTTATCATTTATGTATGTTTTATGCATTATTGACGTCAAAAAGTTACGATTTCGTACTATTTTGAATAAAAAACTTATGATTATGATTATTATGATTATGCCCAGATACAGACTGTTCGGTCTAGTTGGGCATTCGTCTAGAATGATCGTATGGGATGTATTCATTTTCTTATTACTTATATAAATAATTACAAATCATATCTGTACGATCTCACTGTTAACTCTATACCAAGTTGTAACAAATAAATAAATAAAATAAACAGTATACCAGACCGTAGCTTCTCTTAGAAAATTAAATTCGAGGGCTCGTCATGAGTCGTAAGGGCTCGGATATGGCCGCCAGATGTTCGCTACTCGGCCCACACGGTTATGAAAACGTTCAAAAAAGCCGCCAGCCTTTACCTGCGCATAATGCTAACCAAAGGCATTCGTCGAGACGTACCCCTCTGCCCACATTTCTTGCACCGTCTTTTCGCAATACCCTGTCGCTCGAGAGAGATTCTACTGTTGTCTTGAGTGTAGATAAGAGCTGAGAAGAAGATGAATGAAATTCAAGGATCCTCTGACATATACAATGACCCAATCTGGACTTCTGTATTAATCCCCGTGCCCAATACATAAGAATATGACAGAATGGAGCCAGTGTTGCCGATTTTACTACATTAAATTCACACCCAATGCACTGCAGATCCTAACTGTCTACAACTGCAGGATACGGCTGCAGGCAGTTCACTGAGGTCTTAAAAAGTAGTTCCCTCTTCGAGGAGGCTACCGGATGGGAGCTGAGCCAAAGTTTGGACTGAATGACAATGCAGATTGGCCATGAGGCGGGGTGGGGACACCGTCAACTGCTGCCCCCGGGATTTAAAGATGATGATTTATTTATTTATTTATTTCATTAGCAAATCAACTTAACAGTTTATACCAATCCGTTGATATGCAATATACACATAAATATAAAAAATAATAGAATTCTTACAAGTACATACACAACATGTTTAAATAAGCATTAAATACAAATACGGGCACTAATAATTTTTAAAAAACTTACAAACTTACGGTAGGTACATAAAGAGTGAAAACAATTAATGTTATTCTGACATAAACAAGTAGCGCAATGCCCACACCTTGAAGAGATGCGGGCTCGCTGTAAACATATCAAAGTCTGACGCTGTCGAACATAGCGCATTTATGTGACGCAAAGCACGGGTAAGCAGACTCCATCGACTTAGGTTGGTGCGCGAGGACGGCTCCGCAAATAGATTATGAGTGCGAGCACGATTATAATTGTCCGGAACAAAGAGACAAACCTTCGCTAGCATGTTAGGATTATCAACTCTTCCCCTAATCAGCTTGAAAACGTAGGCCATGGCGAGCATTTCTCTACGCAACTTAAGAGTTATAGCCCACCATGCCTAGTAGAAAACTAGTAAGGTATAAGTACGGATAATATCCGTACTGCTTGAAACATATAAAGCGTAAGAAATATTTTTGAATTTAAGAGGTGTTTGTTGAAAGTCTGTCCCTGTACCTATGCGAGAGTCCTGTTTTTGCTTATGTTTAATCACTTTTCAGAAATACCTGGAAGAAGAGGAACTGACATGGCAGGGTATGGCTACTAAGTTGGCCCGAGACTTCACAAATTGGTTAACCGGACACACTCACCCGCAAACCGATTCTAATATAAACAGCCAGCACAACAAAGTCAAGTCGGAGGCGATGAAGATGTTCGACGAGGAACCCAAAATGGGCGGCAGGGAGTTTGCCAGGCCGTACCGACAGCACCTCGTCGAAGAGATCGAAAAGATCTACCGGCAGCTGAGTCAGAGCGAGGAGAACGAGTCCTTCCTATCGTGGGTCAGGCGCATGATCCAACTGTTGATCTACCTGTTGACCTCCGTTTGGTCGCGCGATCCTCCCTCCTTTCTTGTCAGGCAGTAGGAAGTCCACTGTGACTTTGTTCATAGATACGTACGCAGTGTACGTATGTATAAATATTCGAGGGATTGCAAGTCATCTGTCAAGTAACTCGTCTTGTCTTGTAATAAAATTGACAATTCTTTAAAGAGACATTTACTCAACTTATGAATTCCCCCCTCCCCTCCCCTCTCCTTTGCTTGTCCTTATATTTCACTCCTCCCTTCAATATCGAGTTGGCATACGTTACTAATCACTGAATTATATTTTATACTATGATGACTTTTTTGTAAGTGTATTTATTTATTACCTACTTGTAAATTAATTTGCCCACATAAACCTTCAGTCACAATAACCCTGGCGGTATGGTCGGTAGATATTGCCACTTGGCAATAGGCCCACCACATTGTATTCTTTTGTGTGTGCAATAAAGCTTTTCAAACAAACAAACAATTCTTGATAATAATATAAGCCTAATAATAAAAATAATAAAAACATACATAGTACATAGTGGAGAAAGGGGTCCCTTGTTTGAATTAGGGATTGCTTTATATTTAAACGAGATGGGTTGGTTGTCTTTGGCTTGCGAACAGAGATGTAGGTTTACAAGGCCGTTTTAATCTAGAAACACTCACCCTTCAAACATCCAATCTCTAAACTAAGCAGCCATCCTTCCTAAATCATAAAATCACTCGATTAGATCTTAATTCAAGCAAAATGGCAATGAAATACTTGTTTTTTGTCGGCTTATGCCGTCTTCTTAAAAACTAGATGACAGGTGGAAGAATTTAAAATTTCGAATTTTCTTTTTTTATTTTCAAAAGGTTAAATTTTCATAAAGAGCTGCGATCAAAAGTAGTCAGCCAAAAGTTAAAATTAATATCGTGATAATAATATGCCCTTATATTTATGAAAGGAAGCACTCAGCTCTTTCCTATTATTTGGAAAGTTTATATTAACCTAAATGGTGTATTTACAGTGAATAAAAAGTAAAATATGTAAAAAGTAAATATTTTAAAAATATTTGATACTCTTTTGTGTACATTCTTTATAGAATTGATTACAGGGATGATTTTGAAGAAAATATTTAAAAAAGCCTCTTACCATAGTATAGTGAAGAAAGGAGTCCCTTGTTTGAATTAGGGATTGATGGATCAAACCTTAAGATATCAATATTATGGATCAACACTATAGGTAAACTTAAGTCAACATGCAGCAGAGTGCTATTTTTGACCGACATCAAAAAAATGAGGTTTTTAATTCCTTTGGTTTATCAAGCTATTGCATAGCTTTTATCGCGGGCCTAGGCCAGCGCGGCGACCGAAAGAAGAAATTTCTTAACGAAAATTAATGATTTTTAACTGATAATTACGTCTAAACGAGTACTGCTTACGATTCGAAAAAAATATGTGTTAAACAAGAACATTTTCCTAATATTCTTAGCTTTGAATATTTTAGATTTTGTTTATATTACATAGTGTAATTAATTTGTGAAATTAGGTCTAACCGAACACAAAAACGACTACTACGCAAATACTATCTGGCTTCTTATTATGAAACCTGCACCATTTTAAAGATAATTTAATTATATATCTTTTAATCTATTTTTTTATCTATTTTTTTCGAATAATCCGGTTTTTTGCTTTATCGAATAAAAAATTCGTGCGCGGCGCTCTATCGGAAGACGTTTAAATTATTCCGAATCATTTGCTACCGCAGTCGCAAATGATTCGGGATAATTTCAACGTTTTCCGATAAAGCGCAGTTATCTGATATCAGAAAAAATAAAATAAATAAATAATTACAATTGCATAAGTTGTTAAAAATGCTATGCAATAGCTTTACCGCGGCAGTCCCCGAGTGCCACACGTATTTTTTTTAAATGTTTGTTACCTCAGAACTCCTTTATCTATAAACCGATTTGGATTTTTTTTTTAACACGCTTTTATTAGGTCGACCTGTATGTAACTATGAAATGGAATCTGAGGTAACTAATTTAACCATCTTCCAAGAATCGTAGCGTCATGAAAATTGGCAGCTGTATGTAGTTCTGATGACAATACAATAATATGGTAGGTACTGTCGAACCGATCTGATGATGGAGTCGGAAGATATGAACTGGAACTTCATGATGGAACATCGTATCATAACTGTGTTTGGACTTGTTAGAAAAGTCTCGGAATGAACTTTGATCACGATTAGGTTTAAAGGTCTGATGATGAAGCCGGAAGATAGGCACTGGCATTCCATGATGGAATATCGTATCATAGCCGTGTTTGGACTTGTTAGAAAGGTCTCGTAATGAACTTTGACAACGATTAAGTTTCAAGGTCTGATGATGAAGCCGGAAGACAGTAAACTGGCATTCCATGGTGGAATATCGTATCATAGTCGTGTTTGCACTTGTGAGAAAGGTCACGTAATGGACTTTGAACACGATCAGGTTTCAAGGTTATAACAAACCTATTATATATTGACTTGTAAATATTGAGTGTAAATAGTGTAAATATTGACATAGGTGCCTGTATAAAATGTATATAGACCTTACATGGAGAGTGTAAATAGAATATTTTTTTGGTTTTTACGTGCATTTATAAAGGCGTGTTTTTAGTGTTTTCTTTTTAAAACTATTAATTTATTATTTGAAAGGACACAGATTGGTCCCATTTTTATCAAAGTCCTGTTCTGATGAAGGGATCCATGAAGAATTGAAAGAACTCCTCAAATATCATCATATGAACTTGAAAATTTACATGTTGGTTCAGTTTCGAGTTAGCATGGCTTGATTCTACATCCAGGGTTGGCTCCCGACGAAGGAACTCCTCAACGGTCAACAGCACACACGAAATTTTGTATATGCATTCAATTACGACAGCCCGTTCTAAGTGTCACCAAGAAAGGACTGCGGCACCCAGGGTTGGCTTCCAACGAGGGAACTCCTCAATGGTCAAGAGCACAGACCCAAAATTTTGTATACGTATTCAATTACAAAAGCTCGTTCTAAGTTTCACCATGACATGGGTGCTGCATTTATAAAAAAAAAATGGTGTCGGTTTATTTTTTTGTTAAAATTTTGTAATATCTCCGCTTTATTTAACCTCAAAATAAAAATATACATGGCATTGCTTAACCCCTAGAGCCCCGATTGGCCGATATCGGCCAAAACACGATTCAGCGTGACGTTTTAATTTTATTTTAATTTTATTTGTTTTATTTTATTATGTTTTATTTTATTTATGGATACAGTGGTTTGGCAGTAACTAATGTTTTGGTAAGATAGTGTCATAATTCAATTTTTTTACTAATATTTACTAAGTTTTTTTGGGACATCAACTTGTCAATCGGCTGAGGGGTCGAGGCCTGAAGGGTTAAGCCTTGAAAAGCCAGCCATGGAAATGAAACTCACAGTGGCATGTTTTCAATCCTCATAAATTTGTTGGTAGGGGATGTTCTTCTTCTTCTTCTTCTTCATCAGCGCGCATTCGCCCACCGTTGGGCATAAGCCTCTCCAATCACTCTCCTTTCGGATCGGTTGTCTGTTTCCCTCATCCAGACAGGTCCAGCTGTCTCCTTGATGTCATCGGACCATCGGGCCGGTGGTCTGCCCACACTTCTTCTGCCTAGCCAAAACGCGCTTGCTCCACCGTTTGTCGTGTCGTCGGGCCACGTGGCCGGCCCGAGCCCATTTCAGCTTGGCTACTCTTTGACCCACGTCGACCACCTTCGTGCGCTGTCTGATGAGCTCGATTCGGACTCGATCGCGCAACGATATGCCGAGCATGACTCGCTCCATGTTACCCTGCACCACCTTAAGCTCGTGGATCATCCCAGCAGTCAGTGTCCATGTCTCACAAGCATACGTCATAGCCGGTAGCACGCACTGATTATACACCTTTGTCTTGAGCGATTGGGGAATTCTGGACTTCAGCACGAAGCTCAGCTTCCCGAAGGCTGCCCATCCCGATTTTCTTCGCTTTATCTCTGCCATCATCGAGTCCCGGCCGAGCTTTTTCACCTCTCCTAGGTATGTGTACTCCTGCACCTGCTCCAGTGGTTGTCCAAACCCCCAATACAGTTTGTGCGGGTTGGCTCTAAAGGCAAAAACCATCTCACTGCAAAACCTTTCACAATAATCGCCAAAAGCTTCAGATTGGATTATGGAGGTCAATTTGGTCTCTAGGCAGTATAAATTCCTTGAAAGTCTCGGATGCACAGCCCTGCGTCCAGATATAACTCTTTACTCTCTATCTCGGAAGATGGTCCTTATCGTAGAATTAACTGTTCCATGGGAATCAAATATCCCAAAAGACCACGAGTACAAATTAAATAAATACTATGACTTCGCGAATGCCGTCACCCGGAACGGCTTCACTGTTCACCTTCACGCGGTGGAAGTAGGCACTCGTGGCCTGCCAGCTAAATCTTTATTTCACCTTTTTAAAGATCTTGGTATCTCCAGGAAAATAATCAACTCCTTTCTAGAAAAATTATCTAAAACCGCGATTTCTGCATCTCAAATTCTATGGCTTCGAAGGGGGAGTGAATGGGTGGTAAGGTGAACGCTCACATGTGGCAAGACAGCTGTTCTAAACCTACCACAGCCGGTCGTTAGTTCGGAATCCACCGTACACCTCCTAGAAGTGTAATAATTATATATGATGGGCACGATTTTTGGTCGGTGAATTCCATGGCAGCTCCGTTTGTATTTTATTTTTATCACAACAGGAAAACCACCGATCGGTGGTATTGGAATTCCAGCGGTTAATGGACAAAACAATGGAATAATATGAATGCGTTGTGGCCTCGTAAGTTGTGTAAGGCCCTCCGCCGCCATTGTTTGCACAAACTACGGTCTCGGCAGGTAGGCATCGAGTACTCGAAGAAGGAACAGTGTGTTACCCAAACGAGATTCTTGAGGTATGCCTATCCGTAGCTGTGGTTGCGGCAGCCTTGGAATTAAAAGCCAAAATAAATGTTGCATGCGTTTATTTTCGTTTGAAAAATAATATTTGTCAAAATTTAGTTAGGAAACAAGGGGAGGTTTTGGTGGTTTGGAGATTTGGGGAAAGGGCTTGTTGGTTCTGTCGTATACTGCGATGAGCAATTTTCGGCCCCCAATCTTGATGTCCTGCGCGACGCTCAGCGCCTCCTTCAAAGACTCCGGCCTCCAGAACTCGACAAACACCGTAACTGAAACAATATTAACTATTCAATTTCAAATTTATACAGGTGAGGCTTAGTATTAAAAATAAAAATAAAACTTATAAAGGTTAAGGGTATGGTATGGGTATGGATGTCAGTGTTTGGAACTTGTAGATATGGTAAAATTTAATACTTTTGCATACTTAACTCAAAACTGATGTTTTTTGAGTTGTTACAGTTTAGAGCTGGGGCGTCGATATATCATATAATGGTACTAAAGGTAAGTAATAATACCTACTTATATAACATGATAAATATTACGCTGTAAAGACCTAACCTTCTGGGACAGCCTGGGTTGACTGGAGTAACATAAATAGAAACATGAGCCACGCACAACGGCCCAATCGAGAGGCCAAGTGCAGGAAATAGCCCAGGAAAACTAACTAAACTAACGCTGTAAAGACTGTCTAATAAAAAAGGGGAGGGAAGTTGGCAAGAAATGAGAAGTGATGTTTACCTAATATTTAGAGAAAGATTTTTTTTTTCAATAATGCTCTAAAGCAGTGTAATGACATTGCATGACGGAGAACATGCGGAAACTGGTTCCAAAGTCGAGCAGAATGGACAGTAAAGAACTAGGTGAAAACAGAAGTCAAATTTCACTGAAAACCAAATAAAAACAATTTTTTAAACTCTCTTTTAGAGAGTTCAACGACTTCAGGATAAATAAGTATGCTAACTTAAAGTATGAATCTAAAAATCAATGGCCTATTTTTATAGATATTTATTCGCGTATTATTCTAAGGATATAGATTATTAAATTAAATCATGAAAGTTTATTCAGACCTTTATCTAAATGTTGTATAAAATATGGTTTAAACATTTGTAATCATACTATTTATTTTTGGTTATGCGATGCATTGTTTTGTCCTTATGCACATATCCCCCCCTCCCCTCCCTTAACTGCTCCCTGGAAATCGGACTTGGAGAAAGAGAATACTCACATAAATCATACTTCTTGATGGCGTTGACGCGGCGGATCGGTCCGCAGGGCGAGAACAGCGACCTAATCAGAGTCTCCTTGTAGTTGTGCACTTTGCGGAGGACCAAGGTGGTTTCCTTGGCTTCGTGGGCCTTGCGGACGACCAGTCGATTCTCCTTCCATTGCATATTATTCTCTTCTAACGCCTGCACAAACAACTCAACAATTCAAACAAATTCATCTCACTCCAATTATTGCAACTCGTGTAATGCATTATTGTACCGAAATGTCCCAGCACATACATATGACTTGCACTGCAGCTTATGCTGTATGGAAAATCAGGCAACTGGCTGACGTGGCAACGGTCACATTATATCCGTAAAAATCTAAATCTGATCAATAGCCAGTGACAACCATAATATAAATACCAGAAATTAAAATAAGCTTTCAACTCCCAAGCTCCGATTCAAAAATGTCACAACTTTTTTTACATTCTGTTGAGACAATGTATACATTTCTACAACAGAATTCCTCAAGAAATTTCAGTTGCCAGTAGAACAATTGAAGCATCGCTCTAAAGACATACTTTATAAAAAAGCATACATAACGACTACTTGAATGATAATAATGCCTGGTGTTAATATACCTTCTGTCTAAAAAGTTCCGGGAATTTAGAATTTAAAAAGATTCTGTTAAGAGCCTTATTACAAAATAGCGTAGGTATTCTTTTAAAATGAGTTGAAAAAATGAACGCATTTTTTTTTTGGATGTAACTATAAAAGATAGGATAAATAAATAAATAACTATTCAACCCTGGGAGAAAACCGCGGCACTGAGCGCTCTTCTCTTGCGCAAGCAAATATATACACAATTTCTAATTGTTTTTTGCAGTGTTTTCTCCTTTCTAATGACAATAATTTATATTATGTCGTATTGCTAAAAGAGTGAACTTTAATATAGTATAAGTATTATATAAGAATCTTATTTTATTTCTGAGAAAATTAGAATGATACAGGAAGATTTTTTTTTAATTTTGTGTAATTGTAAGTAATGTATACCTTGGATATGTGGTCAAAAAACGAAAAAATAAAGCCGTAGTGTACATCAAGAATACATGACGGACATAAAAAAAATAGTATACGGTTTTCGTTGTAGTGATATTACTGTATTAAGGAGCTCAAAGTTTGCCTTCCGAGCGTTTTACGAATAACGACTTTCGGAAAATGGGCTGAATAAGTAAATAATATTCGTTATATCTAAAATTAAAGGCCGCTATGGTCAACATCAAGAAATGGTCCAGGTAATTCAGTAATTAAAGTTTGTAGAAATCTCTTCATTTCTTGGAATTAGAACGCCAAAAATCCACTTTTCTTGCCTTTCTGGAAAAAATATGTGATAGGGCTCTTAATGATTTCAAAAAAATAAAAAATGTCTTAAGTTGGTAGAACTGCCTTTATTTACTCTATGCCTAGAATGCGCGCGAACTGTCAGCCATTTTGATTAGAACAGCAATTGAATTGTACACCTTAGTAGTGCGCCACGATTTTCACAATGAACCAAAGTATTGAACAAAGAGTTTGCCTTAAATTTTGTGTTGCGAACGGATTTTCGTTTGCCAATGTTAAAAAAGGCTTATGGTGAATCAGTTCTATCCAAAACACGGATCTACGAGTGGTACAAAGCATTGAAGGAGGGCCGAGAGATCGTCGAAGACAACCCTCGTTTCGGGCGACCTTCGACCACTTCAAAAGACGAAAATATCGAAAAAGTCAAGGAAATTGTGCTCCGTAATCGCCATTCCAGCTTAAGAGAGATAGCACCTGACCTGAACCTGAAGTCTCATGAGTCCATTCGCTCGATTTTGGTAAATAAATTGGGCATGAGACGCATCGCCGCTCGGCTCGTTCCAAAGGAGTTGAATTTTCTACAACAACAGTACCGCAAACAAACTTCTTTAGACATGCTGGATCGCGTCGATTCTGATCCCACATTCATAGAACGCATTATAACTGGCGATGAGACATGGGTCTATGAATTTGATATGCAAACAAGTCAACAGGCATCAGAGTGGAGGACAAAAAACGAGCCAAAACCGAAAAAACCACGATAAAGTCGTTCAAAAGTCAAACTGATGCTCATTGTTTTCTTTGATATTCGCGGTTTAGTCCATCACGAATTCGTTCCAGAAGGACTAACGGTCAATAAGGAAGATTATTTGGCCGTTTTGAAGCGTTTACGTGAGAAAATCCGTCAAAAACGGCCTGAATTGTGGATCAACAATTCGTGGATTTTCCACGACGATAATGCACCGTCGCATAGAGCAGCAATTGTGACCGAATTTAAGGCCAAAAACGCGACAAATACAATTAATCAACCACCGTATTCACCAGATTTGGCCCCGTCAGACTTCTTTCTGTTCCCAAAACTAAAATTGTCTCTTCGTGGTACCCGTTTTGAGTCCATAGAGTCCATTAAAGAAAATTCGTGGAAGGAATTGAAGGCTATACCGAAAAACGCCTACAAAAAGTGTTTTGAAGAGTGAAAAAACGCTGGCGAATGTGTGTTGCATCAAATGGGGACTACTTTGAAGGTTATAAAATAAACATTGACGATTAAACGAAAATTGTGTGTTTTATTTAATAATTGCCGGTACTTTTTAGACAGAGTAGTACCTTACTTAATTTTCAGACTTACTCGCTAGTTATATAATTCTACGAAAACATAAGATTTGTTTTTTGTTTGTTGCTATTTTCTGTTCTATTCTTAATCTATTCATTCATTTTCATGTACCATGCGCATCGTGACCATTCAAAGAAATTGAAAAAAAAAATGTATATAACTGTATGGCGATAATAGCACGAAAAAATCAGTTGTCACCCCAAGACTTTCCCGGCAAGTAGCCAAGGACTGTTTCATCGCATGAAATTAAATTTGTAGCACCCCTTCACGCGGTAAATTCGTTTTCTATCCTATTTATAATGTCAAACAAGCGCGATAGTCTTCGAATATGAATATGTTCAACTGTATGCATGCTGAGTAGTGTTGGATCAATCAATGAAATATTTCAATCGACTAATCAATCATGATTGATTTAGTCACGGTTGCGTTTGCCGCACTGACCGACGCACCGACCGACGAAAAAACGCAATACTAAAATTGACCGCTTTCGAGAAAATCAATCGCAGACGTTTAATCGTCAATCGCAACTAACGATTGAAACTAATCAATCGTTTGTCTCCGATTGATGATTAAATAAATCAATCGCTGGTCGTCAATCGCGATTAACGTATTCAATCGTCAATCGTTAGTCAACTAAATTTTCCCCAACACTGATGCTGAGTTCTTGGGTATCTATTAAAGTTCTCTAGATAAGGTGAGATATGTTGGGGGGGGGGGGGGGGGAGAGGGACAAAGGGTTTGGCAAGCGGGGGGGAGGGGGGTGTCTTTCCGGGAAAGTCTTGGGGTTACACAACCGTAATTTTTTCATTTCATTCATTTATAATGTTAACATCATAGAATCATTTAAGATCATAGAATGAAAAATATAAAAAAAAGCATTGTGACGATATAAGATAAATATTATGCCAAATTTAGTTAAATCAGATGAGTAGTTTTGGTCAAGAACTTCAGGAAGCCCGATGGACCAATGTATTTTTTTTAAAAATCCCTAAATACATATTTCCATACAAACCTTGGTAGCGGAAGCAACGTCGCGGAAGACCACCGTGGTCTTGAATTGTTCATCTGCAGTCGTGTCGTCAAATTCGCAAGGCCTACAAAAGAAATATCCATGTCATTTAAACTTAATTTATGCAGTAAACAATAAAATGATTAATTTGAGGTTATTAATTTGAGGTTATTCATTATTAATTTGAGGTTATTCATTATTAATTTGAGGTTCTTCAAATCACTTTTTCTTAACCAAATTATAATTATTTTATATTATTTGCATTTCAAAGAGCCGCATGCATTTATATGGACAGTTTGGAGTTGTCATTTACTACGGGCTAACCCATGACCCCTAGTTAGTTAGTTCGTCTGGGATTTTTCTCGCACTTGGCCTCTTGATTGGGCCGTTGTGCGTGGCTCATGTTTCTATTTATGTTACTCCAGCCAACCCAGGCTGTCCCAGAAGGTTAGCAGCCTGTTTAGGTCGCTACAGGCCTCCGGGACAGATGCTGGAGATTGTAGTATGCTTGCCCGTTGCACTGCCACGCTCCTGCATTCCATGAGCACATGCTGTGGCGTTTCTTCTTCCTCCATGCATCCTCTGCATAGAGGGCTGTCTGTCACACCTATGGTAAACAGGTGTTTGTTTAGGGGACAGTGGCCTGTCATTGTACCTATGACTTTACGGATTTTGTCCCTTTTTAATCTGGTGAGGTTGCGGGCAAGTTTTTTTAGGCCCCATGGTGTGAATGCAGAAACTTTGGGGACAAGACAGTCCACCGTCTAGCTCCACCAACAAGCCCGTCAGAGTCCAATGCCTCCTGCAGGCAGTCTCCTGCCCTCACTTGAGTTTAAAGCTACCATCAAAGCAAAATTGTATAAAAAAAACATACTATACAATATCTGATTATGTAAATGACAAAACGGCTTGGGAGTAAGGCTTGGACGCATCATAAGAACATAAATTAAAAATAATATTTAATTGTGTCTATATGAATAAAAAACATTTTGATTTTGATTTACTACCAGATTTGGCCGAATTTCTGCAACCTACAGTCTGATCATGGGTTTTGAAGTTGCCTTGCGCGGCTTTTACCTGATGTCAGCGTCAATTCAGTTCGATTTTTTTCACACTGTTCACACAGGACCGGGTGACATCGGTCAACAACCACCCCCGCTTTTTAGGAAACATGTAAGATCATTTCCAGACCCCCCCGGTTATTAGCCGGGGTGCACAGTCGATTGGCTAACGCCACACTATGTGCAAACCGCCCAGCAGCGCCCTAAAGTTACCCCCCTCGAGAAACTGATCCATCTGCCGTAACAGGAGGAACAGAGTCTTTTCCAGGTTCGACAGGTGTTCGAGGAAGAAATGGGATGGGAGTTGAACCGTGTGTTGAGCCGACCAGAGAAAAAGCAAGTCTTAATGGGCCAACTGCACTCAAACCATTGGCTGCCTTTTAGTCGCATTTATATGGACAGTTGAGCGGTGTCGACTACAACGAGCAAACCCGTCACCTCAGTCTGGTATAACGATATGTGAATGATATGTTCTTTCAGCCATCGGATGACCATAGAAGACTTAGACAATGTATTGTCATAGTTAGTGGATTGCCACTAACTACCTCTGCCAACTAACCTTCGAGAGATCAACCCTTACCACTCGGCACCAGGTAGTTAACCCAGCGGGCAGACCAAGCGCCCTCGCTACCAGTTATAGCGAGATTTCTTCAGCCTCCCGACTGGTTAAAGGTTTAAGTCGCTTGCGTGGTCCTCTCCCTTGTGTAGGGGTGATACGGTGTCTACCATATTTATCGCGGACCACGGCAACTTTTTCCCGGCTGTTCACCAGGTATTGGGTAACCGAATGTTCGTTTCAAGAGCGACTGCTACAAGGTAAACAACCGCCCCCACTCTATAGGAAACAAAGCCGTTTTCAGACTCCTCCGACTGTCAGTCAGAATGCACAGTTGATTGGCTGACGCCGCACAAACCGTCCAGGAGCGCCCAAAGGTTGATTCCTAGGGGAAAGTGGCCCGCAGGCCAGAGTTACTTCTGTGTGGAGGCTGCCGGATGGATGTTGACCCGTGACTTTGGCCGACCCTATACACAGCGGCCTAACTACAACAGGACCTATTAGCTCCCAATGGAAAGTAGTATTGAAGAGTATTCATTCAGAAAGTATGTTATTCATTCATTCAGTTCTGAGGAGTCACCGGGGGGGGGGGGGGGGGGTAACCCCTCCCTCTTTTCGGTATCACAAACGAAAACGGTAGGTAATCATAGTTGTTAACTTTAAGTTTTATTTGATATTTTTATGCATTTTCCAGCAATTTACGCATATTATGCAAATCCTGAGGACTTCACTGCAACAATTCATATACTTGGCTAATAAAAAGATACAAATTTCTAGATCTGCAATAAAAATTGCCATAATTCCAATAAGGAACCCATATTTTGTCCTAGCCAAAAAGGGAGATGATCAGCTGCTGTAATTGCAGATAGTTGATTTTCGGTACCTACTTCTCTTTTATCTAATAATTTTTTCAAAAATCTAATTTGCAAAATCAATTATATCAAAAATAATTACCTACATTGTCAACACAAACTTTCAAAATCAACAAAGTCGAAGGAAGCTAAAAGATAATTGCAATTACTATGAAATAACGTCCGTGATGAAGACGTGCTGCTGATGGTACTATCATTATTAACCAAATTTGGTTGCACATCAGAACACCGTTGACTACGTAATGACCAATATTGGCGGCTTGCTCCCGGAGCGCACAATAATATTATTTTCTAATTCAAACACATCCTAAAATCCATACCAAATATCTCATTATTACCATAGCTACTTTGACGGCCGCTAGAATAATTTCGCGCGAATAATTTCGCGCGTCGTTTCGCGGATATTTCTGGTAAAATTCCATTGTCAAATATCATCATTTTTTGTTTCGAGAAATCATCAAAAATTTTATTGGTTTTTATGAGCTAATATCTAAATACTTTTGTATGTAAAGCAAAACGAAATATTAACTTTGATAGAGAATCTAATAACGATCACGATAGTAGGTATTTACAATTTCTAAATTGGGTTCCGTATTTTTCCGTAAGACAAGTACAAGTTAGAAATGCCGAGTTTTTTTCACTTTTTCGACTTTCTCTTATTTATTCTTAACCCTTGGAGTAAATGGGTATTTTCATGGATGCATCTGTCTCTTTTGCAGGATTTTCGGCGACATCGACCTTAAAGTACTATAACTACGAAACTACTACACCAATCATAAAAAGAACAACTGCACAATGATTGCATTGAAATTTCGAATATAGAATATTGAAATATCATTTTGTAAAACAATTAGATAATTATGAATAAATATGAGAACGTCAAAGAAGTGAAAAAAACGCGGAACCAGATCTGGTCGTATCATACTCAACGGATAATTGTTTCAGAACCAGATTTGGTCGTATCATACTCAAGGGGTTAATGCAATATCGCTATTCAAGAGTAAAAATAAAAAACAACAATGGATGAATAAAACAATTATAATATTATTATGTTCTTAGTAATAGAAAAAACATGAGAAGGAAGGAAAGGTTGGGCAGTGCAATGCAGGGCATATTTCCCAGAGACAAAGTGAAGAGCTGTTTTGAGCATAGGGTGCAAGCAACAGATGTAGAAAGACAATTTTGAAACCACTTAACGATGTCAGAAAAGGATGCGGAAATGGCAACAAAAGAACCCTTTTTTCAATTGTCTAAAGCAGTGGTTCCCAATTAGTTTTTTCTAAGTACCACTTAAATATACGTACCAGATAAATAAAAATGAAATCAATTCTTTTTAAACATTTAATATCATTAAAATACAGCTGATGAAGGTGAAAATCAGTTTAATGTGACAACACTGCACGTTTTTCTTTGCACAACTCTAAAACAACTTAGTCCAGAGATTGCCATTGTACCCCTTGATGCAACATCGCATACCCCTGGGGGTACGCGTACCACTAATTGGAAAACACTGGTCTTAAGCAATAGTGGTAATCGGCCTTCATGGGAATAGACACCGATAAAAACGGTGAGAGATAGCTTGCATATTAGTAAGACCAAGCCCAAAACAAAGCACAAACACTGACAATATTCAGATACAGATTTATAAAGCCATACAAATTTAATTCAAAAGTCAAATAAGTCTCTCAATCCATTTGAAATACCTAATTGAGATGAATATCACACAATGAATTCCAGACCAATGAAAAATTCAGTATGTGGTGTAATTAAGCTTATGTAAGGTTTTAATAAAGAATGATATTGAGAAGATAACTGAGGTATTGAGATATCATAATGAATAAGAATTAGCGTCATAGCATCAAAGAGTAGGGATAAAAGAAGTAATGGGAAAAGAGGAGGTGCGTCAGTTATTCAATAAGTTTAATTAATTAGAATCATATTACGTGAGTCAATTAAGGAGGTCTGGGGGTCGGCCATATTCTGGAAGTCGATTCGGTCTCTAAGCAGTAAAAATTCCCTGAAAGTCTCGGATGCACAGCCCTGCGCCCGATTACCCCTCTTTACTCTCTATCTAGGAAGATGGCCCTTATCGTAGAATTAACTGTTCCATGGGAATCAAATATCCCAAAAGACCACGAGTACAAATTAAATAAATACCATGATCTCGCAAATGCCGTCACCCGGAAAGGCTTCACTGTTCACCTTCACGCGGTGGAAGTTGGCGCTCGTGGCCTGTCAGCTAAATCTCTGTTTCACCTTTTTAAAGATCTTAGTCTCTCCAGGAAAATAATCAACTCCTTCTTAGAAAAAATATCTAAAACCGCGATTTCCGCATCTCAAATTCTATGGCTTGGAAGGGGGAGTGAATGGGTGGTAAGGCGAACGCTCACATGTGGCAAGACAGCTGTCCTAAACCTACCACAGCCGGTCGTTAGTCCGGAATCCACTGCTCACCCCCCAGAAGTGTAATAACACTATATGATGGGCCCGACTTCGGTCAGAGAATTCCATGGCAGCTCTGTTTGTATTTTATTTATTTTTTTTTTTTTAATTCTATGTATTGTTAAATAAATAGGGTGGAGTGCCATTGTTTGGTAGTTTTGGCAAGTACCAATAGAGAACAATAGTTGCAAAAAGAAAACCCTTCAAGGGAAGGGTCTAAAAAGCTTCAAGAGTTTTTGAAATAGAAAACGTCAGTCGATAATACGTACTCCAGACTAGGGCACGCGGTGGAGCATGCGGCAATTGCCGTATAGGCACTCTGGCCGAAGCCAATAAAATTAGGCCGGCTTTTGCGACATTTTCTTTCATTTTACAATGGACATCGTCAAAAAACCTAAGTTACATGGAGCTAGGTCAGTTGAGTTTGTTTCATGCGGTGACTACAATCACATATATTCTGCCCTCTCAGTCAAAGCTGAGCAACTTGACTTCTTGGCTCGGCTCGGACTCAGATCGAGAGACGATATTAAGGCCAAAAAGCTGCTCACCGACTCCTACACTAAATGTAGGCCCGCATTCTTCACCTTCCCTTCCACCTAAAGCTCTCGAGGGCCTTAGATCCCCATAGGCCTTCAGCACTCGATAAAACTGTTAGATGTTCAGTATGAAATATCTGTTTTCGTTTATGGCTCCGGTGCCACTGGATCGATTTTTATCTAGTACTAGCTGACCCGTGCCCACTTCGTTGGGCGGTAAAACTTTTTACTTGTGATGAAATTATGAGTGTGGTTTGGTTAGTACTGAGTGCTATGATTTATTTCCTGACTGCCAAAAGAAGGGTTATATTTTTACTGCATATGTATGTATGTATTTGCATGCCAATTTGACTATGCCGTTATTTGTGAGTGTCTTCTTGTGAGTTTCTTATTTGTGAGTGTCTTATCTCTTTAACCATTTATGCAGTAAAAGTGAAATTATATGCAGTACAAGAGAAAAGTCTTTTGTTTTAAACACTTGAGATGATAAATTTACTTATTTTGATATGAATTCATAATTGTTGATAATATGACCAATAAACGAGTGGCCGGACGAAAACTACAGCACACCAACAACCCAAGAATGGGAAGTCGCAAACAAGATAGTAACTGCGGACAAGATAAAATGGGCCCTGAAAAGCTTCAAACCATTCAAATCCGCAGGGCTGGATGGCATTTTCCCAGCACTACTACAATGGCAACCAAACCATGCAACAAAATACCTACTACCAATCTATAGGGCCTGCATAGCCTTCAAATACATTCCAAAGGCATGGAGAGAGGCGAAAGTAGTCTTCTTACCGAAACCGGGAAAGGAGGACTACTCACACGCCAAATCCTTCAGACCCATCAGCCTAACGTCTTTCTTACTAAAGACGTTAGAAAGACTGATGGACCGTCACCTAAGGGATGGGGCACTAAGAAATAAACAACTACACCCACAACAACACGCCTACACAAAAGGCAAATCAACAGAGTCGGCACTACACATGGTGGTGCACAAAATAGAATCGGCTCTAACAAATAAGCTGTCAACACTTGCCGCCTTTATAGACATAGAAGGCGCTTTTGACAAAACCATGCACAACAGCATAAACCACGCCCTACAGGAACTTAAGGTGGAACCAGTCACCATAAAATGGATCACGGAGCTGGTTAGCAAAAGGGCGGTCCAGATAGTGATGAATACTACCACAAGAGCAAAGGTAGTTAAAGGATGCCCCCAAGGGGGGGTCCTATCACCACTTCTATGGAACATAGTAGTGGACAGCCTCATAAAAACACTAAATGAAAGGGGCTACACTACTATTGGTTATGCCGACGACCTAACAATAATGATAAATGGAAGCGCAGAAAACATGCTACGTAGTCATGCGCTCAGCTCTGCAGATAGTAGAAAAATGGTGTGACGAACATCAATTGTCAGTAAATCCGAAAAAGACAGAACTCATCCTCTTCACCAACAAGAGGAAGTTACCAGAACTACAAGTACCAAAATTATTCAACACCAAACTCTCCCTATCAACTCAAGTGAAATATCTGGGAGTCATCCTTGACAGTAAACTAAACTGGGCGAGTCATATCGAGGCCAAAACAAAGAGGGCCTGCCTAACTTTTTGGCAGTGTCGGAGACTAATGGGGAAAAAATGGGGTCTCAACCCAAAAATCACACTCTGGCTGTACACATCAGTCATCAGGCCCTCGCTGACTTATGGATCAGTTGTATGGTGGCCCAGAACACAACTGACCACAGTAAAAGCAAGACTCCAGAGCCTACAACGCTTAGCGTGTGTAGCAGCCACTGGATGTATGAGAACCACACCATCGGCCGCACTAGAGTACCTCCTAAACATGAGACCGCTGGATCTTGTCATCCAAGAGGAGGCTAGGGCAGCCGCTCTAAGACTAAGAGCAAATGGACTGTGGAAACAAAACACAGAAACACCACACTCAAAAATTCTGAAACGGGTTTTAGAAGAAATTCCTCTTCTGGACGCACCCATGGACAGAATAATATGCCATCATGTCTTTGATCGTAGATACAATATCCAACTCATTGCAGAACCAGCAGATCACTCTGGTACAAATGAAGTAAGGATATACACAGACGGCTCCAAAACCACTCAAGGTACAGGAGCCGGCGTCTTCTCAAATGATCTAAACATCAAAATATCAACTACCCTAGGCAACTTAAATACGATCTTCCAAGCAGAATGCATTGGCATCACCAGAGCAGCGCAGGCAGTCGCAGCCAAAGATGTCGGAGACGTAAGTTTGAAATTTGTCTCCGACAGTGCCTCCGTGCTACAAGCGCTAGCAAAAAATACGATAACCTCAGTCCTCGTACTGGAATGCCACAATGCGCTTCAATCCATTGCAGGGTCAAATAAAGTGACCCTGCAATGGATTGAAGGGCACAGTGACTCACTGGGCAATGACGCGGCGGACGAACTGGCCAAAAGGGGATAAAAGGAAATAGTATATGGACCGGAACCCTTGATGCCCATTCCCCAGGCCCAAATAAAAACATGGCTACGCAGGAACACCGAAGAAACCCATCTTACAGAATGGAAAAAAAACGCAGGATGCAGGCAAACAAAGAACGCGGTTCCGGAAGCGTCCAAAAAACTTGCCCGCAACCTCACCAGATTAAAAAGGGACAAAATCCGTAAAGTCATAGGTACTATGAGAGGCCACTGTCCCCTAAACAAACACCTGTTTACCATAGGTGTGACAGACAGCCCTCTATGCAGAGGATGCATGGAGGAAGAAGAAATGCCACAGCATGTGCTCATGGAATGCAGGAGCGTGGCAGAGCAACGGGCAAGAATACTACAATCTCCAGCATCTCTCCCGGAGGCCTGTAGCAACCCAAACAGGCTGCTAACCTTCTGGGACAGCCTGGGTTGGCTGGAGTAACATAAATGGAAACATGAGCCACGCACAACGGCCCAATCAAGAGGCCAAGTGCGGGAAAAAGCCCAGTCAAACTAACTAACTAACTATGACCAATAAACATGACCTAACGATTTAAATTATTTTTTTAATAAGTATAAAAAACTACTTTTTGTGACTTAAATATAAAAGTTAGACATATGCTGTCGCTGACTTTTTTGTAGGCATTATCAAGCTCTACAACTTTTCTCTAGAACTTAATCATTTATCTCTCATCGTTAAGGCAGCGTTAGTTAGAAACGTTGTCGTTCGACCGTTTTTTCCGACTTACTTTGGAAATCCGACTACCACGAAAAAGTCTTTTTATTTTTCGGATTAATATATAGCCTATGACACTCACAAATAACGTGGCTTTCTATTGGTAAAATAATTTTCAAAATGGATTTAGTAGATCCAGAGATTACTTCCTACAACGTCACAAACTTTACCTCTTTATAATATTAGTATAGATGATGAAAATGAAGCAAACAATTACTAAAGAATTAGTAATTTTGTAAAGGGACCTTTTTAAAATGATTAAGTTTTAATGTGCAAAAACAGTTTGTTCGCAGGGAGTACAGAGATGTGTGGGAATCAGGTTATTTCTCAAAATTTTACTTCAATTTTTCTCTCTTTTTGCATACAACTACTTACCTACTTCATTATATTTTCGTAAATCACTACTTGTAGATTCTAGCGTGATTTTTTCGATTTGATAAAATATTAATTTTTAAGTAGCCCATGGTAGATTTCAGTTACTTTTTGGGAGATTTCCACTCTAGATTTTCGCCAAACGCAACTGCTCCTATTCTGCCATTAGCCAGTATATAATAAATACAAACGGAGCTGCCATGGAATTCACCGACCGGAGTCGGGCCCATCATAATACTATTTTTTACACTTCTGGGGGGTGAGCAGTGGATTCCGGACTTACGAACCGGCTGTGGTAGGTTTAGGACAGCTGTCTTGCCACATGTGAGTGTTCACCTTGCCACCCATTCACTCCCCCTTCGAAGCCATAGAATTTGAGATGCGCAAATCGCAGTTTTAGATAATTTTTCTAAGAAAGAGTTGATTATTTTTCTGGAAAGGCCAAGATCTTTAAAGAGGTGAAATAGAGATTTAGCTGGCAGGCCACGAGCGCCAACTTCCACCGCGTGAAGGTGAACAGTGAAGCCGTTCCGGGTTACGGCATTTGCAAGATCATGGTATTTATTTAATTTGTACTCGTGGTCTTTTGGGATATTTGATTCCCATGGAACAGTTAATTCTACAATAAGAGCCACCTTCCGAGATAGAGAGTAAAGAGTTATATCTGGACGGAGGGCTGTGCATCCGAGACTTTCAGGGAATTTATACTGCTTAGAGACCGAATCAACCTCCAGAATCCAATCTGTAGCTTTCTCGATTATTGAGAAAGGTTTTGTAGTTAAAAGTTTTTTGCCTTTAGAGCCATCCCGCACAAACTGTATTGGGGGTTTGGAGGATACTGTCAAACCCTTGTTGGCACGAGCCACTGAGAGACTAATTACCTCGCGAATAACAGCGAGAACTTTGTCATGGCGGTAAGTGTACCGTCCTTGATCTAAGGCCACCTTGCAGCCAGCTAGAATGTGTCTAGCTGTGCAAGGGGTATTGCTACAGAGGGGACAAGAACTATCCTCGGCAAAGCTCCAACGAGCGAGGTTACTGGGGTCTGGAAGTGTATGCTGAAAGGCATTCAAATAAAATTTCAGCATCTCTGGCGTCCAGTCATAGAGCATTACCTTCCAGTGCATTGGAGGCGGAATGCAAAAGTCACCAATTGTTGTCCAATCATTCTGGCATTGAAGGCCAATAGCATGAGCCATACTCTTGCTGTCGTAATCTCCCCGCAAAAGAGACTTCTTCAAGTCCACGTCGCTCGTGGTTGTACTGCCATACCCCAGACCAGTGCCATTCTGGCTGATTCCAGTAAGGAACCTTTTGTGGAAGTCTACGCGGGCTTGTAGTTCATTTGAATCACTACAGCCACTTATTACGTGCTTCGATATTGCCGGATCTTTGGAATTGCACAGAATCGAATTTTTGGTTATTCTGGAGTTGGCGTAGAGCAGAGAGGGCAGTTTAAGCGCTAGCCCAAAATTTTGTTTGGACCTGAAGAGAGTCGAGGGGTCAGCTGGTTTGGCTAAGGACAGCCAGGATTTTAAACTAGCTGTCACCAGTGCATCTAGACGGGACAGTTGGGTTTTGGTAAAATCGTAAATAAGAAAGGGCCATGACAAATGTGACGTTAGATAATTGTCATAGATCCAGGCCTTACGAGGGCCAGAAATTAGCAAGGCATCTATTTTCGCCAGGCAACTTTTGAAATGCTCTATAACATGATCGCCCGAGACGTCTTTTCCCTGATGGGTGATTTTTCTGCCGAGGAATTTGAAATGATTGTTTGGGTCTATAAGGGAGATATTAGAGCCCTTATAGACCAATTTGGGGTCATAGGATGTAAATTTTGTGCCCATGCGGGCGAGTCCAAGGCAAAAACATTTGGAGGGCTTCACTTTTATACAGCCTGACCAGTCGCAGAAAAGCTCCACTTTCTGTAATAGCAGGGAAAGCTGCTTGGGGCTTCTGGTGATGAAAGTTAGGTCGTCGGCAAAAGCGAGGCACGACGAGGTGTATTGGCCGTCTGTTTTAAAACGGTAGCCCCACTTCCTGTCAAACTGGGTCAGGCTTTCCAGCAGTATATTAAAAACTATATTAAAAATCGTCGGGGAGAGGCAACAGCCCTGAAATAGTCCAATTGAATATGGTATAGAGCGGGTAGTCCATTCTTGCGTTTTAACATGGAAAGTCAGACAGTTGTAGTAGGAGGCTACAATGTCACGCACGACTGGTGGGAAGTTGTACCAGCGGAGTGCAAAGTGGAGGAGACTGTGTCGGACTGACCCAAAGGCATTCTCTAGGTCGAGCCAGCATACATTGATTTGGCGTTCGTGCTGTCTCGCATCCTTGATGGCAGCAGCCAGGAGAGAGTTGTGCTCGAGGCAGCCCGAGACGCCGCGCATGAAGCCTTTTTGAACTGATACTCCAAGGTACTCATTCCGGTGCATGAATTCGCTCATCCTCGTGTGGACTATGCTAAAAAAGATTTTGGCCACAGTGTCTGTGAGAGCAATGGGCCGAGCGTCCTTTGGTCCGGTGCAAACTGGGACCTTCGGAATTAAGATGACTGTCGCTCGGCCAAAATTCTGTGGGACTACACCGCTATTCCATATATTTCGGAAGATGGATCCTAAATATTGCAGAAGGCAGGGGCATTTTTTGTATACTAAATAGGGAATACCATCGGGACCCGGAGTAGAGCCCGACGGCTTCCTCTTTACTTGATTAAGAATCTCATCTAGTGATGGAGGTTGAGAAGCAAAAGCTACCGTAGGCAGGGGCGGAGGTGTAATGCCCGGCGGAGGGCTGTAATTATGGAGCCGCATTGGGTCCTCATACGTGGTCGAAAAATATTCCGTGGCCATATCTTCCGGGATTTGGATTTTTCCCTTGGCGGCAGACAAAACCGTTTTGCTGTAGTTAAAACGGTTTTTGTCGAACCGGGCTTCCTCTTTGGATTTGAGAAATGCTGCCTTGCGCTTGTCGTTTTGCGTTGCTACGCTCTGTATGAGTTTTAGTATAGAGCGGTACGCGCGCGAGAAGTTGTGGCAGAGGGCTTTATCCCCGGCTTTCTTGGCTTCACGTAACTGGCGACGAAGTAGCCGCTTTTGCCTACGGAGCTTTGCCTTAAATGCGTTTTCTCTGTGAACCGGGTCGACATGGGTAGATTTTGGGTAAACACCCGAGAAGTATTCATGGACCGCCACCTGGAAGGACGACAGCTGGACGCTGGCAGGGGCATTACGGTTCACAGAGTGGTCAAGAATAGAAGTTAAATTATTATTATGAAATTCCCAGTCCTCTTTCGCAAGTGAAGGGAATTTTAGAGGAGGGAAGGATACGATTTGCGCGGGTAGAGGAGACCGGTCGGGTGACAAACTGCGGGCAGATGTGGAGTCAAGGGACATGTGAGGTTCAACTCTGTCCGTGACTCCTTGCGACGGTTTAAGACACTGACGTGCAGCGTCGCTATCATCATGCCCAGCAATGTGTTTATTTAACCATGCTAATCGTTTATATTGTTTCCCGCAGATAGGGCAAGCAAGGTCCGGTGTCGTTTTAGCCGTGTCGTTGTTTGGGGTTTCTACTGGGGTAGCGGGAATTCTCCCCCCCTCTATCACGGGCGTATATAAGGGGGGTTTAGGGGGTCCGGACCTCCCCCTTAGCATACGACGAGAAAAATCGTGGAATATTGGACAGATAGTACTGTTAATATCTGTGCCACAAAATATATTAAAAATGCATGCGCCGCTCGGATGCCATAGCAACGGTTCTTGCTGTGACCATGTGACAACGAATGCTCAGCAATGCTACAGGAGAAACTGCCGAATTATATTACCGTAGAAATGTATTTTACCCTTTCATTGACAAATGTGGTTACAGAACTTGATGCACGCTTTAAGCCACATGAAGAGACAATCTCTGGACCAATACCCCCAATCAAAGGTGAAAGGACCGAAGATACACTAGAGTACGTGGAGTTCACTGCCGATGATATTGAGAAGTATCTAAACTCTCTCGACGATGCCTCCTCATGCGGACCCGACAACATACCGACCATTGTTCTAAAAAAGTGTTCCAAGGAAATCAGTCCCATCCTATCGGACATTATGACCTATTCGTTTGATAATGGCTCTGTACCTCAGGGGTGGAAAACTGCTACAATTACGCCAATTTTTAAAAAAGGAGATAAACTGGACCCGGCCAACTACCGTCCCATAAGTGTAACTTCTGTTTTATGCAAATGTATGGAAAGAATAGTGGCTAACTCTATTAGGAAGTACACAACAGACCACCACTTACTACCGGAAGAGCAGCACGGCTTTATTCCTGGGAAATCCGTTACCACTAACCTCCTTTCCTGCGTGAACGCATGGAGCATTGCTATGGATACCCACATCCCGATTGATGTGCTATACTTGGACTTTGAAAAGGCATTTGACAAGGTACCGCTGGAAAGGCTTCTCGCTAAGCTAGAACATATCGGCATAAGAGGCAAACTGCACAGCTGGATTAAGTCCTTTTTGAATGGCCGCACATTTAAAGTGCGAGTTGGCGACACTCTGTCAGACGAATTCAATGTGGTCAGCGGAGTTGTGCAAGGATCAGTGTTGGGCCCTACGCTGTTCAACTTATTCATCGCGGATCTTAAAAAAGGCATAACTTCAAGTGTTAGTTTCTTTGCGGATGACACCAAACTGTTTGCAAATCCTACTATAGCAAATCTCAGCAAAGACCTTGATCAAATTCTTGATTGGTCCACAACATGGTTGATGAAGCTAAATGCTGATAAATGTACAGTCCTTCACATTGGCAAGAGCAACCCCAAACAACAGTACTATCTAGGGTCGGATCCGTTACAAAGTGTTACGAAACAAAGGGACCTGGGCGTAACGATGGTGAGCGATCTGAAGTGGGGTGAGCACATTATACAGATTGTGAAAAAGGCTAACTCAGTTATGTACCTCATCCGCAAGTCGTTTAACTATATCACACCAGCCTTATTTGTGTCACTGTACAAAACCTACATCAGACCAATGCTAGAGTTTGGATTCCAGATATGGAATCCGTACTTTGTGAAAGACGAGGATCTCTTAGAAAAAGTCCAGCGCCGAGCGACCAAGATGCCAATGGGGTTCAAAAATCTGGAATATGCAGAACGACTCCGCAGATTGCAGCTGCCTACACTTAAGGATCGTCGGACCAGGGGTGACCTCATTGAAACATAAGATCCTCAACGGATGCTACAATTGCCCCGAATTGTCTTCTATCATCAAGAGAAACTACAAGCATCATCTGCGAGGACACAATTTTAAGCTGGAGAAAACGCGATTCCACATGAATCCCAGGAAACATTTCCTGACCAACCGGATTGTGGACCAGTGGAACAGTTTACATGCCGAAGTGGTTGAAGCGAGTAGTGTCAATATGTTCAAAAATAGACTAGACGGACACCTTAAACAGAAATTGTAGTTGTACTCAGTTTTATATTCAGACATATCAGCAATTATGCTGCCTGTCTGTAAATGTAATAATAATAATAATAATCGAAGGGATTCAAATGATTCTGCCTGAAAAGACCAATGATGACTCTAAGATAAAAGAAAGCCTTAAAAAATAGCTCTATTATTTTTGGGAAAAACTGAAGCGAATACTTTTCCAATTGAATATGAAATATGACAGAATCATTGGAAATCTATGACGGAAAAACCATCCACCGCACTAGAAACTCTCGACCAGTGCGAGAATCAGTTCTTTCCTACAATAAAAATGCTGCTCTTTATTTTGGCCACACTCCCAGTGTCCACAGCAACACCAGAAAGGTGTTTTTCAACCTTAAAGAGGTTGAAAAACTACTTGAGAAATAGCACGGGAGATGAACGACTGACTGGGCTTGCATTGATGAGTGTTCATCGTGATATAGCGGTCCAACTGGATCCTAACGAAATTATAAATATGTTGGCCATAAGGCGTAAAATGCTAAATGTTATACTTTAAAGTTTTTAAAGTTTTGCGTGAAAGCGCATCCATACATCCTCACAAACGTTCTAGTTTATAATATTAAGTAGAATATAATGTCATAAATAAATGCTCTACCTACATTATTTACTTATTTTATTTAAAGGTAGGTACTTAAAGTAACTATCATTTGTCCGCGATTAACTTGCGTGTATTTTAATGTTTATGTAATTTTTAAATGACTGAGATTGGAGTTTAGAATTTTGCTTTTTTCGCGTGAAGTCCGGCCAATAACTAGTTTATCTATGTACATTTTCGTACCCGCGGACCCCCCCATGTGAAAGCTATAGCTACGCCCGTGTCTCTTATGATACTTTACCTTGGACATTCCGAAACACAAATACCTGTCGTAAACAGTGTTGTCATAAAAATGAGTCAACATTTAGGGCACTGGCTCTTGGAACAGCTCGGTTAGGTGGTCTTACCCAATATTTCTGATATTTCCATATTTGCCAAAGCGCTCGTCGATTTCCTCTCGATAGTTGGAGAGCATGCTTATGGGGAGGTTCTCCAAGATGAGGATCCTCTTGACGGCGTCCGTCTCCTGGCCGTCGGACATCTTCAGCTTATTCTCCCGCATCTTCAGCCGTCTCAGCTTGCGGCGATGGCTCTTTCTCAATATCTCTGCAGTGGAACGCTGCTTTCCGTACGCTTTGGTCTCGCCCTTCGCCTTGCCTTCCTCTTGCAGTGGTTCTTTCTTCGGCTTGGGGATCGTCGACTTCTGCGATGGCGCCGCCTCCACTCGGAGATTGCTCTCTTTCTGAAAGTAAAAATCATTCTAAACCGCATCCATTGTGACACAGGGAATAGTGCCGAAATCTGGCTGTATATGCGCAAACCATTTAAAAAATCAGATATCGAAACAAACCAAGTAGGTAATTAAACCTCGTCCGAACCTTTTTCAACCATTATATTTATATTTTGAGAAATAAAAATGGTGGACAGAGATTATAAGGCACCGATGCGTATTGACCTTGGTCATATTCCCCGATCTTGTAGTAAATAAAATACAAACGGAGCTGCCGTGGAATTCACCGACAGAAGTCGGGGCCATCATATAGTGTTATTACACTTCTGGGGAGTGAGCAGTGGATTCCAGACTAACGACCGGTTGTGGTAGGTTTAGGACAGCTGTCTTGCCACATGTGTGCGTTCACCTTACCACCCATTCACTCCCCCTTCGAAGCCATTAGAATTTGAGATGCGGAAATTGCAGTTTTAGATATTTTTTCTGAGAAGGAGTTGATTATTTTCCTGGAGAGATCAAGATCTTTAAAAGGTGAAACAGATATTTAGCTGGCAGGCCACGAGCGCCAACTTCCACCGCGTGAAGGTGAACAGTGAAGCCGTTTCGGGTGACGGCATCATGATATTTATTTAATTTGTACTCGTGGTCTTTTGGGATATTTGATTCCCATGGAACAGTTAATTCTTTGTTAAGGGCCATCTTCCGAGATAGAAAGAGTTATATCTGGACGCAGGACTATGCATCCCAGACTTTCAGGGAATTTATACTGCTTAGAGACCGAATAGACCTCCAGAATCCAATCTGAAGGTTTCTCGATTATTGAGAAAGGTTTTGTAGTGAAATGTTTTTTGCCTTTAGAGCCATCCCGCACAATCTGTATTGGGGGTTTGGAGGAGTTTTGTTTCGATTGTTTTGAAACTAAGTTTTGATCGATTTGGCGTGCAATTTTTTCACAAGAAGCATTAATTAATAATGTGTACGAGTGGATTTTGAAATAAAACTGTACATTCAGAAGTATTGGGTAATATTTCAAATGCAATATCTTTTGACTGAAAACAGCGCTTATTCGAGTACAATGCTTTGGCCACTGCCTATGTCTCTCTCACTTTTTCCCATACATTTTTTACGCGTCACAATGATGCTGACTCCCTCACCTTAGCGAGCTTTTTTACAATTTTTACACCTCACCTTACATTTTTTTTTCAGATGAAGATGGATATTTACATATTGACAACGCCCAAGACGATTGAGACCATTTCCAGACTGAAGTCTGTCTGTGATGTCTGTGTATATTCCTGTGTGTGTGTGTCTGTGTATATTTCTCAACGATAGCGCCCGAAACGCTTCATCCGATTGAGTTGAAATTTGGCATGCAGGCATCATTTGGTCATGGCAAGAGTTGAAAAGATTGTGGTTGAAATCGGTCCACCAGAGGGCGCGCTAGTCATACTCCAATCTTGAAATATTGCAGTTAGACATGAAATTCGGCACACAGAAGTGTCGTAGGGCAAAAACCACCTTGTGAAAATTTGGTTGGTTCAAAAATCTCTCTTATACAAGCAAAGCATTGTAATGGACCTTAAGTCCACTACATACGATCAACAAATGCATCGATTTCCAGTGAAATCCACTGACACAATTCAGCTATTATTTTGACTCGTGCAGCTATGAATCAGCACGATGAAACAATACTTTTACTCAGAATATTTCAAATTGCATCATTTCACGGCCTATATAAACCGGCCAAAAAGCAACCAAAGCATTCATTTACTAATTCAGTCATTCGGCCCGAGAGTCACTACATCCGCGATTATATAGCCAATTCGGCAAGCGTTATAACTGGCAATATTCAATCGATTCAATCAATAAATATCTTCTGCTTCATCAAAACCGCCTTTAAATACCGAGATAACTTGTAAGTCTATATCACATTGGAAAATAGCCATTTCATTACCACAGAAACCCTACAAAATATTAAAATATACTACAATTGCTATCATAGTCACTTGACACAATCACTATTAGGTGGAGGGGAAGTTGGCGGGGGGGGGGGGGGGGGGGGTTGGCTGCTTGCCGGGAAAGTATTGAGGTGACACAACCTATTATTTTGGGCTTTTAATGATATGATTCTTTATGGTATCATCACACCATGCTTGGTATCGCAGCAGGACCCTGAATTTCCCATTCTTTTCAAGTGGCTTTTGTAAAGTCAATGGTCCGCTATATCTGTACCCTCATAGAGGCAACTCTGTATAACACTGTATTTGCTGAACATTTGCTGAAAACACCGTTCCTTGTCGAAGAATATGTTAGCCATTTTTATGTTTCTATTTACTCTCTCCGAAATCTGAGTTTCCTTTTCCCAAATTCACGAGTCGGAACAAACAGGTTCCGACTCGGAACCTGTTTGTTTGTCAAATCGTTGGTCTCAGATGCGTCTGAGACCAACGATTGTCTGAGAATATTTTTTGTCCATTCAATTGTGACTACAACGGAAGGATTCATGTTGTAGATACTAAGTACTAGTCGAGCTATCTACTGTCGGGGACTGAGCTAAATGTAAGCGGTGGCTGAGGTGCTGGCAATTTTTTCTCATGGTTAATAGCCACAATCACCCACTACTATGTACCAAAATTGCACTGTCCTATCCGCACGCGACTACAGTACTCTAGGGGTAGGTAAAACCAATTGTTCAAGTTCTTACCTTGTTATTCTTCTTCTTCTTCTTCTTTTTCCCTGCTTGCTCGCCGCTTACGATGACTGTCTTCTCGCCCGCCGCAGCGTTTGTCTTCAACTTCTTTTTATTATGTTTATTATCAGCTAAATCACTGGAACCCTCATTTTTGCCTTCGCGAATCTTCTTCCGCTTCTCCGCCAATTCCGCCTTGATTGCAGACACGACTTCTTTGTTGATCGCCACCTTTTCCTTCGAAGGTTTTTTCGCGCCGATCGTTTTAAGATTGTTAGTTTTGGTAGGGGAAAGTTTCGACTTGTCCTTCAGCTTTTTACCCATTTTAACCATTTCTCACTATTTAATTTTACTGTTTTATGAACGCGTGCTTCATTCGCTTGTTTATTTTTGTATTTACAGAAAATGTTTGATTTCGGCTTTTAGGTTAGATGGAATTTTTGAAACGTCAAGAAGCCATGCACGCCGTCTCGTCTATAATCTATGATCTACCATAGATTGCATAGAATCTATGGTTGCTGTAATTTCCCAATCACCTCAAGAATAAAAATTGTTAATGTTTTCCTACCGATCGTTTGCTACTAAAGTAAACGATCCGATACTTTCCGAATCCGATACTACCTACCGATACGAACTCGGATAAACAAACCACATGAATTTAAAAACCCCAGAGATTTTTCACAGCACAACAAGAATTTTAATGGTAATAATAAATATAAAATGATTAATGATATCATTGTCACAAAATTGCATCAAAATTGTTAGAGCCGTTTTAGATTTTTTTTTAAATAATATTTGTTTCTATGCTATAAAATTGAAGACTCTCGCGGTTGTTTGACATTATAAATTAGGAGGGAAACGAATTTACCGAGTGAAATTTGTAGCACCCGACGTTTCGGTGACGTTGCAGCCACCGTTGTCTTGAATAGACTACCCTAGACAACGGCGGCTGCAACGTCACCGAAACGTCAGGAGCTACAAATTTCACGCGGTAAATTCGTTTCCATCCTACTTGGTTCTATGATGTCCTTAATTTCGTGTCTAGATTCCAAAAGACTAAAACAGGAGCGTAAAAGAACCCAGCTTTTAGCAATAACAATATTTTGAGGAAACCCGGTTAGTAGTGTCGCTTCTTAGTTACGAGACCGCGAACAACAGAGGAGGGACCAATCCACTAAAATATCAAAATCGATTTTTCGTTCGATCCCAAAAATGTGTGTATTTTTTTTGCGTTACTCGATCAAAAAACGATCATGGAATCGATCTTCATTCTCGAAGAAGAAACAAAAATATGACCACCATCATTCCACGTGTTTTATAGCAATTAGGGTCAATTAGGGTCATTTTGCTGGTTAGGGTTAGCAGCTTGCTAGGGATAGAAGCACGTACCGTAATCGTGTCAAATCTTGGCGGGTCCCGATGGAAGGCTGCTATTTAAGAATGTTGGATTTTTGTCAAATGACCAAGTGAATATTTTGAAAATGCTATGGATCTTGGACTAGTAACTTTATATTTATCCGTTGCAAATAATGCTATAGCGGCTCCTTAAAGTGTGGCTAGGTCTAATCAGCACAATTTATTCTTCAACTATTAATTTGAGCCTTAATTTAGGCTGAGGGCAAAATAAGCGATAAACGGAAAGTTCTACTCAACAGCGTCTAGCTTCTACCGGTTACCAGTATATGGTTATGTTTTAGTTATAATATCGAATAATTAACACTGCTATTTGCGGTAAGATTTTCATATTGATATGAGGACTGCCAGAGTTAAGAAATTGGTCTATATCTTTCGTGAACTGAGATTTATAATGAACCAGAATATTATAAATGTTATATACCATGCATTATGCTAATCAATAATCTCATATGGCATTATTGGTTGGGGCGGTTGTGCCCCAGGTATTTAGGGAACTAGGCACTGTACTACACTGCATACAAATACATAGTTTAAGCACAGAATACCAGCCAGTAGCTTTTCTTAAAACAAAATTGAAATCGAAGCGAGCGACGACCCGTGTCCTAAGAGCTCGCATCATACCTCCATTTGGCCGCTTCTCCTCTGACGCAGGTGTTCAAAATTCCGAGAATTTTGCTAACTTTCGAAATTAAAATTTCAAAATATTATTGAAATATTTTAAACGACATTGTATAGAAAATAGGTATATTGAGTAAGAAAATAGAATACAGGACCTGAATCCTATTTCTATAATCCTACTCCCTATAACTATAAATATTATTGTTATATAGTACCTATTATTAAATATCAAAATGAGTAAGCCTACCTTGATACGGGCACGGCTTAGTTTAGGTTGGGTAAAAAAAGGAAATTTTGAAATTGGGTACTTCAATTAATTAAATACATAAATGCCACCCTGTGCATTTAATAAAGAACACGAAATAAACGGCCCACAATAATCGGACAAACGACTTATATTGTAGTATTCTATTGTGGCACATATTATGCCACAATATAATGCTATCGTCTGTTACTAGTATATGCTATTGCTATTGGTTAGGCCATTTTTAATTATATTGTGTCATATATATTTATTTTCTACATACCCTTCCAAGCCAGTGAAAAATTACGCGCCGGCCGAGACAGACATACTCCTGTTTTGAGTGTTCTTGTTTATCGTGCTGTGATATAGTAATTTTCGTATTTGTGAGCTGGCCAGCTGAATATTTCAAGACATTCGGAGAGTGAAAATACGGCAAGAAATCGCGCGGAAAATACAAAGGTGCGTAAACTTTGATTCCTTCTTCTCTCCACAATGATGCCTATAATTCCATAAAATTAACCAACCTTCCTTACAGTCCATTCTCTCTATATATAAACTTAAAACCAAACAGCTATTAAATTACTCAGTTATTATTTTTTTTATTTACGGTATTATTCGTTATTCGGCAATTCGGTATTATCATTTATTGTGGCATTCTGTTGCGGTATCCACAATGACTACTTTTAAACAAATGTTCAATAAAATCGTTAGAGCCGTTTTATAGAATAAATCTATTTTAACTCTAGTTCCAACAGCAGCTACCCTTTATTTCGTGGCTACGAAAATTTCAAAAGGACTGATAAACGCCCCTAAAAGATACCACAGGCCAAATTTTTAAGCAAACCGGTAAAGTAATTTGAGTGCCCGCCTGGACAATGGACACCACCCACACATTTTTGAGTTCTGGAACAATACAATATTAGGATAAACTGAAATCGAAAAATTGTTTTTTTACACGATCACGAACCTTCCATGTTATTCAGTATATGGGTCGTTAAAAAAAAGACCTATGGTCGTGAAGGTGTGCCTTAACATCATAGACAAGACAAGTGTGGCGCTGGCATGGCAACATTTACCTAACCTATAAATAATCAAGGCGAGGTGGGGGATCAACGACAGGCCGATCACTCTTTCTTTAGCACGTTTCCCGCTTTCGGCTGTGGCGGCATTTTAAAATCGCGGTCAACACGTGGTGCCGGATAAAGTATTGTGGGGGAGGCGCGCTCTTGTTTTTAAACAGTTAAACTGTGAATTCAGCGTCGATTGCAACGGCGAAGGAGGCTTTTCGTCGCACACGGTGAGGTTCATTTTATTTTTCGCCGCAAACGGACATTTACTGTTAGAATATCGATTATTTCGAGGTTTGACATGTGGTGCGGTGTTTCCTCGCCGAATCGGAAACTTAGTCTCCGTGGTTACACGTTTTTTCGCGTTTTAAGAAAACCACGCGGACCGCGCGTTGCAATTCAAATGTCAATTATCGTGAAAACTACAAAGATTGAGAGAAATAAAAATGTTTCGATGGATTTTTATCCTGGCTCCTTTCAATATCATGAATCTGCTGAAAAACCCTAAAAATAAGCATGGCGCAAGAGTTTTCCATCTATTAGTAAGTTTAATGAGTTCTTATTTGGCAATCTTACGGTTCTTCCAAAGTCCTCCATATTTATCAGTCGCCTCAATGATTCTGTATGCACTAGTGTGTGATGAGACGCAAGCATGGTTTCTGTCGATGGCCAATATGGCAGTGACCAACCTTAGGGCAGTGCCACACTTGTCCCACGTATGCGACGCATTATGATGTCTGGACCCTTGAATTTGCATGCTTAGAGACCATTATCCTACGCAGTGTTGCGTATGTTGTGTGTCTAAGCATGCAAATACGTAGGTTACTTGGGATAAGTGTGGCGCTGGCCTTATTGTGTAATGTTATCGTTTATGGTGAAATACCTACCGGACATTTCTTGTTCTCTTCGTTTTCTAACCCTTCTCTTCAACCTCAATAAAGTTGACATGTTTTCGTCGGCAGTTCCCTTACATTTGGTCAAAATGGTGGCACCGGCCGGCAAGAAGAGCAAGAAGAACCAGCAGATAGCCCTGGAGACTCCTCAGAAGAAGGCGAAGTTAGACAAGGAGGAGGAGAGGAAGAAGAAGCAGCCCGTGCAGGAAGAGGAAGAAGACGACGACAGCGATGATGATGAACAGGTAAATATCAACAGTGGCCCGGCTATACGATTCAACACCATCAATTATGAACATTTTTGGTGGCCTAGTATACTTCAAAAACTCTAGAACACAATAAAATAAGATAAGATTAAACTCTGGGAAGTTTCGTTTTGTAATTAAAATAATATATAAAGATTACGAATAATAGTACTAAACGGTGGCGATGTTACTTTCACCTACTATTCGGTCGAGACCATCGAGGAGATAGTGTCGTGGCGATGTCCTTTCTAAAAAAGCGAAGGGTAGTACAGTACAACCCCGGTTAACCGAAATAAAGGGGGAAAGCCGTTTCGGAAAACGATTTTTTCGGTTAGGCCATGAATACCCACTCGGACGTTTCAAAAATACATAACTTATTTTCGAAAGGTCTCTATACGGTACACTTACGTTATTCATTGATTATTATTATTATGATTATTTATTGATTGGACAACAATTGGAGACTTTTGCATTCCTCCTCCAATGCACTGGAAAGTAATCTTGTATGACTGGACGCCAGAGATGCTGAAATTTTATTTAAATGCCTTTCAGCATACACTTCCAGACCCCAGTAGCCGAGGATGCCGAGGATAGTTCATGTCCCCTTTGTAGCAATACCCTTGCACAGCTAGACATATTCTAGCTGGCTGCAAGGTGACCTTGGATTGAGGACGGTACACTTATCGCCACGACAAAGTCCTTGCTGTTATTCGCGAGGTAATTAGCCTCTCAGTGGCTTGTGCCAACAATGGTTCCACAGTATCCTCCAAACCCCCAATACAGTTTGTGCGGGTTGGCTCTAAAGGCAAAAAACATTTCACTGCAAAACCTTTCTCAATAATCGAGAAAGCTTCAGATTGGATTATGGAGGTCGATTCGGTCTGCAGTATAAATTCCCTGAAAAACTCGGATGCACAGCCCTGCGTCCAGATATAACTCTTTACTCTCTATCTCGGAAGATGGTCCTTATCGTAGAATTAACTGTTCCATGGGAATCAAATATCCCAAAAGACCACGAGTGCAAATTAAATAAATATCATGATCTCACAAATGCCATCACCCGGAATGGCTTCACTGTTCACCTTCACGCGGTGGAAGTTGGCGCTCGAGGCCTGCCAGCTAAATCTCTGTTTCACCTTTTTAAAGATCTTGGTCTTTCCAGGAAAATAATAATAATAATAATAAACTCTTTATTTGCACTTAATAAGTATACAAAAAAGGCGAGCTTATTGCCACATGGCAATGTCTTACAGCTAACCTAAACATAGTGGTACATGCGCGCATTGTGAAAATAAAGATTATTTCATAACATACAGACATTATTACATAACATTAGATTATTACATAACATACTATAATAATCAACTACTTTCTAGAAAAAATATCTAAAACTGCAATTTCCGCATCTCAAATTCTAATGGCTTCGGAAGGGGGAGTGAATGGGTGGTAAGGTGAACGCTTTAATGTGGCAAGACAGCTGTCCTAAACCTACCACAGACGGTCGTTAGTCCGGAATCCACCGTTCACCTCCCAGAAGTGTAATAATTATATATGATGTGCCCGATTTCGGTCGGTGAATTCCATGGCAGCTCCGTTTGTATTTTATTTTATTTATTAAAATTACGATTTCTTAAGATTACCGTACATTAATAGTTTGTGGCATTTTCAAAGAACTCGCATTCAAAAAACAGTATTTTTTGTCTATTTTTTGCTTTCACTTTATCTCGGGCTTGTGCACACCGATAACTGACTCATTTCATATTTACCACCTTCAGCGGTTCATTCAAGTTTTAGTGTTGTATGCAGGGTTGGCAAAAACCCGGGTTTTATCAAAAAATATCTGCCCACTGGGTTATTTCGGGTTTTTTCGGGCTTTTTTGGGGAATTTTGGTTTTTTTCAGAGTTAATGAGAATTTTAAATTAATATATTTTAATTTTACATTTAATTTTATTTTATTACCATTTTACTGCATTTTGTTCTCCCAATCCAAATCTATTTACTACTGAATAAAGTTGTAACACTACCATGAAGGGAATTCGCCCGAAAATCGTTGCTGTCAGTTGTCGGGGAGATCCCCTTTATTTTCACAACAGGATAAGAGTTAACACTAACAACCGCTAGTGGCGCTGTTTCGGCGCGAAAGTATTGAGTAGTAGTGCAAACGATTTTAGAACTAAATAGTGTATATTGAAGTGTGTATAAGGGTCTTTGTCGCTTGAAAAGTATTTTAATAGTTTTGTAATAAATCAAGTTGAGTGTTCTACCGTGTTTTTGCATCTTCTGCTGCCTATCCACGTAACAATATTATCCATAAGTTATCTTATAAATCATGCCAAAAGTAGTCGGCATTACACTTGTCCGGCCAGTTCTGCATCAGACTTCTCAACATTTAGAATGGTCTGGAGTAAATTACGGAACAGACTGGGTGTGTCACAAATACGTCCTTTTTTTTTTCTTTTTGATAATATATAATATAAATGCTATATCCGTTCATTGATTCAATTATTATAAACAAGTATTTTTTCAAAAACCCACATTCGTCAAAAACCCTCGGGTTTTTCCTTGTGGGTTTTACCCAATTTAACCCAGTGGGTTTTTTCGGGTTGGGGAAAATCAAGCCAACCCTGGTTGTATGTTACTATTTTGTAGCAGGGTTCTCGGTAGAGTCTGCGTAGCCCGCAGTAGAGTCTTATAAATGTACCTGATCGAGTGGCTGAATTAGGCTAGTAACATTTGGGGAGGAAACGCTTAACGATATTGGTGATATGGTTGAGCGTTTCCTTTTTAGCTCGCAAGGATGCGTAGGTGCAAAATCGATTAATAAGACCCTTTTCAGATAAAAACTCTTTCAATTTTTGGTACAAACTGGTCACTAAAGTATTTGCCAAAGTGTTCACATAATATCCATGAACTTTTTTCTATTCTATAAAAAACTGGTAGCGCACGTCGGGCATCCTTCAAGGCTTGAGATTTTTCACAGCTTGCGGTAGTAAATTTTAGATAAATAAAATACAAACGGAGCTGCCATGGAATTCACCGACCGAAAATCGGGCCCATCATATATATATATATTACACTTCTGGGAGGTGAACGGTCATTGCCAGGTCATAGTATTTATTTAATTTGTACTCGTGGTCTTTTGGGATATTTGATTCCCATGGAACAGTTAATTCTACGATAAGGACCATCTTCCGAGATAGAGAGTAAAGAGTTATATATGGACGCAGGGCTGTGCATCCGAGACTTTCAGGGAATTTATACTGCTTAGAGACCGAATCGACCTCGATAATCCAATCTGAAGCTTTCTCCATTATTGAGAAAGGTTTTGCAGTGAGATGTTTTTTGCCTTTAGAGCCAACCCGCACAAACTGTATTGGGGGTTTGGAGGATACTGTCAAACCCTTGTTGGCACGAGCCACTGAGAGGCTAATTACCTCGCGAATAACAGCAAGGACTTTGTCGTGGCGGTATGTGTACCGTCCTTGATCCAAGGCCACCTTGTAGCCAGCTAGAATATGTCTAGCTGTGCAAGGGGTGTTGCTACAAAGGGGACATGAACTATCCTCGGCATAGCTCCAACGAGCGAGGTTACTGGGGTCTGGAAGTGTATGCTGAAAGGCATTTAAATAAAATTTCAGCATCTCTGGCGTCAAGTCATACAACATTACTTTCCAGTGCATTGAAGGAGGAATGCAAAGTCTCCAATTGTTGTCCAATCATTCTGGCATTGAAGGCCAAAGCGTGAGCCATACTATTGCTGTCGTAATCTCCCCGCAAGAGAGACTTCTTCAAGTCCACATCGCTCATGGTTGTACTGTCATACCCCAGTACCATTCTGGCTGATTAGGAACTTTTTGTGGAAGTCTAAGATTTCACCCATTCTCAAACCGTAGAAACACCAACTCTACAATTTTTGCTTTTTCAGCTTCTTTCATAGCAGCTAATTTATCAGCGATAGTAATCAGCATGCTCTCGCCCTCGAATGTGATAAGCAACATGTTTCGAGTTCTGAGAAAACAATTCAAAGTTTGACACAATTTTTCGGAGGCGTTTCGGATAACCCGAGTTCTACTGTATATGAATTTCGTTTGTGGAAATTAGTATGTTATGTAAAATATGTTCATTGCAGCCAGGGCAAGAGGAGGAGTCGGACGACGAGGAAGAAGGATCGGATTCGGAGAAAGGGGCCGCCGCGGAAGACAGCGATGATGATGATGACGACGACGACGATGAGGACGAGGACGACGATGAGGGGCCCAAAGAAACGGTGACCAAACAAGTGACCAAGAACGACGACAAGAAAGAGGACAATGCCCCACCCAAGAAGGACATTCCTAAGTTGCTGGTGGAGGGTCTACCCGTGTCCTTCCTCTTCACCTACGAGGAGAAACTGCGCGAACGATTCTCCAAATACGGAGAAATCACATCTGTCAAGTGAGTCTTTTTCTTCCCTTTGATCCGGAGTAAAAAGAGATTTGGATTTTTGAAAATAAAATTGGCTGTGTATTTATACAGCCGAAGAACAAAATTGTTCCCTGCGATACGGACCAACCAGACTAGATAAATACAAACAACTAGGGTTGTCGACTACAGCGGGCGAGCCCTCAGGAAGTTTTAACGATTAGTCGTTCTATCTTCCTGGAGTAAGCGCGAAGACTTGGACAAAACAGTCTACCATCTAGCTCCGCCGCAAACCCGTAAGAGGCCAACGCGTTAACCGCGAGATAGCCAGGAGTGTTACCCGGCGGGCTTACACTCACGCCCTTACACTCACGCCCTTACTTCCGATTGCGACCAGATTACTCCAGTCTCTCGATTGGTTACGAGTTCGAGGTCGCTTGCGCGGTCCTCTCCCTTACGAAGCGGTGAAATGGTGTATACCGAATCTATCGCGGACCACAGCATCCTTTACCCGGCTGTTCACCCAGGATCGGATAGCCGATGGTCGTTTCAAGAACCGTCGCCGTAAGGTCCGCAACTACCCTCGCTCTATAGGAAACAGTACTGCTTCCAGACTCCCCCGACTGTTAGTCAGAATGCGCAACCGATTGGCTTAAGCCGCACGGTGCGCAGACCGTCCAGGAGCGCCAGAAGGTTGATTCCCAGGGGAAACTGACCATAAGGCCAGAGTCCTACCCAGGCTCGCACTTGATGCGTGGAGGCCGTCGGATAGGTGTTGACCCGTGAGTGTGACCAACCCTGAACAGACAAGGGTCTTCGTGGTCAACTCAGCAAGGGCCCATTAACCCCCATAAATGCAAACAGTAGGTCAGCTTTATTGAAAGTAGGAGAATTTCTCACCAACACAGACACACAGCTTACACGACTCAGAGCAGTTGGAGAAACGTGGCCAGAGGCTGCTATGGTCCATTTCACTTTACACTCCCTACCGGCCGACTCTATTTGGCACTCGGCGGTAATACACTGATATTGGCAATTATCAGTAATTACTATGAAAATACTGTTGTCTAAATTCTTCTGTGTGGAACCCTGTGCTCTCGTTTTTTAAGTTACTCGCTGACTCGGATGGTATTTCCCTCACGAGTTTCTGTTTTTGAAATTGATGAATAGAGTAAAACAGGATCGCAGAAGCTTATACATGTACCTATGTGTGGACGTTTAGTATATTATAACATTCTGCTAACAATTCAAGTCCAGAAAATGCTGAATTTACCAAACGGTCTCTGGCATTAATGAATGCTAGGTTGAAACCAGGTTGATGTCTAAATAAAACAAGGTTGGAAGAAGACGATCTTAGAGCAGCGTAATTTTATAAGACTTTTTACTTTCAGCAAATATATACTGATATATTGTATGAAATATTGTTGTGTATACTTATGAAATATTGTTCAGATATTGTTCAGATAACTGTCTCTTCGTTAACGTAAACAAATGTCACATAATCACATACTCCAGAAAAAATACTAATATAATGTTTGACTACAACTTGAATGGCGCTATAGTTGGAAGAGAATCAGCGGTGCGAGATCTTGGGATTACACTTGACACGAAAATGCTATTCGCTGAACACATCGATAATATTATTAGAAAAGCATATAAATTACTAGGTTTTATTCTAAGGGTATCATCGGTATTCAAATCCACTGACACGCTTAAAACCCTCTATAATTCCTATGTAAGAAGTCAGTTGGAATTTGCATCAGTGGTCTGGAATCCCCAATATTTGACTTACATATCGCGGATCGAATCGATACAAAAAAGATTTGTGAAGCGATTAAATTTCACTTCTTTCACTAAGCCCAGCTCCTATGAGGAATCCTTAAAAGCCCACAATTTAATGTCATTGGAGAGCCGTAGAGTCTTGATCGATGCCGTATTCTTGCATGGGTTGGTAAATAATTCCATCGATGCGAACGCGATTTTGGAGCGCATTGAATTTTATGTTCCTCCCCGCCCTGTTCGATCGCATCGACTATTTCATCTCCCTGTGGTGAAAACCAACGCATCTCAAAATGCATTTCTATACAGAGCGTGTCATAGATATAATACAGACTTTTTAAGTGTGGACATATTACACTCATCAAAAACCTCTTATAAGAACTCAATAAAAAAAATTCTAGAGTCTCTAGATGATCACATAACATTTCATTTAATTTAGTTCAAGGACATAATTTTATCTCAAGTATATTCTTTATAATAACTATATATCATACCTAAAATTAAATATAAATATATTTATATACATACATAATATATTTTTATCTATTTTGTCTCTCCCTTTCACCTCACTTCCCATCCTGATTCCCCCCATGTATACTTTATATTTGGAATCACATTAATGGATTTTTGTCACTTTTAAATAGGTTTTTATTGCATTGTATGTAGTTCTGTTTGGTTCCAGAATAAAATAAAAATAAAATATGGCAATGGCGGTTTAATATTTATACGGCAACGCGCATGGCAATGTTACACGCCAGTGTTGCCATGAATTTTTCCATGAATTCGAACATAAGTCTAAAAAGTGTAGCTACAGTACTGAATGGTTTTCCTGAGACTTCTTCGTCCATCTCTGTGTTTATCCCTCCAAGGGAAGGCGTAGTTTTTTATTTTTTATTTAATTACGTAATTTAAAAACATTTACAGTTCATGGACATGTAGGTACAATGTAATAGACAAAATAACCAGTAGCAAAAAACTGAAAACCTGATATGCCAGAAACTGTTGCCAGATATTCCATTTCAATGTCGCCTAACTAGGCTAAAGCCTGTTCTAAGGCAGACATTTAAATTAACATAATTTTATAAAAATATAGTAAGGTAATCGCCGTAATTTTAAGAAATAAAATTTTTGTAAATAAAAATAAATATTTTTTACACAGAAACATGAAAATAATCCTAAAAATTTCAATATAAATTAAAATAAAATAATTGAAAGGCCTACAATTCCTACAATTTAATAGAATAAAGAAATGGTTTGGAAATATAAATAATATAAAAGTCATTGTTTATATACATTTTCATTTAATAACTACAAACTGTCAATCAAACATCCATACAAACTGTCATAAAAATAAACTGTCAATTTAATAACTATCACATATATAAATACCATTCCATATATACCATTTAGACATTTATACTCAATGCTCTATCTATATTAATCCTCCCTTCCTTCATCAACCAAGACGTGACAGATTTTTTAAATGTTGTCATAGTGTTGATAGCCTTAATTGATTCAGGAAGGTGATTATAAATCCTAGGAGCGATGAATGAGTAGTGGCGCTGTCCATATGTGGTATTTTTACGTGGTATCAGCATATCTCCTGAGTGCACTGCTCTCGTAAATATCACTCCCTCATTAAAAGTTGGTTGACTTTTAAACCGCTCATGCAGTAAGGCCAATTTAATGTACAGCTGTCTGATGTCCAGGACATTGCAATGACTAAAAAGTTCATTGGTGGGGTAGCGATACGGTTTACGCGCTATAATCTTTAAGATACATTTTTGAGCCACTTCTAATGGGCGGAGGATGGTCGCCGCACAACCTCCCCATCCTATTATTCCATAACAGAGAATAGACTGAACTAATGCGTAGTATGTACTTTTCAGTAATCCCGGATCTAAAATATTTCTCATCTCTCGGAACATATATGCCAGTTTTCGTATTTTAATCGCCAGTATATCAATATGGGTCTGCCAGCGGAGCCTATTATCGATTGTGATCCCTAAATATTTGATGTATTGTGTTCTTTCCACTATTGGACAGCTACATTGCTTTGCATTATTGCATGTATGAATTTTCAAATTGTGGCATGTAGGCGGTTGCCCTTTGGCATTATTGCTGAAAGTAAGGTATTTAGTTTTTCCTATATTCAAATTGAGTAGGGAATCATCCAACCATTCTTGTACTTTTTTCATACCTATATTTGCCTTATTGAAAGCTTCAGTCCACTTGTCACCCTCAAAAATGATGACAGTATCGTCAGCAAATGTAGTTATCTGGCCTACTAAGTTACACAGGTTATTTATGTAGATGAGAAATAGAATAGGTCCGAGAACACTACCCTGGGGGACACCGAATGACAAGTATTCAGGCATACTTTTTAAGCCGTCTATGATTACTACTTGTTTCCTATCTGTTAAATAGCTGGCAAACCAGGAAAGAGTGACATGCTCGAGTCCCACCCCCGCCAATCTTTGAAGTAACTTATCGTGCGAAACCGTATCGAATGCCTTAGCAAGGTCCAAGAAGACCGCCATACACTTTCTACCCTTATCAACGTAACCATTAATTAAGGTAGTAACATTCACTATTGCATCCGTAGTGCCCATTCCCTCTCTAAATCCAAACTGATTTTCTGAAAGAATATTGTTATTCGTCAGATACTTGACGAGTCTTTTTTTAACGACCTTTTCTATAATTTTAGATAACGTACTAAGTAGGGAGATAGGCCTATAATTATTAATGTCAAGTCTGTCACCGTTTTTAAATATTGGGATGACTTTAGCGCATTTCAATGCACTAGGAAATATACCCGTTTTAAAACTGCAGTTAACTATGTGAGTTATCGGGTTACTTAGCTCCATTTTTGATGACTTAAAAATGCGTGAATTCAGATCGTCAATACCCGCAGACGAGCTATCTTTCAGTGAATATATAATTTGGGAAATTTCCTGTGGCGTTGTTGGTGTCAAGAAAAGGGATACTGGAAAATTGACAGTTGGAGGGGTGCTTCCTGAATTTAAAGTTCTGTTCTGTATTTGTTTTGCCATTTTTTTGCCGACATTAGCGAAATATTTATTAACATGATCAACAAGCCTTTGAGGAGAAAGGAGTTGCCTGCACCTGGTCTAACCTAAGAATTAAAAGGGAAAACAATATTTTTACCTAGGTATTAAAGAGGGTGGAGGGTTTTTAGTCATGTCTGATATCTTTTGGAAGGTGTCATTTTGCTGTTCTCAAAACATTCTTTTATTTTCTCTTACCCATTAAAATATTCTTATCTATACAAACTTTGATGGAAAGTATTGCTGAGAAAATATAACACCAATTAGACACGTAAAAAAAATACTTACAAGTATAAACTGAAAAACAAAAGTTTTGTTACAATAATTCCTTAACTTATCTACTAAAACCTGTAGAAGAGCGTGATGTAGTAGTAGTAGTAGTAGATGGAGTGGGGGGCTTGTTTCCAGCCCTTGATGTCACCTAGATCTATAAGATCTTTTGTAACTACCCACTATGTGGTTAGGTCAGTGGTCAGCTAGTAGCCCAGTACTTCTTACCAGTCCAAGTAGATCACTGACCTTCAAGTTGGGCAGATTGCTAGGTTCGAGAAAGGCTGGTCCCAGTATACTGTGTCTTTTAGCGGCGAGCCCTGGGCAGAGAGCCCTGGGTTCTTCGCCACATATTTGGCAGTCCGTGCTCTCGGTCAAGCTAAGGTTGAATAGATGAGCTCTAAGGGTCGTGTGTCCGGCGAGGAGACCGATAGTGGTTCTAAGGTTCTTCTTGCTAAGGTCAAGTAGGGCCTTGGTTTTCTTTTGTAGTGGTTGCTCCATCGTGGCTTTTGCCTGGCGACATCCCTGGCTCTGTTTCCAGGAAGCCCGATGTTCCTGCTCCAAGCAGTCCCTGATGATTTTCTTAGAAGAGCGTGATAAACGCATGCAATTACAATAGACTGCTAAACTCCTTTTCTAGTCAAATTTGCAAAAATATTTCATAACAAGAACCGCATTCGATAGGTACGGAACCCTCAGTGCGCAAATCAAACATGCACTTGAATTAGTTTTATTTAATTTTGAAGTCATTTAGAACTTGCATGGTCTGCATTACAACGATTTAACTGGAAAGAAATATGTTTTTTTAACTCATTTTTTATGTGGTCTAAGGTGAAATAATGATTTCTTTTGCAGGAGAGCCATGGTCAACACAACGCCCACCGAAAAAAGTCCAAAATTATCCGCATATGTCATTTTCAAAGACGCCGATTCCGTTGACAAGGTAACGCATAATTATTTACTTGTATTACATAATTATATTCTTCTTTATAAATTCATATATTTACTTGTATTACATAATTATATTCTTCTTTATAAATTCATACCTCCCTATGTACGCATTTAAAGCAGCTTAACCCCTCGAGCGCTGACGTTTGAATTGTAGTTTCTCTTAGAGAACGCGAAGAAGAAGATTACATCACAACAAAAATATAGCGTTTCAGGAAAACGACGATTACTCCGAAACTACTATACGGATCGTATAAAGAAGACCTGTTTTATGTTCCTGTTGAAATTTGCTATTAGATAAGTGTAACGTCGTTTTGTAAAGCAATAAGCATTATTCAGAATTATCTGTCAAAGTTGTGGTACAGAAAAAAAACTGCCTTGTCCAACATTTCTGTTTTTTCTGGAAATAAATCACCCTATGCAAGAAATTGTGAATACTTTTATAATGATTATAATATGCTTCATTCAACCTATGACTTCGTTCTACTTATACCCATACAAAAATAAAAACATTCAGCGTTGAAAATCAACATGAATATTGAGTTTTTGGTTTGGTTTGGTTCAATCATAGACTAAAATATGGCGACTGTATGAAAAATAATGAACCAACGAGTTAACGACGGAGAATCTTCTCCTCTCTTCGCACATACCACAAGCCGTATGATTTATGTGAGATATCAAGAGTAAATAAGGAAAACATCGGCGCCAATCTCGGCTGGGACAGATGTCCCCTTTGCCGCTCTACGGTAATTTCAATTGTGGGACAATTGTCCCGTTTGCAGCTCAAGGGGTTAACATACTCTTCAATAGAGTGCATAAACCGGGCTCCTGTTATTGGAAAATTGTTAAACATGTCATTTTTATTATTTACCATTTCATGTTCCGCTCTGATGTGCTGTTGATGGTCCACAGCCAAACGGCCCACTCTTCATAATAAATAATGGGGGTTTATATAATTTGCAGGCATTAAAAGAGCACAACTCTTCGCTGGAGGGTAATAAAATATCGGTAAAGAAGCACCAGGATAGCCTGATAATATGGGTCAACGTGGCGGCGGGCGTCAGCCAGGAATATGTAAAGAATCTCTTCTCGCAGTGCGGCCACATTGACACCATCTCTGAACACTCCAAAGGACCAAGCAATCAATGTACGTCTCTTACTATTTACTTTTGAACGATCGGGGGGGTGGGGGGGGAAGACTCCCAACATACAGTTTAGGCAAGCCCAGGATGGGAGGGTGAGCATATAAAGGCAATGGCTGCCTTGTGTGTGCCTTGCCTTTCATTCTCTTTCTTTTGCTCCACAGAGTAGCCTCCGCTAGTAGTGGCCTCTTCCACTTTTTATATTGTCGCCTGTAGTCACTGTGCACTCTGCTCTTCTCAAACCGGTCAAACTCTGCCACCATAAACTACCTCCAAATCCATCCACAAGAAACATATTAACTGCTGGTTTATTTACCTTCATTGAATTGTATTTTAGGGGGGGGGGGGAAATGTCTCCTTCGATTTTATTTATCTGCCATGTTATGTTTTGATAAAAATATTTTGGCGCAGTAATCTAGAGCACCTTTTTAATATTTAGTTTGCTAAACACTTGTTAAAAAATAACATGGTAGTTAATAAAAACTAACTTATTTTTCCAAAAAAACATTCCAAAACCTTATAAATCTAAAATGAAAAAAACTCGACCCGCAGTTATTACATTATTTGTCGATGTATTTGTACAGTTTATGCTGGCAAAGTTTGATTGTGTTGGGAAAGAACAGACCATATATCTTACAGAACTTTTCACACCTTTATGGAGTAATGGTCTTTTTAATTCAGATCCAGCCACAATGATATACTTGCAATCCTATTACATCGGCCCCCTCATATTCATATTCATTTCCTAGTGTTATGCAACCGGGCCAGCTTCATGTATCGGATCCCTCTGTTACTATTGATCTTCGAGAGTTATTCTCTCTCTCGACAAACCGACAACTATCTCTACTCTTTATTTCTAATCCTGTATTCCTTTTCGCACTTGTCATAATGCTTTTTTACTGTTTTTGCTATCTTTTTCATGTGTGATGTTTGGTAGTAAAATATCTTCGTTAAATGTTTAGCTGATAAGTCCATTGATTGTTATTGCATTGTAATTATTAATATATAATGCAAAAACCTGTTTTTATTATAATAATATTGTGGCATGTAGGGGGTATTTCTGTAGTTCTAACGAAGATCCTCCTGTCCATTCATCTTACATTTGTAAATTGTTGAGAATACAGTTTTCTACTCCTAAGTATTTAACCGTTTTAGTGCTAAGCAATTTTTGTGAATAAATATGAAAAGTGCTATACATTTTTTGATTATTTTAAAGGAAAGATATTGGTGTCAAAAAACACTCTAATTCAGACAAATATCAATCAATTACTATAATTCTTTTTTTAATATAATGAGCAAATGTTTTGTGATACTTATATAAAAAATAAACATAAAATATCACATAGTATTTACTTTTTTTTTCTTTTTGGAAATGAAAATTATAAAAAAATATATCTCAACAAGAATGCTTTGCCGCACAAACAGCACGTAGGCCTTTCCTACAGCGGGCGCAAATAAGTCGATCGCTTTACACTCCCTTTTTTGCTACATACTGTGCACTGGCGCAAGCTACGTCCCGGTAATTTTTCCAGAGCAAAGTTTTTAGTTGATGAAGATGTTTGTGTCGACTCGCCATTTTTATAGTTCATCCACTATAATCATAATCATAAGTTTTTTATTCAAAATAGTACGAAATCGTAACTTTTTGACGTCAATAATGCATACAAACATACATAAATAATAAAAAATTAAGATATTGTGACATTATAACAAATTATTGTGACATATAACGTGATATTAATCATCGAGGTAACCATTTTATTTCCAAGGGTCTTTGTCGTCTAGATAATCATTTATTTTATAGTAGCCCTTTAAGTACAGCTTCTTCTTAATAAATGACAGCTTCTTCTTAATTGTATCACAGATAAATTTTGCATGTTTACTGGGACTTTATTGTAGAAGCGTATACATTGCCCTTTGAATGATTTTGTGGTTTTGGAGAGTCGACTTTTATGGTCAGCAGGTTTATTTTTATTTCTAGTATTGACACCATGCATATCAGAGTTTTTTAAAAACAGTTCTTTATTTTTATGCACATACATTAAGTTTTCATAGATGTAATGAGATGCAAGTGTCAAAATATTGATTCCTTTAAATTTTCCGCGTAACGACTGTCTAGCACCCAATTTATAAATAGCGCGGATGGCTCGTTTTTGTAGTATAAATATTTTATCAGCGTCAGCAGCATGACCCCACAGCAAGATGCCATACGACATCAAGCTGTGAAAATAGCTGAAGTAAACCAGCCTCGCGGTGTCTATATCTGTTAAATTACGAATTTTTTTACAGCATATGCCGCAGAACTTAGCCTGTCGGCCAATTTCTTAATGTGTGGTCCCCATTGTAGCTTTTTATCTAAAGTGATATCAATTCGATAAAATACCACTCCACTTCGATACCACTCCATTTCGATATCATCGATAATTTTCGATGTAAATTGTACCCGGGTATTTTTTTTTTCAGTAGTGTTGGAGACATACAACATTTATAATACTGCTATTATTACTGCTTGTATCCGTTGTTTCACCGTCCGTACAATCATTAGAGACCGAATCATCGTCCGAAGTAATAGCAAGTGACATGGCTATTTTTGCTCAATAAAATATAAAAACTGTAAAAAGTTGTTTTTAAATGTATAAATATGCACTCTCGTAACAAATTATGCGCGAGATTAGAATACGTTCACTACCACGAAGCACCAAAAACACACTGATGTGCGCGGCAGTTTTGCGCTGCTGCGCAATTTTCGATTCAAACTATCGCATCACTTTTGCGCCGTAACGGTTAATAAAGGCCCAGCGATACGTAATCCATATTAGCATTCTTAAAAATGATTCTGCTATTAAATATATATATATGGATAGGTAGACAAAGACCGGTACGACGTAAACTCACATGTTGCTTTACGAAACGAGCGTTTTGCAATATTTTGTATTTATTTCGCATGAACGAGTCGGCGAGCGAAAACACAGATACGACAAATGAAAAGTTCACAAAGGAATGTTTCTATATAAACTTGCATGTCTTGCGAGCATACTAGTTAATGTATAATAGAAAAATGAAAATTAGACAAACGAACGAGCGACCGCTGAATATTTTGAACATATCAAGAAATGCACAGATGAGGTTAGGTAAAAAGGTCAAAAAAGTTTTTCATAATATTCGATATAAAATGAAAACTATATAAAATGAAATCTTTCATTAATGTTAGAGTGGACAAGTGGCCGAACCCTCCCTCCCGGTGTTCTCAAATTTTAGTAAAAGACTAGTCGAATGCGAAACTTTTCCAGGTCGACTAGGTTTTTTCTAAAATTTGGCAAAAATTGGTGGTTTTTTACAGAGGTGTTATTTTTTGCTGAATTTTCCCAGAAGACTAATAAAGTTAAACATTAAAAGATTTAACCCTTTGAGTAGCGACATAATATCATGGCAGACCACGGCAATTTATTCTAATTTCTTGCTATTGCGGCGATATTTCGCCGCACATGACAAAAAGTTTTATAACTACGGAACTACTATAGCAATCATGAAAATAATAACTGTGCAATGATCGCATTGAAATTTTCTATATAGAATATTGAAATGTCATTTTGTAAAACAATTAGATAATTATGAATACATATGAGAAAGTCGAAATAGTAAAAAAACTCAGAATTTGTAAATACTATCGTGATCTTTATTAGATTCTCTATAAAAGGTAATATTTCGTTTTGCTTATTTACATACAAACATATTTAGATATTGGCTTAAAAACCAATAATTTTTTTTGATGATTTCTCAAAAAAAAATAATGATGATGTTTGACAATGGAATTTTACCAGAAATATCCGCAAAATGACGTGCGAAATTATTCTAGCGGCCGTCTATGTATCTATGGTAATAATGAGATATTTGGTATGGATATTCGGATGCGTTCAAATTAGAAAATAATATTACTGTTCGCTCCGGGAGCAAGCCGTCAATATTGGTCGTTAAGTAGTCAACGGTGTTCTGATGTGCAACCAAATTTGGTCGTTACGTAGCCGAAGGGTTTTATAGGTTTTTAGAGTTTATTCAACTTATAAATCTATACAGATATATGATATTTTAAAAAAGGTAATCCAAAAATGATTGTGTAAATTTAGGGTTGTTTATCGCGACGTATTTCTCACGAGATATAGAAGACTAGTCACGTTAGACTTAGAGTGTTGCGTAACTATCAGTATAATATTGGTTAGCGGTTAAAATGCGGCCAATAGTACCTTTTATGGTGAAGTATGCGACGTCTGGAAGGGTGTAATGTAGCAATTTGTATTTTTGTTTGCAGTCGACATTGCATTCTCGAAAGAAGAGTCTGTCCGGACAGCCATGAAGTTGGCGGCTGGGGACTTCTTGCTGAACGGGCGCAACCTCACAGTGCGGCGGCCGGGCGGCGGGGGCGAGGGGGGCGGCGGCGGCGGGGGGGGGCACCGTGAGGGCGGGGGCGGAGGATTCGGCGGAGGCGGATTCGGCGGCAGAGGTAGGAATGTCCAACGTGGCACTTTCACTAGTCAAAAGTTGCCGCATAGCGAGCTTCTAAATGGCATACCTATCGGTCGACCTTTAGTTTGTGGAAAAGCGACGAGGCGAGGTCCGGAGCGTACGAATGCGTCCGTCCTGCCCGCGCGCTGCCCCTCCCGGAATGCTCTTTCGCCTACTTTAAATGCGCATTGCGACTTTTGCAAAATCGGCTCGGTATCTCAGACTCCAGACCTGGTGAAATGAAAAAACCGCGGATTCGTAAGACGATCCCCCCTCATTTTAGGATTATGGAAAAAATTTAAATATGTGTCCTAGAAATTAGTATGATAAATACGGGGTTTAATTAGCGAGGGGTGATCCAACTATATGATAAAAATGGAAAAAAATATTTTTTGGTATTTTAGTTTTCTTAACTATAACTTTTTAAAAAGTAACCTATGACTTTTTAAAATTAAAGCCTCCATCGCCTAGAAAAATGTTATACAGATTTTCAACTTTCGGATATTAAGTTTTTGAGTAGGCTTAAATCGCAAAAGCCGGAGATGACTTTCGACTGTTTTGTCTTCTTCTAGTGTATAACCGTACGACAATAACTAAACGGTAACCGAAAACAAATTTTTTCAGACAATGTAAAAAAAAGAACAATTTTCTCATTTGGTTCAATGTGTTTCTAGAACACCCCTTGAAAAATATAACCATAGATATGAACATACAATTTTGGAGGGCTAAAGGAGTGAAGTATCAGTTTTGTTCAGGATGTTTATCGTTCTATGCAACGTAATCAGCTAAATATGCACGCTGATCGATTGACAATCTCCATGAAGCTCCCGTCTTCTCTTGCTCCTTGAAGCTCACGCCAAAAGAAGCATTGTTTTGGCGCAAATCTTAAATTTACAGTTGATTTGTTTCCAATATTTTTCTCTATTCAAATTGGTATGAAGAATTGCAACAGAGAAATGGCTAAATTTGGAAGAATATTATTAAAAAAGCAGTAATTTTAAGGTGATTTATTGTTAATATTAGGATGTGGGGTTAATATTTAGGATTTTTAGAAAATGAGGCTAAAGTCTCATTGGGATCATATAAAGATCCAAGGTGCAATTTATTCAAATTGGATCTTTATTTACCTATCCGTATATAATTCCTAATAATGCCCTAAAAGTGAGACTATAAAGTGATGTTGCCGTGGGTTTGCACAGCTCTGGACATCGAAGTAATGTTATTTTTAAAAATTCAGTTATTTGATACATTTCTTTTTTCTTTATTCAAACCCGCATATCATCACACTTCGAAACATCGATATGAGCCCTTAGATGGCCTTTCGGTGATGATCCCTAAAATGACCACTTCGAAACCACTACTGAAAGCCGGCCAGTAGTAGTTTGGTCGCAGTCCGCTGGCAGACAACCGGTCGTTTCCGGTGTGAGAGCTGCCGCAAAGAATATTGGCGTGCTCTTCTCTCGCATACTGTTCGATTTATTTGCTCTCTCTGTCTCATATTTTACAAGCAAAGGGTATGGAGCCAACTTAGAAAATATCTGAGGGCATATGTAGCTAATATATCGATGCTCCAAAATGGTTACTTTGTCAATTTCACACTTTGACTAATGAAAAAAAAATAATATTCTTTCGGTACGTGGATTGTTTGCGACTTGTTAACGTTCCTTGCTAGGGGTAACTGCCTATGCGAAACTAAATAAGAAAAATGTTTTTTTTTGTGTTTTGAAAACAAAAAACGCGTTTTTGAATATTAGGTTTTTGGTACCGTAAATTACCTTACACAAATCGCTCGGTTAAATGTCATAAATTGCTTTTAATTTAGGCTTTTTTCTGAGAAAAAAAAAATATGCAAAGGTTTACATAAAGAATGCTTCGCCTCGGCGTCCGAGGCCTAAAGGAAAAAAAACACGGGTGGCTTTGACTGACTGGAAAAAAACCAGTTGAACATTTTTGCTTAGTTTTGCATATGGAGTTATCTCTCTTTAGGAACGTCGGCCCGTCGGCGGAGAAAAGGCCGTATACTGGGAGCTTTTAGATGTGTTTATTTGGACGTTGGAATATGTTGAGTAGATTAGAGTGCTTATATGTGTTTATGTTGGTTTTTCAGGTGGAGGCGGTCGCGGGGGCGGCGGCTTCGGCGGCGGGCGCGGCTTCGGGGGGCGAGGGGGCGGCGGCCGCGGGGGGGGGCGGGGGCCGCGGCGGGGGGGACAACTTCTTCCGCGGAGGCCGCGGGGGCGGCGGGCGCGGGGGCGGCTTCCACGGGGGCCGCGGCAGAGGCGTAAGTCCGCACCTAATACTAGATTACTCGATTACATTGGGCCCGCTCGAGTCGGCCCCGTTTTTAAGCGGAGGACGCTGTCGGCGCCGATCGCTCGGCCGAGGAGAGCTTTCCGTTCGGATTCCGACGGAACGAGTCACGATCGGCTTTCGGGCCATTTGCACTTTCTAAAATGGGTCTCGCAAATGACTTATAAATTTTGGCCTCGATTTAGTGCGACGGACTCGCGACCGATGTCTCTCGGCCTCGGAAACGACTCGGCGACCGATGACTTTCGATAAGTTGTCGTTTTATTTCATTTTTAATAAAGTGAATTTATTCACTCATTATTCTATCTTGGTTTTTTCCATATCTCAGCGACGCCACTAGTAATTGTGACTAGGCGAGGCTGCGTATTGTCGTCCGTGACCTGACTCTTTCCCTTTTAAACGTGAAACGTCGGAAAGGTAATATTTTCCGATGGTCGATTTGTTGTTCCGTATCGTTATGTTACCGGCGATAGGTTTTATCTATCTCTCCGTGTGCTTTTCGTTGTAGTTTACTCGATGTGACGAATATTTGTCGGTTTTGTATGTCGTTGCTCGAATGTGTCTGCTAGCAAATGGCACGCGGCCTTAATTTATCGATTATAATTGAACGCCCCCGTTGACACCACCGGTTCTCCTCGTTGTTACCGAAGTTAAGCAGCGGCGGGCGCGGTCAATACTGGGATGGGTGATCGTCTGAGTGTTTGACTGCGTGATGACACAAGTGCCCACCTAGAAGATGGTGCCAATAGGCAACAAGGTAGGTTCCAGAAAAAGACATGCCTTGTGGGTAAAAAAAAAAAAAAAACCTGTAGTAACGATTGCTCTGTTCTGCTTGCTGCATATAATTTGAGGTTGCGATTGTTTTCTTTCGATGCTTTCTGTGTGCTGTTCCACTTCCTGTCTCGGTTGAGTTGCGGTTGCACTCTAGAAGTTGTCTTGCCGCTCTATGGTGTAACGGGAATATAGAAAGACTTCTGTAGACAAGGCGCCACCTCCGTTTTTAAAGAAAAACGTGGAAAACTAAATTTAAGGAAAATAAAAGAAGCCGTCAGAAAAAGTTACAAAACAAAAAAATTAATCCAAACTCAGGGGGGGGGGGGGTATTTAAATTTTGTTCTAATAATCTAGCCTAGAGGTAGGTTTTCCGCAAATAAAACAAATAAAATCAGTGCAGAATTTTATATAATTAATGAAAAAATTAACCGTTCACAAAAAAAAACACCTTTTTTTTAAGGTTATAAGTAATATTTCAGATTTTTATCGAAAATAGGATGGATGCATCCAAAAAATATGTTTTCTGGCCCGAGCATACGCACAAGGCATTTACATTCAATAATCCATGCGGAAAAAGTGTGGTTTTATAAAAAAAAAAACAAAAAAAAACTAAATGATGAGAATGTGGCCTGACAGGTCGACAATAAATTTGCGGCTTTATCCGATGTGAAAGCGGAGGAATCTCCTTATTTTTTACGAGTTATACAGGTGTGCCCAAGAAACTGGAACCAAAATGGAAAAAGATGGAGCTGAATCATGACGATTGCGAAAGCATTCCAACAAATAAAGATGCAAAAAAACTCACCTGTGTTCACGGTTAATCACACTACATATTTTTATTCTGCACTGTAACCATGCCTTCCTTTTCGCTTTTTTTTTCTTATAATCCACTTTCTGCCTGCCTCGGCGAAGGCGGAGCACCCCCTCCGCCCCGGCCATCGTTAAAACAGGAAATGAGTACTAGGCGAAACACGATTGACAACTCATCATTACCAAAAACACGAATGTCTCTACTCTATGATGGCATAGCAGGGATATATTTACTTCCAAAAATTTTAATAAAAGTAAAATTTTATGTAGTGTTTTCTTTTTAATTAATATTATAATTTAATAATTCAAATTTATTTATTTATTTATTTATTTTTAATAAGGTTATTTCCATAATAGCAACACTGTCATCTGACAGCTGTCACGGAAAAATTTGATAATTTCGAAAAAAAACAACAATAAACAACGTTTCGGGACATGAAAGGTTATAGAAAACCCTGAAAAGTAACCTTTAATTATAATTCGTGACACACGCGCGAAAAAAAAAAAGAATTTCTGTTACAATGGCTTGAATCGTTTCTGGTCGCCTCGGTTGTGACTAGTTCGGGTTGTTTCTCGAGTGTTCTCGGTAGCTCTTACTGACGGTAGATTGAATGACCCCAGTGGTAGATTGGACAAACGAGCACTAGGGCACAGTATACCACCCAGTAGCTTTACTCTCGAGCTACGAGGCAAAGGGGGATGAGGGTGCGAGGCATGGGGGCAGAGGAGTTTTGTCACGACGAACGCGAACAGTACGCATTATGGGCAGGTAATGACTGCTGACTTTTTCAAGCATTCGGATATCTGCCTAGGCCAAGTAGCAAAACATCTGCCGACCATATCCGAGCCCTTACGACTCGTGACGTATTCGCTTTGATTTCAATTTTGTTCTAAGAGAAGCTACTGTCTGGTATACTACGACTAGGGCGACGATACGTGGAAAAATGACAAATGAATGTGTAGTGTAATAATAATGATATTTTGATGGGCCCGACTTCCATGGCAGCTCCCTTTCTATTTGTTTGCATATTTTCCGTGTATTGTATTACATAAGCTCTTTTTGAAATTGTTGCAGAGTTTTGGCTTCGGAAACAACTTTGACGGCCAGAGGGGGGGTCAGAAGAGGCAACACGACTAGAGTACGCAGGGCCCACTGCTCTAGCTTAAGGACAAACAATTTGCAGTGCACTCGATCATCATCCTAATTGACTCCATCTGAATCGCTCGACCGATCGGAAGTCACTGCTCTATTGTGTATATGCCGAGTTATACGCTAAGCCAATATAATTTTATATTATATATTTTTTAATTTTGAGGATTGTACGATGTAGGAAGTTGCGTGGCGAGACGCGGGCAATGCCAGACAAGTATTCTGTTAATAAAAGCCATTTTGACCAAAATTTGCTTTTTTAATGGGGACGACGGATGCACAGTAATGTTTTGCGACAACCTAAAGGGCGGCTGACAAAGGCTAGTTTTTTTTACAAGGCCGTAAGTTTAACGAATGTCTGCCCAGACATTCGCCAAACAGCCATCCCGCTATGTGCGCTCAGAGACACTACAGATCGGTCGTTGCTCTCTGGCCGCTTCAGTATTACACGCACAGGCCGGGAGATAGTGGCAGAAATTTTCAATTCGTTTGTTACAAGTATGGCGACCATTCAGAAGGTAAATTAGGTAATTAATGAAATAATAATAAAAAATGGTCTTCGCGTTGGGCGTCTGGGCGTAATCGCAGGGTAATTAATTAAACATGTCGGAAATATACTTTTTGAAAGTTAATAAAATTTTAATTTTCGATGACAAAAAACTAAATTAGAGAGAGCTAAAATAATGTGTTTTTTGAAATGTTAATACTATTTTAATAATATGAAGAGAAGAAAAAAGGAAAAAAAAATGAGCCCTGACTAGGTATTGAACCCGGGTACCCTGGCCTGTAAAACAGCGTTTTTACCCCTCGTCCATTTGGCATTTCTTCTATACCAGCAGAGAAGTTCTATATATGTTTTGTCAGATATTTTTTTTATATTTCTGGTGCAACCTTATGAAACCACCAGTAGGATCTGGCATGAAATTTGAATGTTCAAATTTGATAGTTGGTACTAAAATTTTAATTTTCGATGAAAAAAAACTAAAAGAGAGCTAAAATAATGTGTTTTTTGACATGTTAATACTATTTTAGTAATATCAAGAGAAGAAAAAACGAAAAAAAAAATGAGTCCTGACTGGGTATCGAACCCCGGTACCCTGGGGCCTGTAAAACGGTGTTTTTACCCCTTGGCCATTTGGCGTTTTTTCTATATCGGCAGAGAAGTTCTATATATGTTTTGTCTAAATTTCTGGTGCAACCTTATGAAACCACCGGTAGGATCTGGCATGAAATTTGAATTTTCAAATTTGAATAAAATTTTAATTTTCGATGACAAAAAACTAAATTAGAGAGAGCTAAAATAATGTGTTTTTTGAAATGTTAATACTATTTTAATAATATGAAGAGAAGAAAAAAGGAAAAAAAAATGAGCCCTGACTAGGTATCGAACCCGGGTACCCTGGCCTGTAAAACAGCGTTTTTACCCCTCGTCCATTTGGCATTTCTTCTATACCAGCAGAGAAGTTCTATATATGTTTTGTCAGATATTTTTTTTATATTTCTGGTGCAACCTTATGAAACCACCAGTAGGATCTGGCATGAAATTTGAATGTTCAAATTTGATAGTTGGTACTAAAATTTTAATTTTCGATGAAAAAAAAACTAAAAGAGAGCTAAAATAATGTGTTTTTTGACATGTTAATACTATTTTAGTAATATCAAGAGAAGAAAAAACGAAAAAAAAATGAGTCCTGACTGGGTATCGAACCCCGGTACCCTGGGGCCTGTAAAACGGTGTTTTTACCCCTTGGCCATTTGGCGTTTTTTCTATATCGGCAGAGAAGTTCTATATATGTTTTGTCTAAATTTCTGGTGCAACCTTATGAAACCACCGGTAGGATCTGGCGTGAAATTTGAATTTTCAAATTTGAGGGTAGGTCATGTCAGGTCCGGCTCGGCATCGCTCGGCCCCGTTCGTTTCCGCTCGGCTCCGCTCATCTGCTCGGCCCTGATCGGCCCCGCTCGACCCTGGCAATTTAATTTTCGATGAAAAAAAAGAACTAAAATATAATAATAATAGTATAATAATAATTTATTTTTTATTTATTAAAGGTAAAGCACAAAATATAATTTACTGCAGCATTACAAAAAAAAAATGTGTTTGGACCAGTAGCGAAAAATAGAGCACACTGCAGTATCTTGGTCACTGCGTCAACACCGCCTAACTAGGCCTAGGCCTGTACTAAGGCAGGTGTACCAGGAAATATTTTACCTGTGCACACAAAAAAGTAAAATATTAACAACTAAACTTAAAAATTAAACATTATAAATAGGATAGAAAACGAATTTACCGCGTGAAATTTGTAGGACCCGACGTTTCGGTGACGTTGCAGCCGCCGTTGTCTAGGGTAAACTGAAGAGCTGTCAGTCCGTTGTTTTTCGGGTAGGCCGCAAACCGCTGCCGCCACTGCGTAGGTTATAACGGTGGTGGGGGGCCGGGCTCGGAGCGCGGGAATTTTTAAAATCCGTCTTGCACACAACACTCACTGTATCCTGTTTTACGTCTTTGCGTTCGGCGTTCGGCGGCGGGAACATTTTAAGAAGAGGGTTCCACGTAGAAGAGAGTTTGTAGCCGTCATCTCTATTGAAGTTCGGAGTTCTTCTTATTTCAATGGCTTCCCGGATCATGCGAGGAAAGTAGAATTGTTCCTTGGATAGAACAATGGGATTTTGAAACTGCATCCAGTGGTTACTTCCGCTATCCAATATATGTTCGCAGATCGCCGATTTTTCTCGCTGAACGTTTTTAACAGCTTTGATGTGTTCTGTCAGTCGCGTGGCTATGGGCCGTTTCGTTTGTCCAACGTAGGCTAGACCGCAGCTGCATTCGACTTTATACACACCCGGGGTTTGCAGTGGTATTACATCCTTTACAGGCCTCAAAAATCGAGCTATATTTTGGGTCGGTTTGAAGATCGTTTTCATATCGAATCTGTTTAGCATCTTACTTATTCGATCAGTCACGCCCTTGACGTATGGTAAGAATGCTCTTGATCTGCTCGGTTTTTGAGATTCGTCCGTATTAGATCGTGTGCGTGTCTCGTGATATTTTCCGTATCCATTTTTCCTAAGGACATCATTGACATGTTCCATCTCCTTCGGAAAATGCTCAGTGTCGCATAGATCGCGTGCTCGATTCACGAGCGACGTTTGCACTGAACGTAGATGGTAGGGATGATGGTGTGAGCTTGCATGCAAATATCTGTCCGTATGTGTGGGCTTCCGATATACCGTATGTCCGAGAGTATTGTCACTTCTCCTCGTCACTTTGACATCCAAAAATGGTAAGGAGCCGTCCTTCTCTACTTCATAGGTGAAACTGATTTTTGGGTGTATGGAGTTAAGATGACCCAGGAATTCTTTCACCGTTTGAATGTTGCCTTTCAGGATGCAGAAGGTATCATCCACGTAGCGAAGCCAGAGAATGGGTTTAATTTTGGAGGTTTTTATGGCTAATTCCTCAAAATATTCCATATATAGGTCACTAACTATCGGCGATACGGGGCATCCCATTGCTACTCCGTCGATTTGTTTGTAATAATCGCCGTTCCATAGAAAGTAGCAGGATGTCAGGCAATGTTGAAGCATGTCGGCGTAGCTAATAGGGCATAGCGGCGTTTCAAATCTGACAGTTGGTTCAAAATTTGAATTTTCAAATTTTACAGTTGGTTCGAAATTTGAATTTTCAAATCTGACAGATGGTTCGAAATTTCAATTTTCAAATTTGACAGTTGGTTCGAAATTTGAATGTTCAAATCTGACAGTTGGTTCGAAATTTGAATTTTCAAATTTGACAGTTGGTTCGAAATTTGAATTTTCAAATCTGACAGTTGGTTCGAAATTTGAATTTTCAAATTTGACAGTTGGTTCGAAATTTGAATTTTCAAATCTGACAGTTGGTTCGAAATTTGAATATTCAAATGACAGTTGGTTCGAAATTTGAATTTTCAAATCTGACAGTCGGTTCGAAATTTGAATTTTCAAATCTGACAGTTGGTTCGAAATTTGAATTTTCAAATCTGACAGTCGGTTCGAAATTTGAATTTTCAAATTTGACATTTGGTGAAATTTGGTATAGGCATTCCATTATAATGGCAATTACTAAGTTCCACCATGACATGGCTGCTGCACCCAGGGTTGGCTCCCGACGAGGGAACTCCTCAACGGTCAACCGTAGAGACGTGAAATTTGGTATAGGCATTCCATTATGATGGCAATTACTAAGATCCACCATGACATGTCTGCTGCACCCAGGGTTGGCTCCCGACGAGGGAACTCCTCAACGGTCAACCGTAGAGACGTGAAATTTGGTACAGGCATTCCATTATGATGGCAATTACTAAGTTCCACCATGACATGGCTGCTGCACCTAGGGTTGGCTCCCTACGAGGGAACTCCTCAACGGTCAACCGTAGAGACGTGAAATTTGGTATAGGCATTCCATTATGATGGCAATTACTAAGTTCCACCATGACATGTCTGCTGCACCCAGGGTTGGCTCCCGACGAGGGAACTCCTCAACGGTCAACCGTAGAGACGTGAAATTTGGTATAGGCATTCCATTATGATGGCAATTACTAAGTTCCACCATGACATGGCTGCTGCACCTAGGGTTGGCTCCCTACGAGGGAACTCCTCAACGGTCAACCGTAGAGACGTGAAATTTGGTATAGGCATTCCATTATGATGGCAATTACTAAGTTCCACCATGACATGGCTGCTGCACCTAGGGTTGGCTCCCGACGAGGGAACTCCTCAACGGTCAACCGTAGAGACGTGAAATTTGGTATAGGCATTCCATTATGATGGCAATTACTAAGTTCCACCATGACATGGCTGCTGCACCCTCCATGTCATGCAGGAGCCATGTCATGGTGGAACTTATTAATTGCCATCATAATGGAATGCCTATACCAAATTTCACGTCTCTACGGTTGACCGTTGAGGAGTTCCCTCGTCGGGAGCCAACCCTGGGTGCAGCAGCCATGTCATGGTGGAACTTAGTAATTGCCATTATAATGGAATGCCTATACCAAATTTCACCAAATGTCAAATTTGAAAATTCAAATTTCGAACCGACTGTCAGATTTGAAAATTCAAATTTCGAACCAACTGTCAGATTTGAAAATTCAAATTTCGAACCGACTGTCAGATTTGAAAATTCAAATTTCGAACCAACTGTCATTTGAATATTCAAATTTCGAACCAACTGTCAGATTTGAAAATTCAAATTTCGAACCGACTGTCAAATTTGAAAATTCAAATTACGAACCAACTGTCAAATTTGAAAATTCAAATTTCGAACCAACTGTCAGATCTGAAAATTCAAATTTCGAACCAACTGTCAAATTTGAAAATCCAAATTTCGAACCAACTGTCAGATTTGAAAATTCAAATTTCGAACCAACTGTCAAATTTGAAAATTCAAATTTCGAACCAACTGTCAGATTTGAAAATTCATATTTCGAACCAACTGTCAAATTTGAAAATTCAAATTTCGAACCAACTGTCAGATTTGAAAATTCAAATTACGAACCAACTGTCAGATTTGAAAATTCAAATTTCGAACCAACTAAGATTTGAAAATTCAAATTTCGAACCAACTGTCAAATTTGAAAATTCAAATTTCGAACCAACTGTCAAATTTGAAAATGCAAATTTTGAACCAACTGTCAGATTTGACAATTCAAATTTCGACCCAACTGTCAGATTTGAAAATTCAAATTTCGAACCAACTGTCAAATTTGAAAATTCAAATTTCGAACCAACTGTCAAATTTAAAAATTCAAATTTCGAACCAACTGTCAGATTTGACAATTCAAATTTCGACCCAACTGTCAGATTTGAAAATTAAAATTTCGAACCAACTGTCAAATTTGAAAATTCAAATTTCGAACCAACTGTCAGATTTGAAAATTCAAATTTCGAACCAACTGTCAGATTTGAAAATTCAAATTTCGAACCAACTGTAAGATTTGAAAATTCAAATTTCGAACCAACTGTCAAATTTGAAAATTCAAATTTCGAACCAACTGTCAGATTTGAACATTCAAATTTCGATCCAACTGTCAGATTTGAAAATTCAAATTTCGAACCAACTGTCAGATTTGAAAATTCAAATTTCGAACCAACTGTCAAATTTGAGAAGTCATATTTCGAACCAACTGTCAGATTTGAAAATTCAAATTTCGAACCAACTGTCAAATTTGAAAATTCAAATTTCGAACCAACTGTCAGATTTGAAAATTCAAATTTCGAACCAACTGTCAGATTTGAAAATTCAAATTTCAAACCAACTGTCAGATTTGAAAATTCAAATTTCGAACCAACTGTCAAATTTGAAAAGTCAAATTTCGAACCAACTGTCAGATTTGAAAATTCAAATTTCGAACCAACTGTCAGGTTTGAAAATTTAAATTTCGAACCAACTGTCAGATTTGAAAATTCAAATTTCGAACCAACTGTCAGATTTGAAAATTCAAATTTCGAACCAACTGTCAAATTTGAAAATTCAAATTTCGAACCAACTGTCAGATTTGAAAAGTCAAATTTCGAACCAACTGTCAGATTTGAAAATTCAAATTTCGAACCAGCTGTCAGATTTGAAAATTCATATTTCGAACCAACTGTCAAATTTGAAAATTCAAATTTCGAACCAACTGTCAGATTTGAAAATTCAAATTTCGAACCACCTGTCAGATTTGAAAATTCAAATTTCGCGCCAACTGTCAGATTTGAAAATTCAAATTTCGAATTACCTGTCAAATTTGAAAATTCAAATTTCGAACCAACTGTCAGATTTGAAAATTCAAATTTCGAACCAACTGTCAAATTTGAAAATTCAAATTTCGAACCAACTGTCAGATTTGACAATTCAAATTTCGCGCCAACTGTCAGATTTGAAAATTCAAATTTCGAACCACCTGTCAAATTTGAAAATTCAAATTTCGAGCCAACTGTCAGATTTGACAATTCAAATTTCGACCCAACTGTCAGATTTGAAAATTAAAATTTCGAACCAACTGTCAAATTTGAAAATTCAAATTTCGAACCAACTGTCAGATTTGAAAATTCAAATTTCGAACCAACTGTCAGATTTGAAAATTCAAATTTCGAACCAACTGTAAGATTTGAAAATTCAAATTTCGAACCAACTGTCAAATTTGAAAATTCAAATTTCGAACCAACTGTCAGATTTGAAAATTCAAATTTCGATCCAACTGTCAGATTTGAAAATTCAAATTTCGAACCAACTGTCAGATTTGAAAATTCAAATTTCGAACCAACTGTCAAATTTGAGAAGTCATATTTCGAACCAACTGTCAGATTTGAAAATTCAAATTTCGAACCAACTGTCAAATTTGAAAATTCAAATTTCGAACCAACTGTCAGATTTGAAAATTCAAATTTCGAACCAACTGTCAGATTTGAAAATTCAAATTTCAAACCAACTGTCAGATTTGAAAATTCAAATTTCGAACCAACTGTCAAATTTGAAAAGTCAAATTTCGAACCAACTGTCAGATTTGAAAATTCAAATTTCGAACCAACTGTCAGGTTTGAAAATTTAAATTTCGAACCAACTGTCAGATTTGAAAATTCAAATTTCGAACCAACTGTCAGATTTGAAAATTCAAATTTCGAACCAACTGTCAAATTTGAAAATTCAAATTTCGAACCAACTGTCAAATTTGAAAATTCAAATTTCGAACCAACTGTCAGATTTGAAAAGTCAAATTTCGAACCAACTGTCAGATTTGAAAATTCAAATTTCGAACCAGCTGTCAGATTTGAAAATTCATATTTCGAACCAACTGTCAAATTTGAAAATTCAAATTTCGAACCAACTGTCAGATTTGAAAATTCAAATTTCGAACCACCTGTCAGATTTGAAAATTCAAATTTCGCGCCAACTGTCAGATTTGAAAATTCAAATTTCGAACCACCTGTCAAATTTGAAAATTCAAACTTCGTGCCAACTGTCAGATTTGAAAATTCAAATTTCGAACCAACTGTCAAATTTGAAAATTCAAATTTCGAACCAACTGTCAGATTTGAAAATTCAAATTTCGAACCACCTGTCAAATTTGAAAATTCAAATTTCGCGCCAACTGTCAGATTTGAAAATTCAAATTTCGAATTACCTGTCAAATTTGAAAATTCAAATTTCGAACCAACTGTCAGATTTGAAAATTCAAATTTCGAACCAACTGTCAAATTTGAAAATTCAAATTTCGAACCAACTGTCAGATTTGACAATTCAAATTTCGCGCCAACTGTCAGATTTGAAAATTCAAATTTCGAACCACCTGTCAAATTTGAAAATTCAAATTTCGCGCCAACTGTCAGATTTGAAAATTCAAATTCGAACCACCTGTCAAATTTGAAAATTCAAACTTCGCGCCAACTGTCAGATTTGAAAATTCAAATTTCGAACCACCTGTCAAATTTGAAAATTCAAATTTCGCGCCAACTGTCAGATTTGAAAATTCAAATTTCGAATTACCTGTCAAATTTGAAAATTCAAATTTCGAACCAACTGTCAGATTTGAAAATTCAAATTTCGAACCACCTGTCAAATTTGAAAATTCAAATTTCGCGCCAACTGTCGGATTTGAAAATTCAAATTCGAACCACCTGTCAAATTTGAAAATTCAAATTTCGCGCCAACTGTCAGATTTGAAAATTCAAATTTCGAACCAACTGTCAAATTTGAAAATTCAAATTTCGAACCAACTGTCAGATTTGAAAATTCAAATTTCGAACCAACTGTCAAATTTGAAAATTCAAATTTCGAACCAACTGTCAGATTTGAAAATTCAAATTTCGAACCAACTGTCAGATTTGAAAATTCAAATTTCGAACCACCTGTCAAATTTGAAAATTCAAATTTCGCGCCAACTGTCAGATTTGAAAATTCAAATTTCGAACCAACTGTCAAATTTGAAAATTCAAATTTCGAACCAACTGTCAGATTTGAAAATTCAAATTTCGAACCACCTGTCAAATTTGAAAATTCAAATTTCGAACCACCTGTCAAATTTGAAAATTCAAATTTCGCGCCAACTGTCAGATTTGAAAATTCAAATTTCGAACCACCTGTCAAATTTGAAAATTCAAATTTCGCGCCAACTGTCAGATTTGAAAATTCAAATTCGAACCACCTGTCAAATTTGAAAATTCAAATTTCGCGCCAACTGTCAGATTTGAAAATTCAAATTTCGAACCAACTGTCAAATTTGAAAATTCAAATTTCGAACCAACTGTCAGATTTGAAAATTCAAATTTCGAACCAACTGTCAGATTTGAAAATTCAAATTTCGAACCAACTGTCAAATTTGAAAATTCAAATTTCGAACCAACTGTCAGATTTGAAAATTCAAATTTCGAACCAACTGTCAGATTTGAAAATTCAAATTTCGAACCACCTGTCAAATTTGAAAATTCAAATTTCGCGCCAACTGTCAGATTTGAAAATTCAAATTTCGAACCAACTGTCAAATTTGAAAATTCAAATTTCGAACCAACTGTCAGATTTGAAAATTCAAATTTCGAAAAAACTGTCAAATTTGAAAATTCAAATTTCGAACCAACTGTCAGATTTGAAAATTCAAATTTCGAACCAACTGTCAGATTTGAAAATTCAAATTTCAAACCAACTGTCAGATTTGAAAATTCAAATTTCGAACCACCTGTCAAATTTGAAAATTCAAATTTCGCGCCAACTGTCAGATTTGAAAATTCAAATTTCGAACCACCTGTCAAATTTGAAAATTCAAATTTCGCGCCAACTGTCAGATTTGAAAATTCAAATTTCGAACCACCTGTCAAATTTGAAAATTCAAATTTCGCGCCAACTGTCAAATTTGAAAATTCAAATTTCGAACCAACTGTCAGATTTGAAAATTCAAATTTCGAACCACCTGTCAAATTTGAAAATTCAAATTTCGCGCCAACTGTCAGATTTGAAAATTCAAATTTCGAACCAACTGTCAAATTTGAAAATTCAAATTTCGAACCAACAGTCAGATTTGAAAATTCAAATTTCGAACCAACTGTCAAATTTGAAAATTCAAATTTCGAACCAACTGTCAGATTTGAAAATTAAAATTTCGAACCAACTGTCAAATTTGAAAATTCAAATTTCGAACCAACTGTCAGATTTGAAAATTCAAATTTCGAACCATCAGATTCGAAAATTCAAATTTCGAACCAACTGTCAAATTTGAAAATTCAAATTTCGAACCAACTGTCAGATTTGAAAATTCAAATTTCGAACCAACTGTCAAATTTGAAAATTCAAATTTCGCGCCAACTGTCAGATTTGAAAATTCAAATTTCGAACCACCTGTCAGATTTGAAAATCCAAATTTCGAACCAACTGTCAAATTTGAAAATTCAAATTTCGAACCAACTGTCAGATTTGAAAATTCAAATTTCGAACCAACTGTCAGATTTGAAAATTCAAATTTCGAACCACCTGTCAAATTTGAAAATTCAAATTTCGCGCCAACTGTCAGATTTGAAAATTCAAATTTCGAACCAACTGTCAGATTTGAAAATTCAAATTTCGAACCACCTGTTAAATTTGAAAATTCAAATTTCGAACCAACTGTCAGATTTGAAAATTCAAATTTCGCGCCAACTGTCAGATTTGAAAATTCAAATTTCGAACCAACTGTCAGATTTGAAAATTCAAATTTCGAACCAACTGTCAGATTTGAAAATTCAAATTTCGAACCAACTGTCAGATTTGAAAATTCAAATTTCGAACCACCTGTCAAATTTGAAAATTCAAATTTCGCGCCAACTGTCAGATTTGAAAATTCAAATTTCGAACCACCTGTCAAATTTGAAAATTCAAATTTCGAACCAACTGTCAGATTTGAAAATTCAAATTTCGAACCAACTGTCAAATTTGAAAATTCAAATTTCGAACCAACTGTCAGATTTGAAAATTCAAATTTCGAACCACCTGTCAAATTTGAAAATTCAAATTTCGCGCCAACTGTCAGATTTGAAAATTCAAATTTCGAACCAACTGTCAGATTTGAAAATTCAAATTTCGAACCACCTGTCAAATTTGAAAATTCAAATTTCGCGCCAACTGTCAGATTTGAAAATTCAAATTTCGAACCACCTGTCAAATTTGAAAATTCAAATTTCGCGCCAAATGTCAGATTTGAACATTCAAATTTCGAACCACCTGTCAAATTTGAAAATTCAAATTTCGCGCCAACTGTCAGATTTGAAAATTCAAATTTCGAACCACCTGTCAAATTTGAAAATTCAAATTTCGCGCCAACTGTCAGATTTGAAAATTCAAATTTCGAATCAACTGTCAAATTTGAAAATTCAAATTTCGAACCAACTGTCAGATTTGAAAATTCAAATTTCGAACCACCTGTCAAATTTGAAAATTCAAATTTCGCGCCAACTGTCAGATTTGAAAATTCAAATTTCGAACCACCTGTCAAATTTGAAAATTCAAATTTCGCGCCAACTGTCAGATTTGAAAATTCAAATTTCGAACCACCTGTCAAATTTGAAAATTCAAATTTCGCGCCAACTGTCAGATTTGAAAATTCAAATTTCGAACCAACTGTCAAATTTGAAAATTCAAATTTCGAACCAACTGTCAGATTTGAAAATTCAAATTTCGAACCAACTGTCAGATTTGAAAATTCAAATTTCGAACCAACTGTCAGATTTGAAAATTCAAATTTCGCGCCAACTGTCAGATTTGAAAATTCAAATTTCGAACCACCTGTCAGATTTGAAAATTCAAATTTCGAACCAACTGTCAGATTTGAAAATTCAAATTTCGAACCAACTGTCAAATTTGAAAATTCAAATTTCGAACCAACCGTCAGATCTGAAAATTCAAATTTCGAACCAACTGTCAAATTTGAAAATCCAAATTTCGAACCAACTGTCAGATTTGAAAATTCAAATTTCGAACCAACTGTCAAATTTGAAAATTCAAATTTCGAACCAACTGTCAGATTTGAAAATTCATATTTCGAACCAACTGTCAAATTTGAAAATTCAAATTTCGAACCAACTGTCAGATTTGAAAATTCAAATTACGAACCAACTGTCAGATTTGAAAATTCAAATTTCGAACCAACTAAGATTTGAAAATTCAAATTTCGAACCAACTGTCAAATTTGAAAATTCAAATTTCGAACCAACTGTCAAATTTGAAAATGCAAATTTTGAACCAACTGTCAGATTTGACAATTCAAATTTCGACCCAACTGTCAGATTTGAAAATTCAAATTTCGAACCAACTGTCAAATTTGAAAATTCAAATTTCGAACCAACTGTCAAATTTAAAAATTCAAATTTCGAACCAACTGTCAGATTTGACAATTCAAATTTCGACCCAACTGTCAGATTTGAAAATTAAAATTTCGAACCAACTGTCAAATTTGAAAATTCAAATTTCGAACCAACTGTCAGATTTGAAAATTCAAATTTCGAACCAACTGTCAGATTTGAAAATTCAAATTTCGAACCAACTGTAAGATTTGAAAATTCAAATTTCGAACCAACTGTCAAATTTGAAAATTCAAATTTCGAACCAACTGTCAGATTTGAAAATTCAAATTTCGATCCAACTGTCAGATTTGAAAATTCAAATTTCGAACCAACTGTCAGATTTGAAAATTCAAATTTCGAACCAACTGTCAAATTTGAGAAGTCATATTTCGAACCAACTGTCAGATTTGAAAATTCAAATTTCGAACCAACTGTCAAATTTGAAAATTCAAATTTCGAACCAACTGTCAGATTTGAAAATTCAAATTTCGAACCAACTGTCAGATTTGAAAATTCAAATTTCAAACCAACTGTCAGATTTGAAAATTCAAATTTCGAACCAACTGTCAAATTTGAAAAGTCAAATTTCGAACCAACTGTCAGATTTGAAAATTCAAATTTCGAACCAACTGTCAGGTTTGAAAATTTAAATTTCGAACCAACTGTCAGATTTGAAAATTCAAATTTCGAACCAACTGTCAGATTTGAAAATTCAAATTTCGAACCAACTGTCAAATTTGAAAATTCAAATTTCGAACCAACTGTCAAATTTGAAAATTCAAATTTCGAACCAACTGTCAGATTTGAAAAGTCAAATTTCGAACCAACTGTCAGATTTGAAAATTCAAATTTCGAACCAGCTGTCAGATTTGAAAATTCATATTTCGAACCAACTGTCAAATTTGAAAATTCAAATTTCGAACCACCTGTCAGATTTGAAAATTCAAATTTCGCGCCAACTGTCAGATTTGAAAATTCAAATTTCGAATTACCTGTCAAATTTGAAAATTGAAATTTCGAACCAACTGTCAGATTTGAAAATTCAAATTTCGAACCAACTGTCAAATTTGAAAATTCAAATTTCGAACCAACTGTCAGATTTGACAATTCAAATTTCGCGCCAACTGTCAGATTTGAAAATTCAAATTTCGAACCACCTGTCAAATTTGAAAATTCAAATTTCGAGCCAACTGTCAGATTTGACAATTCAAATTTCGACCCAACTGTCAGATTTGAAAATTAAAATTTCGAACCAACTGTCAAATTTGAAAATTCAAATTTCGAACCAACTGTCAGATTTGAAAATTCAAATTTCGAACCAACTGTCAGATTTGAAAATTCAAATTTCGAACCAACTGTAAGATTTGAAAATTCAAATTTCGAACCAACTGTCAAATTTGAAAATTCAAATTTCGAACCAACTGTCAGATTTGAAAATTCAAATTTCGATCCAACTGTCAGATTTGAAAATTCAAATTTCGAACCAACTGTCAGATTTGAAAATTCAAATTTCGAACCAACTGTCAAATTTGAGAAGTCATATTTCGAACCAACTGTCAGATTTGAAAATTCAAATTTCGAACCAACTGTCAAATTTGAAAATTCAAATTTCGAACCAACTGTCAGATTTGAAAATTCAAATTTCGAACCAACTGTCAGATTTGAAAATTCAAATTTCAAACCAACTGTCAGATTTGAAAATTCAAATTTCGAACCAACTGTCAAATTTGAAAAGTCAAATTTCGAACCAACTGTCAGATTTGAAAATTCAAATTTCGAACCAACTGTCAGGTTTGAAAATTTAAATTTCGAACCAACTGTCAGATTTGAAAATTCAAATTTCGAACCAACTGTCAGATTTGAAAATTCAAATTTCGAACCAACTGTCAAATTTGAAAATTCAAATTTCGAACCAACTGTCAAATTTGAAAATTCAAATTTCGAACCAACTGTCAGATTTGAAAAGTCAAATTTCGAACCAACTGTCAGATTTGAAAATTGAAATTTCGAACCAGCTGTCAGATTTGAAAATTCATATTTCGAACCAACTGTCAAATTTGAAAATTCAAATTTCGAACCAACTGTCAGATTTGAAAATTCAAATTTCGAACCACCTGTCAGATTTGAAAATTCAAATTTCGCGCCAACTGTCAGATTTGAAAATTCAAATTTCGAACCACCTGTCAAATTTGAAAATTCAAACTTCGCGCCAACTGTCAGATTTGAAAATTCAAATTTCGAACCAACTGTCAAATTTGAAAATTCAAATTTCGAACCAACTGTCAGATTTGAAAATTCAAATTTCGAACCACCTGTCAAATTTGAAAATTCAAATTTCGCGCCAACTGTCAGATTTGAAAATTCAAATTTCGAATTACCTGTCAAATTTGAAAATTCAAATTTCGAACCAACTGTCAGATTTGAAAATTCAAATTTCGAACCAACTGTCAAATTTGAAAATTCAAATTTCGAACCAACTGTCAGATTTGACAATTCAAATTTCGCGCCAACTGTCAGATTTGAAAATTCAAATTTCGAACCACCTGTCAAATTTGAAAATTCAAATTTCGCGCCAACTGTCAGATTTGAAAATTCAAATTCGAACCACCTGTCAAATTTGAAAATTCAAACTTCGCGCCAACTGTCAGATTTGAAAATTCAAATTTCGAACCACCTGTCAAATTTGAAAATTCAAATTTCGCGCCAACTGTCAGATTTGAAAATTCAAATTTCGAATTACCTGTCAAATTTGAAAATTCAAATTTCGAACCAACTGTCAGATTTGAAAATTCAAATTTCGAACCACCTGTCAAATTTGAAAATTCAAATTTCGCGCCAACTGTCAGATTTGAAAATTCAAATTCGAACCACCTGTCAAATTTGAAAATTCAAATTTCGCGCCAACTGTCAGATTTGAAAATTCAAATTTCGAACCAACTGTCAAATTTGAAAATTCAAATTTCGAACCAACTGTCAGATTTGAAAATTCAAATTTCGAACCAACTGTCAGGTTTGAAAATTTAAATTTCGAACCAACTGTCAGATTTGAAAATTCAAATTTCGAACCAACTGTCAGATTTGAAAATTCAAATTTCGAACCAACTGTCAAATTTGAAAATTCAAATTTCGAACCAACTGTCAGATTTGAAAAGTCAAATTTCGAACCAACTGTCAGATTTGAAAATTCAAATTTCGAACCAGCTGTCAGATTTGAAAATTCATATTTCGAACCAACTGTCAAATTTGAAAATTCAAATTTCGAACCAACTGTCAGATTTGAAAATTCAAATTTCGAACCACCTGTCAGATTTGAAAATTCAAATTTCGCGCCAACTGTCAGATTTGAAAATTCAAATTTCGAATTACCTGTCAAATTTGAAAATTCAAATTTCGAACCAACTGTCAGATTTGAAAATTCAAATTTCGAACCAACTGTCAAATTTGAAAATTCAAATTTCGAACCAACTGTCAGATTTGACAATTCAAATTTCGCGCCAACTGTCAGATTTGAAAATTCAAATTTCGAACCACCTGTCAAATTTGAAAATTCAAATTTCGAGCCAACTGTCAGATTTGACAATTCAAATTTCGACCCAACTGTCAGATTTGAAAATTAAAATTTCGAACCAACTGTCAAATTTGAAAATTCAAATTTCGAACCAACTGTCAGATTTGAAAATTCAAATTTCGAACCAACTGTCAGATTTGAAAATTCAAATTTCGAACCAACTGTAAGATTTGAAAATTCAAATTTCGAACCAACTGTCAAATTTGAAAATTCAAATTTCGAACCAACTGTCAGATTTGAAAATTCAAATTTCGATCCAACTGTCAGATTTGAAAATTCAAATTTCGAACCAACTGTCAGATTTGAAAATTCAAATTTCGAACCAACTGTCAAATTTGAGAAGTCATATTTCGAACCAACTGTCAGATTTGAAAATTCAAATTTCGAACCAACTGTCAAATTTGAAAATTCAAATTTCGAACCAACTGTCAGATTTGAAAATTCAAATTTCGAACCAACTGTCAGATTTGAAAATTCAAATTTCAAACCAACTGTCAGATTTGAAAATTCAAATTTCGAACCAACTGTCAAATTTGAAAAGTCAAATTTCGAACCAACTGTCAGATTTGAAAATTCAAATTTCGAACCAACTGTCAGGTTTGAAAATTTAAATTTCGAACCAACTGTCAGATTTGAAAATTCAAATTTCGAACCAACTGTCAGATTTGAAAATTCAAATTTCGAACCAACTGTCAAATTTGAAAATTCAAATTTCGAACCAACTGTCAAATTTGAAAATTCAAATTTCGAACCAACTGTCAGATTTGAAAAGTCAAATTTCGAACCAACTGTCAGATTTGAAAATTCAAATTTCGAACCAGCTGTCAGATTTGAAAATTCATATTTCGAACCAACTGTCAAATTTGAAAATTCAAATTTCGAACCAACTGTCAGATTTGAAAATTCAAATTTCGAACCACCTGTCAGATTTGAAAATTCAAATTTCGCGCCAACTGTCAGATTTGAAAATTCAAATTTCGAACCACCTGTCAAATTTGAAAATTCAAACTTCGTGCCAACTGTCAGATTTGAAAATTCAAATTTCGAACCAACTGTCAAATTTGAAAATTCAAATTTCGAACCAACTGTCAGATTTGAAAATTCAAATTTCGAACCACCTGTCAAATTTGAAAATTCAAATTTCGCGCCAACTGTCAGATTTGAAAATTCAAATTTCGAATTACCTGTCAAATTTGAAAATTCAAATTTCGAACCAACTGTCAGATTTGAAAATTCAAATTTCGAACCAACTGTCAAATTTGAAAATTCAAATTTCGAACCAACTGTCAGATTTGACAATTCAAATTTCGCGCCAACTGTCAGATTTGAAAATTCAAATTTCGAACCACCTGTCAAATTTGAAAATTCAAATTTCGCGCCAACTGTCAGATTTGAAAATTCAAATTCGAACCACCTGTCAAATTTGAAAATTCAAACTTCGCGCCAACTGTCAGATTTGAAAATTCAAATTTCGAACCACCTGTCAAATTTGAAAATTCAAATTTCGCGCCAACTGTCAGATTTGAAAATTCAAATTTCGAATTACCTGTCAAATTTGAAAATTCAAATTTCGAACCAACTGTCAGATTTGAAAATTCAAATTTCGAACCACCTGTCAAATTTGAAAATTCAAATTTCGCGCCAACTGTCAGATTTGAAAATTCAAATTCGAACCACCTGTCAAATTTGAAAATTCAAATTTCGCGCCAACTGTCAGATTTGAAAATTCAAATTTCGAACCAACTGTCAAATTTGAAAATTCAAATTTCGAACCAACTGTCAGATTTGAAAATTCAAATTTCGAACCAACTGTCAAATTTGAAAATTCAAATTTCGAACCAACTGTCAGATTTGAAAATTCAAATTTCGAACCAACTGTCAGATTTGAAAATTCAAATTTCGAACCACCTGTCAAATTTGAAAATTCAAATTTCGCGCCAACTGTCAGATTTGAAAATTCAAATTTCGAACCAACTGTCAAATTTGAAAATTCAAATTTCGAACCAACTGTCAGATTTGAAAATTCAAATTTCGAACCACCTGTCAAATTTGAAAATTCAAATTTCGAACCACCTGTCAAATTTGAAAATTCAAATTTCGCGCCAACTGTCAGATTTGAAAATTCAAATTTCGAACCACCTGTCAAATTTGAAAATTCAAATTTCGCGCCAACTGTCAGATTTGAAAATTCAAATTCGAACCACCTGTCAAATTTGAAAATTCAAATTTCGCGCCAACTGTCAGATTTGAAAATTCAAATTTCGAACCAACTGTCAAATTTGAAAATTCAAATTTCGAACCAACTGTCAGATTTGAAAATTCAAATTTCGAACCAACTGTCAGATTTGAAAATTCAAATTTCGAACCAACTGTCAAATTTGAAAATTCAAATTTCGAACCAACTGTCAGATTTGAAAATTCAAATTTCGAACCAACTGTCAGATTTGAAAATTCAAATTTCGAACCACCTGTCAAATTTGAAAATTCAAATTTCGCGCCAACTGTCAGATTTGAAAATTCAAATTTCGAACCAACTGTCAAATTTGAAAATTCAAATTTCGAACCAACTGTCAGATTTGAAAATTCAAATTTCGAAAAAACTGTCAAATTTGAAAATTCAAATTTCGAACCAACTGTCAGATTTGAAAATTCAAATTTCGAACCAACTGTCAGATTTGAAAATTCAAATTTCAAACCAACTGTCAGATTTGAAAATTCAAATTTCGAACCACCTGTCAAATTTGAAAATTCAAATTTCGCGCCAACTGTCAGATTTGAAAATTCAAATTTCGAACCACCTGTCAAATTTGAAAATTCAAATTTCGCGCCAACTGTCAGATTTGAAAATTCAAATTTCGAACCACCTGTCAAATTTGAAAATTCAAATTTCGCGCCAACTGTCAAATTTGAAAATTCAAATTTCGAACCAACTGTCAGATTTGAAAATTCAAATTTCGAACCACCTGTCAAATTTGAAAATTCAAATTTCGCGCCAACTGTCAGATTTGAAAATTCAAATTTCGAACCAACTGTCAAATTTGAAAATTCAAATTTCGAACCAACAGTCAGATTTGAAAATTCAAATTTCGAACCAACTGTCAAATTTGAAAATTCAAATTTCGAACCAACTGTCAGATTTGAAAATTAAAATTTCGAACCAACTGTCAAATTTGAAAATTCAAATTTCGAACCAACTGTCAGATTTGAAAATTCAAATTTCGAACCATCAGATTCGAAAATTCAAATTTCGAACCAACTGTCAAATTTGAAAATTCAAATTTCGAACCAACTGTCAGATTTGAAAATTCAAATTTCGAACCAACTGTCAAATTTGAAAATTCAAATTTCGCGCCAACTGTCAGATTTGAAAATTCAAATTTCGAACCACCTGTCAGATTTGAAAATCCAAATTTCGAACCAACTGTCAAATTTGAAAATTCAAATTTCGAACCAACTGTCAGATTTGAAAATTCAAATTTCGAACCAACTGTCAGATTTGAAAATTCAAATTTCGAACCACCTGTCAAATTTGAAAATTCAAATTTCGCGCCAACTGTCAGATTTGAAAATTCAAATTTCGAACCAACTGTCAGATTTGAAAATTCAAATTTCGAACCACCTGTTAAATTTGAAAATTCAAATTTCGAACCAACTGTCAGATTTGAAAATTCAAATTTCGCGCCAACTGTCAGATTTGAAAATTCAAATTTCGAACCAACTGTCAGATTTGAAAATTCAAATTTCGAACCAACTGTCAGATTTGAAAATTCAAATTTCGAACCAACTGTCAGATTTGAAAATTCAAATTTCGAACCACCTGTCAAATTTGAAAATTCAAATTTCGCGCCAACTGTCAGATTTGAAAATTCAAATTTCGAACCACCTGTCAAATTTGAAAATTCAAATTTCGAACCAACTGTCAGATTTGAAAATTCAAATTTCGAACCAACTGTCAAATTTGAAAATTCAAATTTCGAACCAACTGTCAGATTTGAAAATTCAAATTTCGAACCACCTGTCAAATTTGAAAATTCAAATTTCGCGCCAACTGTCAGATTTGAAAATTCAAATTTCGAACCAACTGTCAGATTTGAAAATTCAAATTTCGAACCACCTGTCAAATTTGAAAATTCAAATTTCGCGCCAACTGTCAGATTTGAAAATTCAAATTTCGAACCACCTGTCAAATTTGAAAATTCAAATTTCGCGCCAAATGTCAGATTTGAACATTCAAATTTCGAACCACCTGTCAAATTTGAAAATTCAAATTTCGCGCCAACTGTCAGATTTGAAAATTCAAATTTCGAACCACCTGTCAAATTTGAAAATTCAAATTTCGCGCCAACTGTCAGATTTGAAAATTCAAATTTCGAATCAACTGTCAAATTTGAAAATTCAAATTTCGAACCAACTGTCAGATTTGAAAATTCAAATTTCGAACCACCTGTCAAATTTGAAAATTCAAATTTCGCGCCAACTGTCAGATTTGAAAATTCAAATTTCGAACCACCTGTCAAATTTGAAAATTCAAATTTCGCGCCAACTGTCAGATTTGAAAATTCAAATTTCGAACCACCTGTCAAATTTGAAAATTCAAATTTCGCGCCAACTGTCAGATTTGAAAATTCAAATTTCGAACCAACTGTCAAATTTGAAAATTCAAATTTCGAACCAACTGTCAGATTTGAAAATTCAAATTTCGAACCAACTGTCAGATTTGAAAATTCAAATTTCGAACCAACTGTCAGATTTGAAAATTCAAATTTCGCGCCAACTGTCAGATTTGAAAATTCAAATTTCGAACCACCTGTCAGATTTGAAAATTCAAATTTCGAACCAACTGTCAGATTTGAAAATTCAAATTTCGAACCAACTGTCAAATTTGAAAATTCAAATTTCGAACCAACTGTCAGATCTGAAAATTCAAATTTCGAACCAACTGTCAAATTTGAAAATCCAAATTTCGAACCAACTGTCAGATTTGAAAATTCAAATTTCGAACCAACTGTCAAATTTGAAAATTCAAATTTCGAACCAACTGTCAGATTTGAAAATTCATATTTCGAACCAACTGTCAAATTTGAAAATTCAAATTTCGAACCAACT